>CM042566.1:8428753-9028753 GCA_023630585.1 Cranoglanis bouderius
TCAAGAAGAAGCACATTAAGGTCCTGGAGTGGCCTAGCCAGTCTCCAGACCTTAATCCCATAGAAAATCTGTGGAGGGAGCTGAAGGTTCGAGTTGCCAAACATCAGCCTCGAGACCTTAATGACTTGGAGAGGATCTGCAAAGAGGAGTGGGACAAAATCCCTTCTGAGATGTGTGCAAACCTGGTGGCCAACTATAAGAAATGTCTGACCTCTGTGATTGCCAAAAAGGATTTTGCCACCAAGTACTAAGTTGAAGGGGTCAAATACTTATTTCCCTCATTAAAATGCAAATCAATTTATAACTTTTTTGAAATGCGTTTTTCTGGATTTTTTTGGTGTTATTCTCTCTCTCACTGTTAAAATACACCTACCGTTAAAATTATAGACTGATCATTTCATTGTCAGTGGGCAAACGTACAAAATCAGCAGGGGATCAAATACTTTCCCCCCCACTATATATATATATATTTTTTAAAAGGCAGAAATAATACTGGATGGTGGGAGGAAGTAGACAGCATTATACACACCTCTGTAGCCCCCATAGTGTAGTACAGCAAGAAGATGGAGTGACACAGGAATACACAACACTAATAAAACACAACACAGTGCTAATCCATACTTTAAGACTACAAAAATCAAATGGAATTAAAAATTAATTTTCATCCTGCTCCAATTTTTCATATTTCACTGGAATCATTAATAGCATGCCATGAAGTGCCTATGTAAAGCTTCTCTGAGCTCTTTTGCATATAGTCTTCAGCATCCCAGTGCATTTTCACCAGCTGAAATGACTTAAGTGGAAAAAGTTTTTAGTGAGTGGGAGATGCATAAATAAGCCAGGAATTTGCAGGCAATATCCGAATGTTGAGCCATGTCCATATCTTGAGGAAGTAATGTAGTAGTTTATGTAGTAACATTTCTATAGTGATAGCTAATTCCAAGTCACAGGATAATGGATCCATCCATCCATATTCTGTACCTCTTATCCTACACAGGGTCATGAGGGAGCCTGGAGCATATCCCAGGGGACTCAGGGCACAAGCATAGGGAGACTCCTAACTCCCAACCCCAGAATTGCAAGGCAAATGTTTTAACCACTAAGCCAACGTGCCCCTCTGGATGCTTGGACAATTAGAGCCTAACAATAACATATAAATTTTTTCTGTAAGGAGATATTTATTTAACATTTATGATAGGAGGTGTGTTCTTAATAAAAAATATGTAATCACTGGCAAATTGAGAAAAAAGGATAATACATGATCAACAAAAAACGAAGACGTCGCAATGAGGAACAGATATAATGAGACATAAATAGACAAACGCATGGACACAATCGCATAACGCATCAATGACAGTACTACTCTGAAGAATTGTTTGTTGCGCTTGGAACCATGCCTCACACTGAAACTGTGACAGTATTATAGGAAAATATACTTTTTAGGTAAATCCTACTTTTTTTCTTCTAAAAATTTTGTTGTTTTTAGTCTTTTTGTACCAGTCTAGGCCTAAACAGAAGTTATACAATGGGACAACATTGTATTAACACACCATAGTGAGAAAAAATGAAAAATATCAACAGAATTGGGAGGTTTGTAATGTAATCTGTAGAAGAGCAAAAATACAAAGATCTCTCACTAAAGCTCACTGAAGAACACTGTGCTTATGAAAGGATGTTCCGGGAGCATTATGCTTACTAATTTAGCTTTTTTTATTAACGCAATCCAAGCATGGAACTGAGGATTTGAGGGGTATGCGTCTGCCTCAAGAGCTGAGCAGTGACAGTCTTGGGATTTGAACTCGTTCTGGTCACGAGCGCAGAACTGTCTTCTCAAGCCCGTATTAACGAACATAAAACCCGCTGCTCAGTCAGCACCTGAAACAGCGTCCATCAGATCCCCATGGACTAAAAACCTAATAACGCGAGGTCTGCTGTATCTCTCTCCTCTCTGAGCAGTGTCCTGCTTTTAATAAACTTGTTGTTTTTTGTTATTGGCAGCATCCAATATTGTTGCCTGCAGGCGAGTGTCTAATTAAAGTGAAGCATGATTAATTAAGGTGATAAAATCAGGGGATGCATCTGCCGCTCCATTGCTCCATCTCCCTGTCCCTTCTTTGTTAATCTGTCTGTGCTGAAGTGATAGAGAGTCTCCCACTTCGATCTCTTTAATTAAGAGAGATGTAGACAGGACTGGTGTTCATGGAGCCACGTGGCATGATGTATCTACATCTTTAATTGAACTTTTACCCTGATTCTTTGTTCACTACTTAACAGTGTTCTGTTTCACTGCTTTACAGAAATCTGGATATAGATATATTGTAGCTCCCTAATGAGCAAGCTAGAGGTGATAGCTCCCTGAGACAGTATGAGGAGGAATTCTTGAGAAGAACCAGACTCAAAGGGAGCCCATGCTCTTCTGAGTGACATGAGATGATAAATCATTAAAGTTTACAGGTGTAGGGGATGCATCAGTATTGATATTGGTATCGGTCAGATACAGTGCTCATTTACTCATAATCGTATTTATAAAAGATGCACCCATACCAACATTCAATACCAGGTGGCATAACACCATACTATGTGGCGTAATCCTAGTGTACATTGCCACACTAGTGAACAGACGACAGCGATCTTGATGTATTTCTTGATTAATGATGCCAATCAGCCACTATTGTTCTTGATAACGAAGGATTCTGATGCAGTGATGACAACAAAACAGACGTCTCCAAAGTGGAATAAAATCCGCTCTTTTCCACGGCAACCCTACTAACTAATGCAGCTAGCTAATGTACTTCATTTAAACTCAGCTTGCTAACGTTATAAAGATCGAGCATAGTAGCCTAAGTGCATAAACACACAACTGAGCATTTTTCGTGGCCACCAGGAAAACATAAACAGACCTAAATAACATGAAAACATTTTAAAAAATAACAAAACCATGCTGTGCTCTTTATTTAAAAATCATAATATACAAAGATGACATGATTGTGTAACATGTAGCTGCATAGCAAAGTGTTTCTAAGCTATGATATTCATTTTACACCAACATGAGGGAAACAAAAACACAACTATACACTGATTATTTACGGTCCCACAGTCTCATGTCATGCTTTTAGGTGAATGGTTTTATAATTACAGCTGACAGATCACTACAGACAAAACAGGCTTAGTAATGAAGACAGCACAAGAGCAAATATGACTTAGCAATGTGAGTTCTGCTTGTTCTTATTTTGTTTAAAATTTTTTGTTTTGTTTTGTTTTGTTTTTTTTTTTTTGTTTGTTTTTGGCTGCTTTACTTTTGTGTTAGGGCCCTCCTCATGGCATTTTGGCAAAAAAGTTTAAATAATCAGTAAACGAGAGTTTGTGCAGCGTGTTTGTCAGTGGGGGATAGAATGAGACCTATTCCATTAATTATTAACCCTTTACTGCATGATGTTGCCATATGGCAACAATGAATTTATATCCAATTTTTTGATAGGCAATAATGAAAAACTGCTATTTTCCTATGTAACTGGAAAAGGGGGGCTTTAACTTTAACATAACAAAAAATGCCATGTCACATGACCATAACATGCTGTTTGTACTACTTTTTTTGCAATCCCATGATATTTGTGTTATTTTTGACTATATTATACTTTCCACCATTGCACGTTGTTGCCATACGGCAAGAATTTACCAACTATCCCCCATAATTTTTTATTTATTTATTTATTTATTTAATATTTTACAGATTTTTATTACTTGAACTAATTAATCTCTCTTAAAAACAAGACTGACATGGTCTGAAAAAAATGGTATTGATGCACCCCTAGTTCAAAGGATGTTCAAATTGTGAATAAGAGTCCTGGGATGACAATCAGCTCCTGTTTCCAAAAACAATATGTCAAAACCACTGTGCAGTGAGAATATTGGCCAGTCTGTGCTTCGCTAATTAAGCATAAGGATTAAATCATGAAAACATGCTTTATTAAGTTTGGGCTCACTTTAAATTCTCACTTCATTAAGCTAAATTAAAAGAAGGTCAAATGCATAAGAAAAGCAAACTTTTAATTTGTATTTTGGTTAGTACTCTCCTGCCTGTAATGATGTCCACATTGTTAAGAGACAGAAGAGTGTAACAATGAAGCCCTGGCCAATTAGTCGTTAGGACACACGGAAGAGACAGCAGGCTGGCAAGAGTTGGCTGAAACGAGGCACAAAGCTGGCACTTGTGAACATCTGCCAGGGTAATGTGGAGTGTTGGGGTGGGGAAAGAAAGAGAAATAAAGTTTCATGTTGGGAAAATCAGTTCATTAGAACTGCACTTAAAAAATTAAATGGGTAATGTTTTGTTTTTGTTTTTTTTTGTTTTGTTTTGGTTTTTTTTTCTCACCAGAACATATAAGTATAGCTGTATTGTATAGAGAATTTTGCATCATTTCGGATTCATTTTGGGGATAAAATAAATAAACAATATTTTAATCACCCCAAATTTATATCTGCATCTGTTCATCCCATTTTTTATCATATCTTTTACAAAAACAGAATATGTTTCCAGAGTATACAGCTCTGTGCAAAAGTTTTAGGCACTCTATTTTTTTAGTACAAACTTTGCTATAGATTGTTTAAATTATGACTTCTACATTATCAAGTCAGTACAAAAACATTTTAGATTCCCAAACATTGGTTTTCTAACACAAAATGAAATGTTACAGAAAAATGTTTGTATGTCATTAAAGAAAGCAGCATATTACATAAGAGACCACTTTTCTGACAAACATCAGAATGAAGGCTGCTGGGTTTTGCTGCAAAAATAAGAAGCGTGTGTCAAAGTCTCCAGAAGAACTGTGTCTGGTTCTGCAAGATGCTCGATAAAACTTACCAGCTCATTTCCTCATAAAACTGCACTAATTGTACCAGAGACTACTAATTCTATTTTTTTTTTTTAATTTTCACACCAAATATTGACTTTGTTTCATTTACTACTGTTTACTGCTCTTTACTGTATTTTTTATAAAATGTAGAAGCATTCAATTTCATTATTTTGAAGGCATCTTCTTCTCTACAGCATTTCTTTGCATGCACCTAAAACTTTTGCACAGTACTGTACATCTTAACCAAGAGAATATAAAACTTATACTTCCAGGTTGGCTTTGTTCGTGCTGAAATGTACTTCAGTGGACATTTTTTCATATGTGAATTCATTACTATTTGATTTCTAGACTATGGAATTAAATTTGTGCCAAAGGTCGATCCAAATCTCACTAGCCAATGAGAGTAAATCGCTGTTGAGCCCCACCCACACGAGAGGTTTGTGCCAGAATGGCAAACGTAAACTTGCAAAACGTAAACGGAAAGATTGAAAGTGTAAACGAAAACTTTGGCAGCGCATTCATAAACCATGATGAGTGACAAGGAAGCTTAGAAAACTGTTAACAAGGAATGTTGTTTATTTGAGGACCATGTTAAATTTTTGCCACTGTGATCACTGTTTTCAGTTTCAGAGTGTTTTTCTTCTCTCATTGTATTTTTTTGTTTCTTGAAAAGTTACATTCAATACTTTTGGCACAAATTTAATTCCATACTAGACTTCATGTAGCAAAACAAGAAAAGAAAAAAATTAAATCAAGGCACTATTTTTATTTTAGTTTTTAAAAAATTGTATGAATAAATGAATTCATTTCTTATCATAGAGTATGGAAAGAAATTCAAAAATAAAATAGAAAGTGTCAAAAGCTCCAGTGTCCAAAACTCTAGGTTCACTACTAAGTGGAGTATTTTTTCATCATCCATCAAAAAAACAAATACAAAATTACTTGACACTATTAAAACAATTTAAATGTACATTTATTATATTAAATGGAACTGACTATCTAGCTCATTTGCCACATATTTCATTCAAATGCTAAAATAACACAGTGTTAATTGTTCTGGTCTCTTAATGACTACCACCATATACAAATTCAATTAATATGGTCCCGGATTTGTTATTTATACTGTTGTTGACTTATTAGTAAATGTTATAATCTTGTTTCAGAAATATAATCTCAAACTCTATTATTAGTAAAATGTGAAATAACATTTCCCGGTTATGGACTCAGGCTTTTGGCCCCTCTGACCGGAATTTTCCTTCCATTATATCATCTTTGAGTCATTTAAGTGCTCAATGGTTTTACAGTAAGCTGTGTGTCTCTCCCATCTCCAGATGAGAGGATGCTGCAGGGTAGCAGCGTGAGGCCGAGTCCCACCTGAAGCCTATCCTCCTCCTGTTCCTCCACCTGCTGCCGTCCCATGATGCACTGCCCATGCCGAGGGAGGCTAAAGCTGCTGCTGGCGTCTCTGAGCTTCATTATCCTGCTCACGTGGCTCTACCTGCTGGCGGGCAACCTGGAGAGTGAGTGTTTATTATTAGTAGTAGCAGTAGTGGTAGTGAAACTAGTACTAACTTCATTAAGGTGCAGTTTGAATGGTTAATGGGCTAATGATGCATCTGATGATGAAAAGCAGTGGATTAGAATTAAAACAGTCATGAATATCCACCTCTAAACCACTTTTTCTCTGTGTGTGGGTTTTTGGTGTTTTAAAGTGAGTGAATAATAAGACTGATTTTACTGTGTGCTTGTGTGCTTGTCTTTAAACTACAATTCAGTGTGCTTTACTATATGTGCCAAAACTTGAAACAGGAATTAAAAGAAAAGAAAATTAAAAAATTAGTTGTCTACAGTGCTGCTTGAAAGTTTGTGAACCCTTTAGAATTTTCTACATTTTTGCATAAATATGACCTAAATCATCATCGGATTTTACACAAGTCTTAAAAGTAGACGGAGAACCCAATTAAACAAATGAGACAGAAATAGTATACTTGGTCATTTATTTATTAAGGAAAAGGATCCAATATTACATATCTGTGAGTGGCAAAAGTATGTGAACCTCTAGGATTAGCAGTTAATTTGAAGGTGAAATTAGAGTCAGTGTTTTCAATCAATGGGATGACAGTTAGGTGTGAGTGAGTGCCCTGTTTTATTTAAAGAACAGAGTTCTATCAAAGTCTTAACACATCTTTGTGGAAGTGTATCATGAACAGAGGAGATTTCTGAGGACTTCAGAAAATGAGTTATTGATGCTCATCAGGCTGGAATATATATATATATATATATATATATATATATATATATATATATATATATATATATATATATATATATATATATATATGTAATTTTCAAAATACAATCCAAAGGTCAGCATGTACAAACTGCAGACTGAGCTGAGCTCAAGAAACAACTTAATCAATCAATGGTCCATACGTAGAGTATCACAGTACAGATCATTTAAATAATTAATGCTTAAGAACTCTCTCTTTCTTTCTGTCTCTCTGACTCTATTAACATTTTTTATTGGCTTGCATTTTCAGGTTAATAAAAAAATATGTACATACACATAATGGTCTGAAACCAGGTTTGGCTGCTTCTTTAAATGCACTGCTTTCTGTTTATTATTATGCATAATGTTGCATATTATGTGATGTGGTATACATAACCTATGAGCAAGGAACAGCAATGCTCTTGCCACACCTGAGTACCATTAGTTCTTCTTAGTGCCCATTTTGATCAGTTATTAAAAAATTTGCAAATGCAACCGGGACAGTGGTGTGTGGAAAAAAGCACAGTTCCAGTTTTTCAGTGCAAAATGTTCCTGTACTTTGCACAGTGATGTGTTATTGGGCTATTAAACTGTTTTTTTTTTTGGTTTGACCTATTTGAGTGTAAAGTGGCCTGTTACCTAAAATGAGTTTGACACCCCTTATTTACACAGTTTACAATATGTACGCGCTACACTCAAGCCTACATGGACAGCTCTAAAAAGTTTCTTTATTTATTTAGCCAAGATATCTGTAACAGTTCCTAATTTAGATTCACTGTAGTTTACAGATCCAACCAGTTTATCTTACACCTGTCAGTCAGAAAACACTTCAATTCACCGTAGTGCCAATAAAACACTTATGATCCTTATAAATAACATGCACAATTGGCAGCACTCCAAAACTGAAAGACTAAAAATGTGTCAGTTACATAGTCAGTGCACAGTATTCATCATCATAGTGGAGGAAAACTGATTTATACCAAAGACAAAGTGAGCAGTGCACCTGATAATATAACTGTTCTACAAATTTATGCAATAGTTAGTAACACTTTATTTAAAGGGTGCCTACATAGTGCCTTTATAACACATGCATAAGCATTGCATTAATATTTTATAAAGCAATGCTGGAGAATTTATGAAAGGCTTATGTCCAAATACATAAGATGATATTAGAGATTTTGTGCAACTTTGTCTACATGGAAGAAAGAACAACAATTAATTATCATTATGAGTTGATTGAGCTACTGGGTGTATGTATTTTTAATCCGTATTTTGCAAGTTATTAGCTTGTTTTTACTATCAGCACATTCATGACAGAAGGTAGAAATAGTATTAAATAGTATTAAAGTATTGGCAAAATATATCCAACTGCCCTCTTAATTTGTGAGGTGTACTTACATTATCTACTTCCTATAGGACCATGAAATTGTATCCTTAGTCCATTTGCATTAAAAATATTATGGAGCCTCATTCATATACAGCGCCTTATTTATGAAGCCCATATGCCAGCCAAATGAATGATTTTAATGCCCTCAAACTAAAGTGTTAATCAAATTTACATTTATATCACTCTTATCGTTGATGTATCGTTGTCTACATTCCATAGCTTTCTTAAAGTGTCATGAATGTGCTGTTAGTGAAAACAAGCTAATATCTTGCAAGATACAGATAACAAAACTACCGTAACACGGTACAGTACTGTGCAAAAGTTTTAGGCACCCTATTTTTTTTAGTACAAACTTTGTTATAGATTTTTTTATTTTATGACTTCTACATTATCAAGTCAGTACAAAAAACATGTTAGATTCCCAAACATTAGTTTTCTAGCACAAAATTAAATGTTACAGAAAAATGTTTGTATGTCATTAAAGAAAGCAGCATATTACGTAAGAGACACTTTTCAGACAAAAAACACAATGAAGGCTGCTGGGTTTCGCTGCAAAAATAAGAAGCAAGTGCGAAAGTCAAAGTCTCCAGAAGAACTGTGGCTGGTTCTGCAAGATGCTCAATAAAACTTTTTATTTTTTTGTCACACCAGATATTGACTTTGTTTCATTTACTGCTCTGTACGGTATTTTTTTTAAATGTAGAAACATTTAATTTCATTATTTTGAAGGCATCTTTGCTCTACAGCATTTCTTTGCATGTGCCTAAAACTTTTGCACAGTACTATATGTCAATCAGGCAGCTCATATTGATAATTGATGCTTGTTGTTCATTCTTCCATATAAAGAGAAAGTTGCATAAAATCTCCAATATCGTCCTACGTGTTTTGACATAAACTTTTCATATATTCTCCAGCACTGGTTTATAAAATATTCATGCAGTTCTTATGAATGGATTATGAAATTACCAAGTGCCTCAATAGCTGGATGAAAAGAAGAAAAGATCTGGGGAACATTAGCGCAGTGTAAAAAAAATAAAATAAAAAAGATGAAAACTGCATCGTTTTCACTGGAAAAACTGAAACATAGCAATGCTCTAAAGGGAATTCCATCCCATTGGAAACTAGGTATTAATGGAGGCAGTCAGGAGAGAAAAGTTGAGCTCCATCAAACAAACAATTAATGCAGAAATAAATAAGTTGTCAGCAGCATAATTGTTTTGAAAGTGGATAAATGAAGATTATTATGCCTGAGTGATGGGAGGAGAGCCTGCCTCGTCTTTGCGGAAGGGAAAGAGACCACGCGCTCGTTTAGTGTTCTACTGTTAATCTGAAAATAAGTGCTAAATTCATTAAAGTCATTAGCATAAGGTGCAGTTCGGATTCGGCTGCTTAATGGGCCGGCAATCCAGATGAGCCTTTGCGCTGGTGATGCATTACACTGCTGATGAAAAGCCAAATCTTGTTTGTGTAGCTTTTATTTGAATCAAAATGGTGATGAATATTCCCCTCTGAACCTCAGGCTGTCTGCTCTTCATCTGCATGTGCGTGCATGCGAGCGTGTGTGTATGTGTGTGTGTGTGTGTGTGGGTGTGTGTGTGTGTTATGGTCGTTTTGGATCTGGATGCCAGCACCTCTCCAGTTTCTTACATTTCTGGTAATAAGAGTAATGATGCCTCGTGGCAGCTGTGTGTGTGTGTGTGTGTGTGTGTGTGTGTGTGTGTGTGTGTGTGTGTGTGTGTGTGTGTGTGAGAGAGAGAGAGAGAGAGAGAGAGAATGTGGGACTGCCAACATGGCAACAAAAATTTTAAATCACTCGTGCTTTGGGAAAGTATTTTCCATGCAAAACCAGAATATCAGATTTTGAAATGCCTAACGGGACACTGAATGATATTTAATATGATTAAATATTAGAATACTCGAGTTCAAAATCTTCCCGACTATCCTAACAGATAATTAAATATGTAAGGATTAAAACACAATAACATGCTGTTATAGGAATACAATCATTGTCAGAATGGTGTGATTATTTTCCTATAACAGGAAAATATTTTTTTTTTATTAATTAAAGAACAACACATTTTCTCTTTGTCCACATCATTTCTTTTTACTTGTTAGTTCCTGTTATCACTTGTTATAGCAGATATAAACAGTCGGTCCCTCACCAGTGTCTCTCTTTTTCTCACTCCTGAAGTTAATAAGACAAAAAACGCAGCTTGTCATATTAACAATAAACCAGAAAATGCTAAGTCCTCTGTCCTGAAGCCAACCTGTGTCAGAAAACCTGTTACTGACTGTGACAGAGCTGTTGCAAAACATTTACTGACTCTTACATCAGATAAACCAACAATATTGGTACAATATCCTGTCATGTGGAAACTCAGTACTTCTGAATCTCTAAATGAAATGGTTATATTGGGAAATATGATAAAATATAATATTATAGCTGCACAGTGGCCAAGTGGGTATCATTGCTGCCTCACAGCTCCAGAGTCCCTGGTTTAATCCTGAGCTCGGGTTATTGTCTGTGAGGAGTTTTGCATATTCTTCCCATGGATGTGTGGTTTCCTCTGGGTTCTCTGGTTTCCTCCCACCATCCAAAAACCTGCTGTTATTTGGATTAGCTACTCAAATTTGCCCCTAGGATGAATGAGTGTTACCAGGACACACTCCAGATACACTGCAAGCCTCATCAGGACAAAGTGGTTACTAAAGATCAGTGAATGAATGAATGAATTATATTTTGAGTATTTCCTTTTAGTAGCGTTAATATATTTAAGCCTCATGCTATTCTAAAATATAAGTTAATCATGCAGTTGTCCAACCAATTCCCTTTAGGTACTGGACATCAACAGAAATTTGCTGAGACATTTTAGAGAAGAGAAATTTGTCAAACGCAAAATGGTGTTATGAAAGAACTGAGGTTTGGGAGAAAGACCATGCCTGAAGCTCCACCTTCCACCTAGTTATCTTCCTATAAATTCCCATCTCTCTCTTTCTCTACTAGTGACACAGTTTCCTCACCTACTACCTCCCCGTCTAATCCTCCTAACCAAGAGCCTTTCGAGGGAGCCCTGGCTGTCTTGTGCTAAGCAGACACCGTTCATAACTCCATATGTTCTCAGTGTTCTCCCACTTTTAACAGTTCCACGATCAGTCCCACTTTTAACAGTTCCAAAATCAGCATCAATGTTGCTCACAAACATTGTTTATTGCCATTCCCATTGTGTGCAATAGGGTTGCAGCAAGACATGTGATTTATCCTAATAACTTCAATCAGCATTTTGAGTAGAACTATGCCTGAAGCTCTTCCTCGTACTAATCAACACCCCCTACTCAATAGTGTTTATTGGGTGGTCTGTCTATCTAGCGTGGAGTAGAACCCTAGGAACTACACCCACTTTGACTGTTCCATAATCATTCTTCATGTCATTTAGTTAAGGGCATAGTCTGCACTAGAGGTCATGTTAGTTTGACAATGCTGTGCTGTCTCTCAGAACCACATTTTATGGGATTAAGCTAGCTACTGAATAGGATTCAATAGCTTCTTTGGTAAGCAATGGTCCACGAGCAATAACCTAATCAAACATTACTAAATATGGCTGATTTTGATCTCTCCCTAATGCTGTTATGAAATTCCTGAAATCTGAAATCTGGTCATGTGATGGCAGATGGCCGCTCCTTGCTCCTTGCTCCATGTCTTCTGGAGTCCACGGAGGCACGCTTCCTCGAGCGGGAGGTGCTCGCGAACCGGGTTCGACAGGTGGAGGAAGAGAACCGGCAGATCCGCCTCCAGCTCAGTCAATCCCAGGGCCAGACTGAAGGTAACTATGGCAACCAGCAGTGGGTGGCATCAGCAGATACGGGAGCAGAGGATGTGGAGAACACGGCAGAGGAACGGGCCAATCACAGCGAGTGTGTCCGCTCACCTACTGCAGAGAAGTGTGAGGTAAGAGGATTGGCCCCACTGGTTTAGCCCTGCTAGAGTTTAAATCAGTGGGACACTGTAGCATCATGGGAGATGTTGGCTCTTTATATAGAGAGGCATAATGGGAGATGTAAATTGTCAGTGAAGCTTCAGGGGAGATATACTTTAGGTTTCAAAATGTGCATGAAGAAGCATAATTATCATTGGAACACTAAGACATAATGGCATATGTTTTAGTGTTCCAATGATGGCTTAAATATAGGAAAAAGAAGGCTTAACTATTCAACTGTAGGCATTATTAGGCGATGACATTTAATATTCTGATTAAAGATTTTTATTATCCAAATATGAAAATTATGTGATGTTAAGTAAGAGATTTAAGAAGAACTCACACAGGCTTATCTCTGTTATGAACATGATGTCCCTAGTCTCCTATCTTTCTTGTCTTTTTCTGTACTTCATATTTAATTTCTTAATGCTCTCTGCCTGTGTGCATACAGCTGATTCACGTGGCATGTGTGTGTGCGGGTCACAACGCCAGCCGAGACGTGGTCACCCTGGTCAAGTCCATCTTATTCCACAGGTAAGCACAGAACAACCAGTTCAGTTAATTGTTCAATTTCATCTTCCCTTTTGACTTAGTACATGATGCTATAATACAGATAAAACTCTCTAGGTCAAGCCAGGCTCACTCTGACTGGAAAGACAAGGAAAGATTAGTATATGTACACTATATGGCCAAATGTTTGTGGACATCTGACCATCATACCTGTATGTGGTGCTTCCCCAAACTGTTGCCACAAAGTTGGAAGCAAGCAATTATGTAGGATGTTTTTGTATGCTGTAGCATTACAATTTCCAAAAGCGATTTTCAAAGCGAGCTCCATGAATACATGGTTTGCCAAGTTTGGAGTGGAAGAACTCAAGTGTTCTGCACAGAGCCCTGATTTCAACCCCAGTGAACACCTTTGGGATGAATTGGAACGCTATCAGTGAATGACCTCACTGATGCTCTTGTGGTTGAAAAGGCAAATCCCCAATTCCACAGACATGTTCCAAAATCTAGTGGAAAGCCTTCCTAGAAGAGTTGAGTGGAGGTTATTATAACAACAAAGGAGGACTAAATCTGGAATGGGATGTTCAAAAAGCACATATAGGTGTGATGGTAAGGTTTCCACAAACTTTTGGCCATATAGTTTATATACAGTATACAGTCATATTCTATTTGCTTAAACGATCCTCTGACACTGATTTTTATGATGTTACCAACTGTATATCCTTTTCATTTTTATCACCTTTATGACTCTCTTCTGTTCGCCTCCTCATTCCAGGAGAAATCCTTTGCATTTTCACTTCATAACCGACACTGTGGCCAATCAGATCCTCAGCACATTGTTCCAGTCGTGGATGGTACCGTCAGTGCAAGTCAGCTTCTATGATGCTGATGAACTGAAGGTAAAACCTCCAAAAATCTCATCTTTTGTTCAAAACTTCACTATTTGATCTCAAAGCCAAATAGCAGACCTCAGGAGAACAGTTAGTCCATTAGCCATTATGTATTCTTTGCAACCTACCAGTGGACTGACCTATGGTATCTATTTAGTTTACATAGCAATACAATAATAAAATATATTTTAAATTGTATAATATATCATACATTCATTTCATCTATATTCATAATTCATGTGAGTGGGCAGTGTGCTGTTGCAAAGGTCACTGAAGCTGTGGCTTTAATTCACTATATTAAATATACATAAGATTATATATGTTCTCACATTTTTCAAACTAACACATTTTCACATTAAAATGTTTGATGCAAATAGGAGTTTTTAAATAATTGAAATGTGTTTTCAGAGCAGAAAGCATCATGAGAGGTTTAGTTAAAGGGGGAAAAGTCAATTTCTGCTCTCAGAACATAATAATATACAACTAGGTGATTCCACACTAACATTATGACATTATAACTTTACTATAATTTAATTATAACTGCATGACTTCTTAACATGCAGTTAGCCTTCATACCTGGAAATGTGATTGTTTTAATGACAAAAAATTACATCATTCTTCCACTCTGTTCAGCAACTAGCAATGGATGCCCCATTAGCCCAAGGCATCTTATTAGATTTTATAGCAATACAATTATTGTGTTTATTTTAAAATATCCAATATATCTTCAGTTAGTAGCAGTATAAGTAATGATGGATATCGAGACCCAAAAGCCCTTCCCATGCTTGGGCTTCCTCCCTATGGCAGGTGGGAGAGTTAGTAATAGTTGGACGAAGTGTGACATTTTTATTTCCTATTCACAGTGACCAATCAATTTTTACGCTTATTTTACCTCACGTCAAAATAAAATCTAATGGGTTCCTTGGGAACAGATAGGTTCCATGGAACAGAGACAGGTTGAACCCCAGGTAGTACTGGCGTCAAGCCAAGTAGCCTGAAGAAGTGTGAATGATAGAGTTCTGGGCTCCTCCCAGGGGAGAAACAGAGGGTGCACTAAGGGGAGAAACAGAGGGTGCCCTATTGATCTCCAGAGAAGCTGTGGGGGGTAATGTCTGAGTTTTTGGTTCAATCTCTCCACCAGCTGACTGGACTCTGCTAGCCAGAGGTGAGGCTGATGTCGATGCCCGGTCTCTCATAAACACTCTACAGACTTGTGAAGTTGAAGGCCCCAGTCTGAGACAATATCTTCAGTAAGGCAAACAGGCTGAAACAGGGCCCCAGCTGTCTCGTAAACAGTGGGGAGACCTGGAAGATCAAACAAGCCTTAGAAAAATGATTGACCACTACCAGTCTGGTGGAATGAAATGCACAGTGGATGAAATCCACTGAGAGATGCATCCATGGCCTTAGGGTATGGGCAAAGGTTCCAGCTTGCTGGCAGGGAGCTGTCTAGACATCTTAGTTTGAGCAATGGAACAAAACTTACCGTATATAAACTGGGCCTTCAATAATGATCAGACAGGACTTGTGCCATTCTTACTAAACCCAGGTGTCCTGTAACAATACATATGTCACCTCAGTTGATAAGCTTACCCCTTATTGCCACTGGGACATATCTTCTCAGGTAGTTTATCACTCTGTGGTCTTGCTGCTGCATTTGAGATTTCCTAGTCAGTCTCCCAGTGGATGGGAACAACCAGGCAGATGGGCTTGATGATAGGTAGTGGCTTGGGGTCCACTGGTGCTGGGTCATGCACTCTTGACAAGGTGTCCACCTAGAAGTACTTGGAACCGCATCTGTAAGATATGGTAAATGTGAATGTAAAGTACAGAACTCATTTGGCATGACAACGAGATATTCCTCTCCTCAGATGACAGCATGTACTCTAAGATGCAGTCTAGGAAGGTGACAGTTGAGGAGTGAAACTGACACTTTACCACCTTGATGTAGAGACTGTGCTCCAGAAGTTTCAGTAGAGTACTCATGCGACCACTGTGGTCCTCCAGGCTGTGGGAATACATAATACAGAATAGTTAAGGGTAGACTTTGAACTGTACCTTTCCTGAGTTCAGAGGTCCATAGTCCATAGCAGAGAAGACCACAGTTGCATGTGGATCTTACAGTCTCAGACCAAATGTTCTCCAACTCACCTGAAACTTAGCATTGCCACCTCAGAGTTTGGGTTTCCTCCAGGTTCTGCCTGGATTGGCTATGCTAAATTGCTTTTTGGTGTGAATGAGTGTATGAATGTGTGTGTCGCGCTGTGATGGACTGGCGTCACATCTGGGGTGAATTATCCTGCTTTGCGCCCAGTGTCACTAGAATAGGTTCTGAATCCAGACCAGGAAAATGCAGTGAGTGAGTTAGTTGTCACATATGTGGACCGTGTAGATGTTATTCAGAAACCATATATAGACTAAATATGATCTAATATCAGCTGGGGGTGAGCTGAAGGTATTTAGTATTCTGGCTAGATGGAGCACTGAGAGGGTGCTGTTGAAGGTGGGGCAGTTGCTGAAGTGTACTTGGAGTTTGTTACAACACAAGTATCATGCATTGTTTATACACCATAATTTTAAGTCAGGCGGCACAAAGCTAGTAACGCTTACTGCTTTAGTAAGTGGAAGCCATCAGGTTGTGCACACTGAAGCATCCTGACGCTAGCGCTCTCCCTGGGAGGCCTTCTGTTCTCAGCATGGAAACTCTGCAGAAACTATGGAGTGAAGGATTTTTCATTTTTTGTTCACATATTTAAAGTGATTATGTGGCTCTATTTTTTTTTTAAAACATTTGCTACTGCAGTGACTTTTGAATTATTCACTATGCATTTGTAAGTTGTTTTGTTGGGTCACACTGCATAGTGGCATCTGTGTGCTGACATTCAAAGAGCATTTTATTTTCACATAATACACAGTGTGAAAATTGCAAATGCATATTCATCAAATCTCTACACATATTCATCGCATACACATTCTCCATGGGCATGTGTCTCTGTGTTTTCATTTTGACTCTCTCTCTCTCTCTCTCTCTCTCTCTCTCTCTCTCTCTCTCTCTCTCTCTCTGCTTTTACCTCTGATTGTGCTGTTGTTTGGCTCAGAGCCTTTGTAATCATTACATGCATCTAAAAACACAGGAACTCTGCACTCTCGAGTGGATGCCATCTCTGCAATTCAGTCTTTTATCTCTTGTCCAGCAGATCATTTTGCCGAGCTTCTCATCAATAAATATGTTATGCAGTGAGATGAAAGAGACATTACAGACAATACTCTTGTGTGAGGTCCCTTCTGTGGGTAGTGATGCTATTACACGAGTACAAACCCAAAGGAAAGAGACCAAACAGTTCAGAGGTTATTCTGATGACACCCTAAACGCTACCATCTTTCTCTCTCTCTCTCTCTCTCTCTCTCTCTCTCTCTCTCTCTCTCATTATTTAGCCGGAGGTTTCATGGATACCCAACAAACACTATTCAGGAATTTATGGCCTGATGAAACTCACGCTCACCAAAGCTCTGCCCTCAGACCTCTCAAAAGTCATTGTTCTCGATACGGACATCACTTTTGCCACTGATATTGCTGAGTTATGGGCCATCTTCAGAAAGTTCACAGGTAATTACTGTAATTACTCTAATGACCTTTAGAATCTTGAACAGGTTGCCAAGCATCCAGGACCAAGACCACAGTGCCCTGAAGTATAGTGATGTAGCTTATATTAGAGGTTCCCAAACTTTTGGCACCCACAACCACCATGCAGTGTAAAAGAAATCTAAGCATGTATCGTTAATTGACATAACCTGACTGTTCAAATAATTCTGACTGATCTATTTATTGGAGTCATTAAATTCAATAATTTTTATTCCTGAAATTTTCTCCCAGTTCTAAACGCTGTTCTTAAAGAGTTAAAAGCACATTTATAGTCTTATTCAAATTTCAGTTCAAATTGACATTATTTATACTTTATTTTTAAAGTTGTGGAGCCTAGATTAGGAACAGAACAACTTCATACTGTTCAGAGTAGTCACTAGTCATTAAAAATGAATACAATCTTACATATCACTGGAGAAATCAGGAGCCACGACATTGTTATTGTTAAATTGTTAAATGGCGTATTTTCTGTTGCTAGTTCTCTTTTATTCTATTCCTCCCCTCTAGTCTATTTCAGTTTCCCGATACGATGATACCAATATCACGTTCTTCTTGCCAATGATATGCGCAAAGTGTTTATAAACCTGGTAACACTGTGTATGCTCTAAAGGTTTTCAAATGCTTAAAATGTGTCAGTGCTGGAACAATTAGCAGTGGTGAAAAGACAGTAGCTGAAAACATTGATCTAGAGAGAGCTACTGACAAAACAAAATGGCAGACTTTTAATTTTTACATTTGATCTAAAGATTGGGCTCCATTTTTGTGCACATATTGATAGTTTGGATAGACACAAGCCAGTTGTTTTGTCTGTTTTGTCCAGTTGCTATTTTTGTGGTCAGAAATGAATGTGTCTGTCCTGACGTGACATTCGGTATTTTAAAGCCCACTTTGGTCCAAAATTGTATTATTGCCTATTGAGACCCTATTTTCCTGACTTCAAGCTAAGCCTGTTCCATTTCTTCCTCCCTGGCTTTGTGGATTTTCATTATTAAATACGCTACTTCATCCAGTAACTGAATGAATTTTGTCTGTAACAAAAAAATAATAACAATTCAGTTGTTGTGGCTACTAACTGTGAATCAGACAGATGATGTCATTAAACACCAAACATCATATACAAACAATAGCAAGTTTAACAAAACCAATGAAATACCAAAATTGCTAAATTTATAGTCATGAAATGACCTACACAGAAAAAAACAGAAAATTAATTTGTTGTCATTTGCTGACAGTCAGATTTTTTCTAACACCAAAATAGTGATCTATAAGTGAAGTCTAATCATATGTCATTACTGTGCTAGACAGCTGGTGGAAATTTGTTTTTAAAGGAAATGAGATAAGTTGTTTTAATTTTATATCACCCAAGAACTGTTTGACGTGATTTAGACCAATATGTTCTTGGTATAAATAAACCAAAGAAGGAATGAAGCTGTTGCTGTTCACCCAGCAGTATTTTGTCTAACCTTGAATCAGATTTCTGTCCAACATATGCTTATATTTGTTTTTTTTTCTATATATTCCACAATCGGTGTGCTATTTAGCCCTTGTACAAATTCAACTTTTTTTTTTTTTTAATCATTTGAATTTGAATGGAATAATTTTCAACATTGAATCTAGAAAACATGCATTTAACTATTCAAAAAAATATTAATTATTAAATTATCTCAGGCAACCATGTAATTTTTGTTTACAAGTTTTCTTTACTCTTAAATGAGTAAAAGGGTTGAGTTTTTTTTTTTTTTTAGCATACGTTTACACAAAAAAAACAAAAAAAACAAAAAAAACAAAAACAAAATGCGGTCCAATGTATCATTTCGGTTAAAGGTTGTCCCTTGTCAGTCACTGAAAATAAAGTTTTTAAAAAAAAAAAAAAACAATCAATGAGGGAGCATACATTTCTTCTTCTCATGAGCTGTAGGAAACTTCCTGTTGAACACGTGACTTATAGGGGTGAATATATTAAGGTAACATGATTGTGTGAATGTACATTTTTCAAAGCCTGCAATGGATGACTCATGGAAAAGGATGTTTCAGACATGAGCTGTTAAATGGATTTACACATGAATGCAAATATAATAAGATTTTTTTTGAGTACTTTAATTCTTATATTTCAAGGTAAAGTGAGATAAGACTGAGACAGGCTAAAATGCTATTTCTAAATGATATAAATAAGTTTTGATGTTTGAGGTTATTTAACTGAGTCATGCACATACAGTGCATCTGGAAAGTATTCACAGCGCTTCACTTTTTCCACATTTTGTTATGTTACAGCCTTATTCCAAAATGGATTAAATTCATTATTTTCCTCAAAATTCTACAAACAATACCCCATAATGACAATGTGAAAGAAGTTTGTTTGAAATCTTTGCAAATTTATTAAAAATAAAAAAACAAAAAAATCACATGTACATAAGTATTCACAGCATTTGCCATGACGCTCAAAATTGAGCTCAGGTGCATCCTGTTTCCACTGATCATCCTTGAGATGTTTCTACAACCTGATTGGAGTCCACCTGTGGGAAATTCAGTTGATTGGACATGATTTGGAAAGGCACACACCCATCTATATAAAGTCCCACAGTTAACAGTGCATGTCAGAACACAAACCAAGCCATGAAGTCCAAGGAATTGTCTGTAGACCTCTGAGACAGGATTGTATCGAGGCACAGATCTGGGGAAGGGTACAGAAAAATTTCTGCAGCATTGAAGGTCCCAATGAGCACAGTGGGCTCCATCATCCATAAATGGAAGAAGTTTGGAACTACCAGGACTCTTCCTAGAGTCTGCCCGGCTGAACTGAGTGATTGGGGGAGAAGGGCTTTAGCCAGGGAGGTGACCAAGAACCCGATGGTCACTCTGACAGAGCTCCAGCATTTCTCTGTGGAGAGAGGAGAACCTTCCAGAAGAACAACCATCTCTGTAGCACTCCACCAATCAAGCCTGTATGGTAGTCGCCAGACGGAAGCCACTCCTCAGTAAAAGGCACATGACAGCTCCCCTGGAGTTTGCCAAAAGGCACCTGAAGGACTCTCAGACCATGAGAAACAAAAATTGAACACTTTGGCCTGAATAGCAAGCGTCATGTCTGGAGGAAACCAGGCACCGCTCATCACCTGGCCAATACCATCACTACAGTGAAGCATGGTGGTGGCAGCATCATGCTGTGGGGATGTTTTTCAGCGGTAGGAACTGGGAGACTAGTCAGGATCGAGGGAAAGATGAATGCAGCAATGTACAGAGACATCCTTGATGAAAACCTGCTCCAGAGTGCTCTGGACCTCAGACTGGGGCGAAGGTTCATCTTCCAACAGGACAACGACCCTAAGCACACAGCCAAGATAACAAAGGAGTGGCTACGGGACAACTCTGTGAATGTCCTTGAGTGGCCCAGCCAGAGCCCAGAATTGAACCCGATTGAACATCTCTGGAGACATCTGAAAATGGCTGTGCACCGACGCTCCCCATCCAACCTGATGGAGCTTGAGAGGTCCTGCAAAAAAGAATGGGAGAAACTGCCCAAAAATAGGTGTGCCAAGCTTGTAGCGTCATACTCAAAATGACGTGAGGCTGTAATTGGTGTCAAAGGTGCTTCAACAAAGCATTGAGCAAAGGCTTTGAATACTTATGTACATGTGATTTTTTTGTTTTTTATTGTTAATAAATTTGCAACGATTTCAAACAAACTTCTTTCACGTTGTCATTATGGGGTATTGTAGATGTAGATTTTTAAGGGAAATAATAAATTTAATCCATTTTGGAATAAGGCTGTAACATAACAAAATGTGGAAAAAGTGAAGCGCTGTGAATACTTTCTGGATGCACTGTAGGTTGTTGTGACGGACGCTTTACGTATGTTTAAAATGTCTTTCTCTTTACTTTACATACATATGTGCAAATGTAATATCAGTGGGACACAAATGGCATCCCAATCATGAAAACATGCTATTTATAGAGTAGATGGATGACCTGCAGTATTTCTCATTGCAGCAAAGCAGGTGATTGGACTCGTAGAGAACCAGAGTGACTGGTACTTGGGGAACCTGTGGAAGAACCACAAACCCTGGCCTGCTCTGGGACGTGGCTTCAACACAGGTAGAGAGAATGTGTGCACACACGCCTGCCATAAGAAAGAAGACTGGGAAGGGAGCTGTTTCAAATAATATTGCTAATAATTGGCTGTCCTTTGATGCTGCAGGGGTGATCCTGCTCTATCTGGAGCGATTACGGAAGCTCAGGTGGGAACAGATGTGGAGGTTAACAGCAGAGAGAGAGCTAATGAGCATGCTTTCCACTTCTCTCGCTGATCAGGTCAGGGAGATATGACCAAGCTGTTACTCTGTTAATGGCAAACATGTTGTCGAACATTTCTAAAAGAAGTGTTGTACATTGTGTGTGTGCAGGATATTTTCAATGCAATCATAAAACAGAACCCGGTTCTTGTGCACCAGTTGCCATGCTTCTGGAACGTACAGTTATCAGACCACACTCGCTCTGAGCAGTGCTACACAGAGGTGTCAGATCTTAAGGTAAGGAAGGATATGACATTTACAGTGTACGGTATTTGTTATTAATTTGGTATGACAACAGAGAGACTTTATATTCACCTTATATAGAGTATATGTATAGAAACTTATATACAGTATATGTATAGAGACTGTATATGAGACTTTATTTATTCACCTTATATACAGTATATGTATATAGTAATAATAGTTTTCTGAATTGAAAATTTTTTCTCTATTGCATGTATCTTAATCACTAGTAAAGTTCTACCTCCAAATGTGAAAAAGGAGAAAATTGCATTTAACGACTTCATTCCGACTGCAGCAGCAAAGCATCATAGACATTTTGACCACGGATATCTGATTGCAAACAGAACTAATTAGGCTTATGTCTGTTTTCATGCCTTTCACTGTGTGAGGGAAATCACACTTAACGAGCAAGGCTGACTGATTTTACCACCACATTTTTTAAACTTGCTTTCTTACCCAACATGATCACTGCAGGAAAATAGTCTAGGCAAGACGAATAAGAAAATAAATTTCTACATTGTTTTAGTGAAATGTATTTATTGTTTCCTAAAATTGAGCTGTCACAGTATGTGATAGGAAGAGAAACCAAATTTCATGTATAGCGCAAATCATGTATATTTTCTTTTGTTTGGCTTTTTCCCCTTCTGACTAAGGTGACAAAAAGAGAACAGACATATATTAATACTGGCCCCTTTCCAGCTCTTCATCTGTCTCGGCTAATTTTCACAGTGAATAACATCCACAGACGAAGGTTCAGAAATGAAGCAATCACATCAAACTAGACGAAACTGACGAAAAAGGCCTATTTTAAGTATCACATATAGACCTCACATTATTTTTTAACAGCCGTGGTCCAGCTGTCTGATCTGCTGTTGTCCGAATTTTACACTTGTTTTTGTTGGATTGTTGTAGGAGAAGCACATGCTGACAATCCTGTCACATTATACTTACTTTGTGTGTTATTGCAGCATTTCATGTTTTTTCAAATGGCTTATCCTATAAACCCAAACAGAAAAAGCTCGATCCCTCTTTACAGTAAGAGTCTCAAATGACTGTAATTGCACATAAACTATATGTGCAAGTATAATATAACTACTGAGGATGTTGCACTGTTACAGGTGGATTACAGCAATAAATGTGTATCATCACATTTTAAAGCCTAAATTTTATATAATTTTTGTGCCATATAATTTGTGTTAATCAGATGAATTAACAAAAGTCTGTGATTTGACACTTTCAACAGGCTATATACACAGGAACTGTTCAGTTATAAGTGTGTATTCTATAAAAAAGTATAAAACTGTGTACTCACATAAGATGTACTGCTGTAATCCAGCTGTAACAGTGCAACATCCTCATTAGTTACATTATAGTTGTGTCTATAGTTTGTGTAACTACAGTTATCTAATGTAAAGTTTTGTTGATATTTGCAAAGTGCAAAAGTGCATGCTTATTGAAAACACAGCTGAAGTAAATGAATAAAAGAACGTGACTTTGTTGTACAGGTGATTCACTGGAATTCCCCTAAAAAACTGCGAGTAAAAAACAAGCATGTGGAATTTTTTCGGAATCTTTACTTGACCTTCCTGGAGTACGATGGGAATCTTCTCCGGCGAGAACTCTTTGGATGTCCGAGTCAGGCCACCTCTGAGAGCACACGGGTGAGTTGATCCACATCCACTCTCCAGTTTGCATAATTAGTAAGAAAGATGTCTGTCATTTATTATTGAGTTATTATAGTCATTATCCTGTTTGACTGGTCTCTTACCCAAAATATAAATAACTCAAAAGTAAATCGCCCTATAAGTAATGTCAATGAATGAATGCTTTCTAACAGGAATAAACAGCTCTAATAAATAACCTGCAATAGCTGCAATAAATAGGCAAAATATTATTGTACACATTTTATTAATAATAATAATAATAATAATAATAATAATACATTGAATACTTTTATGTTTTATGTTCAGAGGGGGTCTCTGATGTTTATTTTAAAAATTAAAAATTTGCGACCCCTTGCTTTAAATGGCATTTACTCAAAGCCCTTTTCATATGTCAAGTGGCAAGGTCATTTGGTAAAAAAGACAGGAAGTGCAGGTTTCAGGTAGCCTGACAGGAAGTCAGGTTACCTGACTAAAAGTAGAATCTTAAACACTGGAATGTTAACATTTTTATTATTTTTTTTCCTTTTCTTTTTGGAATATGGAAATATTATAAAAATTCAAAAAAGTATTTGACGAGTTAAATTGATTATGACAGCCCTAGTGTTAGGTTCCCTCTCTTTCTCTCTTGCTACGAAGCTAGCGGAGACTAGCGAAGCGGCGTACTTCTGCATTCCACTGAGCGCATTCCAGCACTATTCAGGAAAACCCTTCGGACTCTTTCATGAACTCATGTTTGTTTTCGTTTACGTCATGTCTCCGCCTCCCGTGTTCTACCATGTGCTTGTGTTTTGGTTCGTGTCATGTCTCCGCCTCCTTATTGTCATTGGTTCCTGTTCATTGTGTTATCATTGGTTTCGGGTGTGAATGATTTGTGTGTGTGTATAAAAACCCCGCCCTGTTTCCGCTTCCTTGCGGAGTATTAGCCTTAGTTTCAAATTAGTATAGCGAAATGTTTCAAGCTTGATGTCTGTAGTTCGTAATTCTATTTCTGTAGCTCTTTGTTCGTGGTTCCCAAACCACCTCCTTGCCTCGTTTTCTCTTTGTTTTGGATTATTGCCTTTGGATTACTGCCTTTTGGATTACTGCGTGGATTGTGGTTTGTTTTGTTTTTGTGTGTCCCTTTTATTTTGAATAAACTTTTCATAATCAATTGACGTTTCCCCTGTGCATACATCCTGATTCCTCTCTCCTCAAGTTTACGTAACACCTAGTAACTTTTCATAAGATGGTTCATGCAAATTTATATTAATTTGCAATCATGATATACTATGTTGGTTTAGTCATAATACAAAGCGAATAAGAGCCACTCATCATGTAGTGTAAGGAACTGTTAATATTTTAAGCCATTGGTTATCCTTTTAACCACATTCACTCACATTCATCACTGAGCTTACCTTAAACACCATAAAAATGTTTTGTTTGAACTCCTGTCTTCCAGCTTCAGAAAGCACTAGAGGAGCTGGACGAGGATGACCAGTGCTATGATTTCCGGCGTGAGCGAATCATGGTGCACCGTGTACACCTTTATTTCCTGGAGTATGAATACACATCGACCGAGGATGATACGGACATCACTCTGGTGGCACAGCTGTCAATGGACAGGTAAGAAAGGCGATGCCGCTGACTGAGCTCAGTGTTCATCCTCTTACACATGAGTTGCTATGGTTTGATTAAAGCACATTTTCTAAGCCATTCTCAAAAGGGTTGTGATTGGATTTGGAGGTTTAAAGAGCTGTTATTTTCTGGCTCAACTTAAAAAGCAGCTAATCCGCACTGACTGGCCTGGTGTATTCTATAGCTGTAATGTGTGTTTCTGTGCAGACTGCAGATGCTGGAGGCCATCTGTAAACACTGGGAGGGACCCATCAGTTTGGCACTCTATATGTCAGATGCTGAGGCTCAGCAGTTCTTGCGCTACGCTCAAGCCTCGGAGGTCCTCAAAAACCGCAAGAACGTGGGATACCACATTGTCTACAAAGAGGGCCAGTTCTACCCTGTTAACCTGGTTCGCAATGTGGCTCTCCGTAATGCCAAAACCCCTTATGTCTTTCTGACCGACATAGATTTCCTCCCTATGTACGGACTCTATGATTACCTCAGGTGAGTCAGTATAGATTTCTTACAATCTTAGGAAAAAAAGATAAAAGAGAGTTCCTCGTTCACAAAACATTCCATGTGGAACACTTTTTTTCCAAGTTCACAACTGGGCTGAAATTGAAATGTTTTGTTGCTTTGCTTTAACATGCTAATGACAAAAATACCATCTTGCATTTCTAATTTGTCTGTGTCAATTGCCTTTTGTAGAAAATCCATCATCCAGTTGGACATGGCCAACACCAAAAAGGCTCTGGTAGTACCAGCTTTCGAGACTCTGAGATATCGCCTTTCCTTTCCGAAATCCAAAGCCGAACTGCTATCCATGCTAGACATGGGGACTCTCTACACCTTCAGGTATATTGACCAGCAAATAAATAAATAGTACATAAGCCTATGCACTTTTATATACATATGTACATCCTATTTATGTACACCTCCTATTTGTATCTGTATTTGTATCCATTTAGAACATTTTATCTGTTTATTCTGAATAAAGTATTTGGATTTGGTTACATACAATATACATCATTAAGTTCAAGCACATAAGGGTCCCTGGTTCGATCCTGAGCTTAGGTAACTGTCTGAGTGGTAGTTTCTCTGTATGTTCACATGGGTTTCCTCCTGGTTCTCCAGTTTCCACACACTGTAAAAAATGCAGGTAGGCAGATTGGTTATGCTAAATTGCCCCTGTGTGTGTGTGTGTGTGTGTGTGTGTGTGTCTGTCTGTCTATCTGTGAGGTGCCGTACAATGGACTGACATCCCATCCAGGGTGAATTCTCTCTCTGCCCAGTGTTACCAGGATGGGCTCCAGATTCATTGTGACCCTGACCAGAATAAAGAAGTTACTGATGATGAATGAATTAATGAATAATATTTATATTAATATCTTCTGACTGGCAGGTACCATGTTTGGACCAAGGGTCACGCACCAACCAACTATGCCAAATGGAGGACTGCCACTACACCTTACAAGGTGGAGTGGGAGGCAGACTTTGAGCCTTACGTGGTGGTCAGGCGGGATTGCCCTGAGTATGACCAGAGATTTGTGGGCTTTGGCTGGAACAAAGTCTCCCACATCATGGAGCTTGATGCACTGGTAAGATGTCTTTATATAGTTGCATTAACAGTTTAAGAGTCCACATGAAGAGTCTTGTTGGCTGTTGGTTACTCATTACTTACTGAGTACTCTTGGTTCTCAAACAGGAGTATGACCTGATGGTGTTACCAAATGCCTTCATGATCCACATGCCCCACGCGCCCAGTTTTGACATTTCAAAGTTTCGCTCCAGTCCGAGTTACCGGTTCTGCTTGACGACTCTGAAGGACGAGTTCCACCAAGATCTCTCCAGAAAGTATGGTGCTGCTGCTCTGAAGTACCTCACTGCTCAGAGGAACATTTGAATACAGCCCTTAATGTATGTCCATGCACACTGGGGACACCTCTAATCTGTTCCTGGAGGCCTATTGGCCGCATGCTGCTCTCAGACATGTTGATGTGTCCAATATGCGTACTGAACTGTCCTTTCACATGTCTGCATTTCTATTAAATCTGCTGGGTGCAGATCAGACTGACTGGAGCTTTAAACCTTGTTTTTGAATATAGTTGTCACAATCAAGACTCAAAACAGCGATGTCAGCACTATCCCAAGCTATGTCAAAATTAAGACTGAGTGAAAGCCAAAACTGATGGCTAATACCTAAGCAACTGGAGGTTAGCAGTGTTAATTGAAGTCTACTGTATGTCTATTCTTAAAGGTCTGGCAAGCTACTTGCCTAAAAGTATAAGAGATCTTGATCAAGGTTTTTTTTTTGACAATCAGGGCTTTCTCTCGACTACAAGTAAACAGCTTATTCGGGGAGTTAAGCAGAGTTGGAGAAAAGACGTGAACTTTTTAATGCCTCATTTATTTTGGAAAGGGCATCACAACTGGAGGAACAGATGAAGCCTTATGAATCCCTCACTATTTAAGATATTTATGCTTTTTGTTTCTTTTTAAATGATGTGGCCAATGAACTATGGGTGATGACTTAAAATGTATGTTTTGATTATAAGATTATGAGAACGAAATGTCAAATTATTTTTTCATTTCTACAAACGGAGTACCTTAGATGACTGAGAGAGTCAATGCTTGATGGAGATATGTAACTTGTCTAGTGAGGATATTGGCTTATTTGCTTTCCATTAGGCATGACAGGTTGTCTGGACATGTGTGTTATTGCTGCATTTAGGACTGTCATTTAACTGTCACATGTTTTGGCATGCATATTCCATATCCAGCACTGTAGCATCTCATCAGCTTTTAGTTCAAACTCACTCTGACCACTATACATTTAACAAAATGTTTAAATAAGAATATATACTATGAGTGACCCACAGCAGGGACCATCAAATGACCCCTCAACTGTTCAGTTGAATTGTATTATTTACTAATAGTCAAAATCCTGGAAAACTAGTGTACATATCAAACTGTAATACAGTTACAAAAAAAGAAAGGAACAATGTGCACATAAAAATGATTATGGAAACCCTGTGGAAGTGGTACTAACTAATTGGTGGGGAAAATGTGGGAGGTGCATCACTGGCTCATTACAGTTCATCTATCTCGCATCGTTCACCCTCCACTACTGCAAACACTGCAGTACACGTCTGCAGTACATGCCTGTGCCTTTGCTGTATTGTGAAACTGGATATTGATTGTACTACTGTACATGTCAGCGGGGCCTGTGAGAGGTACTCTATTTATTATTGACTTAAATCAATCATATTTTTCTATGTAGGGGTTAAGTGCTTTAAATAAATTTGCCCTTTTTCTAAGAGAGTTGGCTGGAATTTTCATTTTTCAAAGTGTGTGTATCAATACTTATGTTTATATGTAATGATTTTTTTCTTATGGGGTGGCATGGTGGCTTAGTGGTTAGCACGCTTGCTTCGTACCTCCAGGGTCGGGGGTTTGATTCCTGCCGCCGCCCTGTGTGCATGAAGCTTGCATGTTCTTCAGGGGCTTCCTCTGGGTACTCTGGTTTCCTCCACCAGTCCAAAGACATGCACTGTAGGCTGATTGGCATTTCCACATGTGTGTGAATGGGTGTGTGTGTGTGTGCGATTGTGCCTTGTGATGGATTGGCACCCTGTCTAGGGTGTCCTCTACCTTGTTCCCTGGGATAGGCTCCAGGTTCCCCCATGACCTTGTGTAGGATAAGTGGTACAGAAAATGGATGGATTTTTCTTCTGATTGCAGAACAACTGACATGGTAAAAGCAGGCATAATTAGCATAATCCAAGCACAAGCTAGAAAAAACAATATGCAAGGAATAGGTGCCAACATTTATGGTTTAGCAGTAACATTTATTATATTTGACACCTTGCTATGATAATAATATTCAACTGTCAGACCAAACGGAAAAGCCAGGGACATGAAGCAGTTACTTTGAATTCACACAAGCCTCTGCCTCGTGAGCCAATAGAAACCAAGGAGGCAGGACTGTGGTCACTTTAGAACATAAAAAAATAGGAGGAGATGCTTATTATTAATTCACGGTCATGTTGTTGGTTGGTGCACATCTGAGAAAAAATAGGCTGCATTGTCCAGCAACATACACTAAGGTTTTTGTGGTACAATTCTTTTTTCTCTCTCTGCTAGAATTTTCTTGTTAGCAATCATGACACCACTGACAAGACTAGGGAGCTAGGAAAAAATGAACTATAGGAAACACAAAGCTCAGAAATGCAATACTGGCCCAAGACAGATTACACTGCACACAAAACAAAAAAAGTGTCCTAATACCCTGACAAATGGAGAATAAGAGTAAAAAAGTTCAGCAGAAAGACAATTGGGTGCTTCTCCTTGATGCCTCAATTGCATGTCTGTAAAGCCCACTCATTGGTTAAAGGTTATGGGTTACTGATCAGAAGGTTGGGCGATCAAGCCCCAGCACCACTAAGCTGCTGCTGTTGGGCCCTTGAGCAAGGCCCTTAACCCTGTCTGCTCCAGGGGTTCTGTATCATGGCTGATCCCAACTTTCTAACAAGCTTTTCTTCACAAGGATATGTGAAGAAAAAAAATTCACTGTACTGTATAAATAATGGCTTCTTCTTCTACATAGGTATACATTTTTTAAGTGTACTCAAAAGAATCAAGAAGAAGACATGAGGCTACTAGATCAAGAATAAGCAGGTGCTTCCTACACAATACAAAGTCATTTTTTATTGAAGTGTATGACATTTGTATAAATGCTATACCTCCTTGAGTAAATTGTTTGATAATAAGAACCTTTACAAAATTAGGCTAAGTGAACTGTACCTTATCTATTTATTATTCAAATTGTGGGAGTTGTTTGCATAATTGTCTTGGGTTTGGCTTTGGAAAAAAAAAAAAAAAAAAGATTAAGTGCCTTGCACTTGGAATGGCTGTTAATTTTTCCCCTTTAGAGTTTCCTCCGTGGAGGATGCAGCCAGCCTTCAGAAGAAGGATAACACAGTCATAATGACTTCAGAATGGACTGTACCTAATGGGTTTTCAATCTGACTCAGTACAGGAACTACATAAAAGTTGCTTTGAGCTACTTCGGAAGAAAGATGGGTCTGGATTTTGAGATAAGCTTAAAAGAAAAAAAAAAAGAAACAGAAAATAGACACAGAATGTCTGCCAAGTTTTTTTTTTCAGTTAATCTCTCAAGGAAAATGCTGGTGCGTGCGACAGTAGACTTCTGTAAAATCCTGATGTGATCACTGTCATAGCTCTAATGCTAATCAGCCTTTTCACGTAGATAAGAGAAATGTCAGACAGCTCACAATCTCTGATTTCAAACAGACTCGAAAGATCCTCCTAATCAAAACTTCAGATTTCTTCTTCTTCTGCGTCATAGAGGAAGAAAAAGGCAGACACAAAGCTGTAAAACCAGACAGTGTAATTCTGTCTGCTGATTTTGAGTGAGACAGGTTGGGCGTGAGTACATCAGGAAAAGAGAAGTTGCCTTGTCTCTGATTTGTTTTAGAGAAATAACCATTGGTTGGTTAGTGGATGTACAAGAATGATAGTATACTGTGATAAGACTATCTTAAATAGTTATACATCATTAAAATTCATTCATTCATCTCCATACAAGTTCTTTATCCTGGTCAGCATCGCAGTGGATCTGCAGGAACACTAGGAAGGAAGCAGGAATGTGCAATGGATGGGACACCAGTCCATGGCAGTCCATGATAGGTCACCTTGCACAAACACACATTCAGAACTATGGGGAATTTACCAATATGTTTATGTGAGGTGTAAGGAAACTGAAGAACCCAGAGGAAACCCATGTGGATACGAGGAGAACATCAAAAATATTGTGTGCTCAGGATTGAACCAAGGTCCATGATGTTGTGAGGTGGCAACGCTACATCTAGATATCATATATTGTACAGCATAGATAATCACATATCAAATACCATTATTTGCAGGTGCAGTGCATCTCTTACGATATTTAAAAATCAGGCTTGCCAAATTTGCCTCAGTGAAACAAACAGTATTTCTATATTGTTTTCATAAGCTACTAACAGCTGAGAGTGATCCTCTCAATACACCCATTTCCCAATGAAAAATATCCTAGCAGTTTCTTTAACCAAATAACTGAACCCTTACACTATTTTATAGAACTCACTGGCATCTTTCTTGAAAATGAGAAGCTGTAAACTGACACCATGATGTAGCTACTGTAAAACCATTATATAAAGATGCCACAGTAGTGTAACTGAAATCCTTCCCACAGACTCTCTTTAAGTGCCATTGACATCAAAAGCTGCATCCAAACATATTTACTATAATGATATTAAATCATGGCTTTGAGAAACCTTTCTATACGAGACATAGAATTATTTTGAGAAATAATAGATCCATTTCTTCAAAAGGCGGAAATAAGCATCCACAAATATAATACTGTAAAGGATTTACAGGTCGGGCAAGGAGGAAACAGAGGGGAGGCAGGCTTAATCGAACTCACACGCTTTATTTTTCTTTTTCTTCCGATTCGTGTTTTATTTTCACTATTTCACTCAAACACACGCACGCACACATGTGACTCTGTGCCGGCATCTCGTTCTCTCTCTCTCGAGGCGCGTGTCTCTCCTCCTTTTAACTTCTTCCCCTCACTGCAACACAGAACAATCATTAGTCTCACTTCCTACAGGTGTGCAAACTCGCTTTCTCCGGCTCCGCCCTCCATTCACAAACCGGCCACGCCCCCGCCTCCACAAATACCTGCCCATTGGGTGTATTAATTGGCACACACAATCACTGTTCCTGAATTGACAGTATGCATGGTAAATGAATCTCTTTACAAAGAGTGAAATGTCTTTAGCACTTGAAATATATTTAGCACTTTTAGATAGAAATGAGACAATCTGCATAGACGTACAGTACTGTGCAAAAGTTTTAGGCACATGCAGAGAAATGCTGTAGAGCAAAATGCCATCACAATAATGAAATTAAATGTTTCTACATTTAAAAAATAATACCGTAAAGAGCAGTAAACAGTGATAAATTAAACAAGGTCAATATTTGGTGTGACAAAAAAATAAAAATAGAAGTCTCCAGTACAATTTGTGCAGTTTTATAAGGAAATGAGCTGGGGAAGTTTTATTGAGCATCTTGCAGAACCAGACACAGTTCTTCTGGAGACTTTGACTTTTGCACTTGCTTCTTATTTTTGCAGCGAAACCCAGCAGCCTTCATTGTGTTTTTGTCTAAAAAGTGTCTCTTACGTAATATGCTGCTTTCTTTAATGACAAACAAACATTTTTCTGTAACATTTCATTTTGTGCTAGAAAACTAATGTTTGGGAATCTAAAATGTTTTTTGTACTGACTTGATAATGTACAAGTCATAAAATTAAAAAAAATCTATAACAAAGTTTGTAAAAAAATAGGGTGCCTAAAACTTTTGCACAGTACTGTAATCTGCTTATATGAAAGAAGCAACCCTCTGCAGACCTTGCAGATAAGTGTTAAACCTTTTTACGGGTTTTATCAGGTTTTCTCATGTTCACTAATGTTCATTAAGTCACAGCTTACATGTCTTGTTTATAAATCACCAGATTTTTTCCTTATGCTCCTTTCAGTAAATATAAAAGGGTTTTAAAACACATTGTATTTGTAATACAAAGGATTTCACTATTATTGTTTGGAATTATTTTATTGTTATACCACAGTGATTAAAGTCTTGATTCTGACTGTAGAGAAAGTGTTTATATTCATACCAGTTTCTAATATGCTTTTTCTAATATGTTATCTTTCTACAGTAACTTACACAAGCATGATCCACTTAAACAGATTAAAAAACATGAATAATTGTTCATATGGTGAAGTGGTCTGTATTGATGGGTTTATTTAGCATTTGTGGAAGGAGTATCCAGCGTCAGCGCTGCTTTAGAGTAAAGCTGTTTCTTAAAGTTTTCTGACACAGGCCGTTTTGTTGCATCACATGACCCCCTTGTTGCTTATTTTCCTTTTTCAGCACACACTATTGTGATTTATTCCTTATATATAGTTGTTTAGACTATTGGATGTTTAGACTAACAAGTCAGAAGGTGGAGGCTCATGTAGATTTTCCAAATGCATTTGAGTTCAAGCCAATCACTTTGAGGACGAGCCTGGCTTGCGGAAGTCTGGGAGTGATGAGCTGCTCTCTTCCTGTACTGCTAATGCTAATGCATTGGTAATTGGTTGATATGGCTCTTTATAACATTATGTTGCACGGAGCTCAGTTCATGTAAGGTAAAGGTCTCGGATGGCTTCCTAAGCAGTTTCATTTTACTTAAACAAATGCCAGGACTAAAGAAGCAGACGAGCTATGTACAGTACAAGCAGCTCCAGATAAGCCATTAGAGCTGGAGGCCACAGAACATGGAAAGTCTCTTTATTTTGGTTAATTCATTAATCTTGGTCAGTGTCTGTAGTTGAAGCCAGATCATAGGCAAACAATGCTCCCAGATACAAAAAAAAAAAAAAAAACTCCCAGACAAAACTATAAGCAAATTTAGCTTTACTTAAAACCAGATTAGATTATCCACATCATTGACACTCGCCCTTCCCAGGATGACATTCAAATACATGCCTAATTCTGTGTATTTAGTCTTATTCATTGTCCACACTCAGATCCTGCTGATCCAAATACTCCCACAAGAAGAAGAAAGAAACAATATGTGAAACAAATAAACAATGTTTTTTTGCCTGGGTTGTTTGTTTTTGGCAGCTGCTGTGAAGTCAGATCTCTAAGAGACTCCCAGAAGAGTTATATATACAGTGGGGGGAAAAAAGTATTTGATCCCCTGCTGATTTTGTACGTTTGCCCACTGACAAAGAAATGATCAGTCTATAATTTTAATGGTAGGTGGATTTTAACAGTGAGAGACAGAATAACAACAACAAAAAAAAAAAATAGAAAAACGCATTTCAAAAAAGTTATAAATTGATTTGCATTTTAATGAGTGAAATAAGTATTTGATCCCCTATCAGTCAGCAAGATTTCTGGCTCCTAGGTGTCTTTTACACAGGTAACGAGCTGAGATTAGGAGCACTCTCTTAAAGGGAGTTTTCTTGTTTTCCTTGTTACCTGTATAAAAGACACCTGTCCAAAGAAGCAATCAATCAATCAGATTCCAAACTCTCCACCATGGCCAAGACCAAAGAGCTGTCCAAGGATGTCAGGGACAAGACTGTAGACCTACACAAGGCTGGAATGGGCTACAAGACCATCGCCAAGCAGCTTGGTGAGAAAGTGACAACAGTTGGTGTGATTATTCGCAAATGGAAGAAACGTCTCGGGTTACTTGACTGTAACCCTGTTCCCTGAAAAAGCGGGAACGAGATGCTGCACATCAAACACTAATGGGAACATTCTTTGTTCGACCAGTTGCGAAGCATGTGTGTCAAACACGCCAATAATTTGGCTTAAATAACCTCTATGAGTTACGTCATTGATAACGTGCACCTGCAGGTTATAGATAGACGTGAAACAGGCATACCTTCAGGTTACACTTTGTCTGAGAGATGCCAGACACGTCTGCAGTGCGGAATTGAGGCACAGCATCTCATTCCCGGTTTTTCAGGGAACAGGGTTACAGTCAAGTAACCCGAGACGTTCCCTATCAAAAGCTAATTTCGATGCTGCGCATCAAACGCTAATGGGAACGAGAATACCAACGCCGGCACACTGGAAGTGTCTGAGCTGGAAGTGTCTGAGCCCCCAAGGTTGTGTAGTGTGTGTGCACAAACATTGAAGAAGGTCTCAGACATGCCTAAGGGATGTTGACTCAAGGACATGCAAGCCCGGAGTAGCATGGACATCCAAGCTATAGAATCTGACAAATGTGTGCGGAGAGGACCAACCTGCCACATCACACACTTGCTGCAGGGGGACACCTTTTGCTAAAGCCATAGAAGGTGCAACCCACGTGGTTTAATGGGCCCTAACCTCTAGCGGCGAAACTCCAGCACTGAAACAACTTGGCAGTGAACTTGGTCTAAATGGTGCGCCATACACCAATTTCCGAAAATGTGCCACTTGAAGGCATAACTTCTAGCGGAGGGAGCCCTGGCACTTAAAATAGTCTCCACTACATCGGCTGGAAGCCCAGCATCTCTTAGTTGGTCCCCCTCAGGGGTCAGACAGGGGAGAGATAGCCTGCGAGCATCTCCCCAACCTGAGGCATCGTCACATACCCATGCGCCTTAGCACCCACGATAGTCGAAAGATCGTCATCAAAGATACACGGGGAGTACGGCTTACTCCATGAGCGAGATAACTCCTATGGAGGTCTGGGAAAAAAAGGGGAGAGATCGATATTGGGATCTCTCGCTTTGGCCACCCGACAGAAATCTGTCGTCTAATCTGGAGTGCCTGGGGTTCTCTTGCTCCTGTGACCAGTCTAACTTAAGCCTGGCCACCGCGTTAGTCACTACCTCGAGTACCTCCCCAAATGCCTTGTCGTCACGCGAGGAGCGCTCAGAGGCAGCGCTCTCTCGCAGTGTCACAGTCAGCGTCCTCAAGAACAGCAATAGCATGCTCTTCCCCGAGGCACTCCAAACAAAAATTGTGCGGATCATCATCAGGAATAATTTACGACTTACCAAGACAGCACACACACACACACACACACACACACAAAGTGGTCTCAAAGACAAAGAAACCTGAAGGTATGCCTGTTTCACGTCTATTTATAACCTGTAGGTGCACGCTGTCAATGACGTAACTCACAGAGGTTATTTAAGCCAAATTCTTGGCGTGTTTGACACACATGCTTCGCAACCGGTCGAACAAAGAATGTTCCCATTAGCGTTTGATGCACAGCATCGGGAATAGCTTTTGATAGGGAACACAAAATAACTGTCAGTTTCCCTCGGTCTGGGGCTCTATGCAAGGTCTCACCTCGTGGAGTTTCAATGATCATGAGAATGGTGAGGAATCAGCCCAGAACTACATGGGAGGATGTTGTTAATGATCTCAAGGCAGCTGGGACCATAGTCACCAAGAAAACAATTGGTAACACACTACGCCGTGAAGGACTGAAATCCTGCAGCGCCCTCAAGGTCCCCCTGCTCAAGAAAGCACATGTACAGGCCCGTCTGAAGTTTGCCAATAAACATCTGAATGTGTTGTAGTCAGATGAGACCAAAATCGAGCTCTTTGGCATCAATTCAACTCGCCGTGTTTGGAGGAGGAGGAATGCTGCCTATGACCCCAAGAACACCATCCCCACCGTCAAACATGAAGCTGGGAACATTATGCTTTGGGAGTGTTTTTCTGCTAAGGGGACAGGACAACTGCACCACATCAAAGGGACGATGGATGGGGCCATGCACCGTTAAATCTTGGGTGAGAACCTCCTTCCCTCAGCCAGGGCATTGAAAATGGGTCGTGGATGGGTATATCAGCATGACAATGACCCAAAACACACAGCCAAGGCAACAAAGGAGTGGCTCAAGAAGAAGCACATTAAGGTCCTGGAGTGGCCTAGCCAGTCTCCAGACCTTAATCCCATAGAAAATCTGTGGAGGGAACTGAAGGTTCGAGTTGCCAAATGTCAGCCTTGAGACCTTAATGACTTGGAGAGGATCTGCAAAGAGGAGTGGGACAAAATCCCTCCTGAGATGTGTGCAAACCTGGTGGCCAACTATAAGAAATGTCTGACCTCTGTGATTGCCAACAAGGGTTTTGACACCAAGTACTAAGTCAAAGGGGTCAAATACTTATTTCACTCATTAAAATGCAAATCAATTTATAACTTTTTTGAAATGCGTTTTTCTGGATTTTTTTGTTGTTATTCTGTCTCTCACTGTTAAAATCCACCTACCATTAAAATTATAGACTGATCATTTCTTTGTCAGTGGGCAAACGTACAAAATCAGCAGGGGATCAAATACTTTTTTCCCCCACTGTGTGTGTGTGTGTGTGTATATATATATATATATATATATATATATATATATATATATATATATATATATACACACACACACACACACACACACACACACACACACACACACACACACACACACACACACACACACAGTGCCCTCCACTAATATTGGCACCCTTGGTAAAACCACCACTGGTGTTTATTGCCAAAAAGCTCTATTTTGGTTTCATCTGACCATAGAACCTGATTGAACACCTGACACTAATTTCACCTTCAAATTAACTGCTAATCCTAGATGTTCGCATACTTTTGCCAGTCACAGATATGTAATACTGGATCATTTTCCTTATAAATATATAAAAATAAATAAATGACCAAGTATAATATTTTTGTCTCATTTATTTAATTGGGTTCTCTTTGTCTCTTTGTCTACTTTTTGGAATTGTGCAAAAAGTATAGTATAGTGTAATCTATTTAGTATACATGTGTGTGTAAATATTTATACATACATGCATACATACTATATATAAATGGTATATGTAAAAGAAATCCTTTATCCTTTTCACAATCTCCATTTAAATGTTGCGCATGTTGGTATTTGAACACCTGGTGAATCTAAAATGTCAATTCTCATTTCATATACTCTATAATTCTGTCTTCAAATGGCAGAAACTGACTTTCACAAATATAATACCTGCTTTTCAGCAAATTACACTGCAGGCACCAAAATAATATACTGTAAGATGGCAGGTGTAGCAAAGAGGAAAAAAAAGGTATGACAAACTTAAACTTGATCAAGAGTGCATCAAACACAATATATTGGATTTTGTTTTTATCACTGTTTTCTATATAAAAGAGGAGTCATGCAAACAAAGTGCAAGTAAAAGTCAAGCTCAAATCGTGTAATGTTAGCAGAATTGTATTATGTCTACACGTTATTTGGAGTATACATTTAAATAAACATTTTTTGTGTTCTGTGTAAGCGTATTGTGAATAAGTCTTGAGATGAGCACAGGACAGTTTTTTTTAGAATATTTAGGGTATCAATGTGGGACCATACACAATAGTAGAAGGTGAGGCATGAGTGCGGAAAGCTCCAAGCAGATGTTCATACAGAGGACAGGAAAATTTAAGCACAATATCTTTAGTAAAAGTGTTTGCTCCTCAAATAGTCCTGGAACCTTGGTAGAAACATGTAAAATTACACAAAGGACTGAATACAAAATATTTTAACAGGACATTAATGGTGTTTGTTGACAAAAAACAGCAGGATAAATTTGCTAAGGTGTTTACAATAACTGGAGGGGGATAACGAGAAATGTAACGGAAATCCACCACAATGGAGTCTCTCACAGATCAGTGACACTCTTTTTTGTTCTCCTAGCATGACTTTATATTGAAGTACCGCAGGAAGCTTTGTTGTGGTTGTAGGGCAGTGGTGGCTCAACGGTTAAGGCTCTGGGTTACTGATAAGATGGTTGGTATTCAAGCCCCAATACTGCCAAGCTGGCACTGTTGGGTCCTTGAGCAAGGCCCTTAACCCTATCTGCTCCAGGGGTGCTCTGACCCCAGCTTCCTAACAAGTTGGGATATGCAAAGAAAAGAATTTCATTTTGCTGTAATGTATGTGTGACAAATAAAGGCTTCTGCTTATTCTTCTTCTATTGGGGTGTGTCTTTCATGCAGCCAGTAAGGGAAGTGATGTTGCTCTGAGGTAAAAGATGTTAATAGTGATCACTAAGATCAAAGGTGAACTGTGAACTTGTACTGCGTGTGAGTGTGTGAGTGAGAGAAATTTCACCATCCTATTTTCTTAACTCAGAATGATGTTACTACAAGTATGCAAATTAAGTGAGCCTCACATTTTCTCTTGATAAGCACTGAAGTGAGGTGCTAGTGACGTGTTAACTCTATAATTTGTTTTTAGCCTTGTCAGCCTGACGTGTTCACAGAAACAGTCAGTTACCAGGAAGAAAATGATGTGTGCCATCCCAAAGAACATTAGAGAACAAAGATTTAATTAACTGCTTCACATGAAGGTCTGCTGAGGCTGCCACTTTCTTTTGTTATATTCATTAATGTAAGATTATATCTCATTGTCATGGTAGCGCCCAAAGGTTACTGAACTACATGTCCCATCAGCCCCAGCACGTCACATGTCCTAACCACTATCCCCTGTGTCTCGTCTCACCCTGATTTAGCACCCCTATATACAGTAAGTCTAGTTTGTAGGCACCTCATTGTCAAGCTTTTGTTGTTTTCGTATTTGTGTGCTGCTGTGTGTGCCTTAGTCTCTATCATAGTCTGTATGATTTGTTTCTTGTATCTCTAGTTCAGGTTCTTGTTTGGAATGTTTTTTTTTGTTTTGTTTTTTTGCAATAAATTGCTGCCTACTCCCCGTTCCTGACCGACCATGACACTCATCTTCTCTATCTCCCCAACAGGAAGCAAATATTTTTCTAAATTCTCTGAAAATGACCGAAGGAAGCAAAATACATCAAATATTCTAATGTGATTTAAACTTTAAAAAAAAAGAAAGCTTTAAACTTTCTCATTCTCATTCACCGTGTATCTCAGGTGCTAAAAACAAACAAACAAACAAACAAACAAACAGACAAAAAATAATACACACCAAACATGGTTTACTATCATGATTGACTATGATCAGGGTTCAATTTCATTTTTGACAAAACAATTGATTGACTACCTCTAAACCATGATACATGTATAGATCCTTATTTTAAATCTTTTCAGAAACAGAGGATGAAGCATATCATATACAGAACAACAGGGGTGTAACGTAACAGGACTATCAGTATCTATATCTGTTTAGTGTTCTAAATATTTGTATATCTGTATCTGTCAGCACTGTCAGCATAGTATGTGAATTCTGTCCATCCTTGATAGTTTCTCGACCTCGTCACCTCATTTGTTAATACCTGCTATATTTTGATATTTAATACTAATGAATTTAGTAAAAGATAAACAAACTAGTAGCCTAATATAAGCATGACCCAGACCAGGCAGTTACTAAGGCCCTGCTGTCTTTTTTGTCTTGCTTACTTGCACTTGTATAAAATGAAAACCTTGCCTGGGATCATAGTCCCAATACACACGTCTAATCTCAACCCGATGTCCTATAAACTTTTCTGACAAGCTTTCAGAAAGAAACACTAAGCAAAACAAAAAAGGAATAGTGAGCTCGCTATTCTTATATGTATTTGTATCTGTCTAGAAAACATTATCAGTTCAATCTGAATAATGAATTCATATTATGTTACATTGTCAAAATACAGATTAATTCATTTATGAATTGCAAACAATTTACTTTTCTGAGTTTTTTGAGTAATGAAGCTTCAGAGAGTGAGGAACGGTATTAAGCTGCTGCTGGATCCAGCTGCACTTCATGTGAAACTGGTTGATGTGTGAGATGAGATCATTACTATAATTAAAACATCCACTGTGGTTATCGAATAGCTTATTTGATTTGACAGTGTGAGATGAGACATTATTGGAGAATTGGCATGCCAGCCTTTTGATCCGGCTAAGACTCTGGTCCTACTAGCCACAGATAAATGCTCTGTGCTAATTTCATTTGCCTGGATGACAGATAACAGAGTACAAACGTTTAGGAATCTGCACATACATCAAGTTTGCCTAAAGATTATTCACAGAACACCTGTGGAATTAGTTTACCAGCGACACACTTAAAAAAAACTACTTGTATGTTTCTTTTTAGTGTCTGGTTATTGAATGGATCCATGTTCTGAATTCTGAGTTCTATGTACTACAAAAAAATAATAAAATGGGACAATCTCAATAATGGACATCTGTATCTATGCCAAAGGCAGCATTGCTCTGTTGGCAATGATGTTTGAGATAAATGATGCGAGGTTGACATTGGGATTGACATTGATGCAGATATATTGTTGGTTATAGCAGAACTAGAAAGCATTACTGAATAAAAAAATAGTGGTTTTGAAAGCTTGCTTTTGGCTCTTGATGGATTTTGTCTTGTGACTTTTGCAAAAACTTGGCTGAACAAGCATGCACAAAAATGTACTTTCGGAATTTGGGATCACATCAGGAGAATATGTTTGTGTTGTCATCTGTGATTAATGGCCCTTGTAACGACCCTTTGCATTGTTTTCCTTGTCATTCCATTGCAACTTAGACTTCTCTGAACTGGAAAAAAAAAGCTCACTGAATTTACTTAATTCAAATGCGTAGCATGGGTTCCATGTGATGTGACAAAGTGGCCGGAAGTCAATAATTTTTGTGAAGAGGCAGTGTAACAAAAGGCTGAGTAAAGTGGACTGGCCGGATGCTGCAGTTGTTAACATTATGGAAATGAGATGCGAAACAATGTGGCCATTACCAGTAGGTGTGGAAGCCACAGGATGACCCTTTTAAACCCAATTGTGAAGCATTATTCATCATTTTGTATTGTTCAAATCACTAACCTAACTCCATTTTATTGCTATTGGGCTCTTTATGGATTTTGTCTTCTGACATTTGCAAAAACTTGGCTGAACATGTATTTGGGATCATATCAGGAGAATAAGTTTGTATTGTCATCTGTGATTAATGACCCCTGTAACAACCATTTGCATTGTCTTCCTTGTCATACCATTGCAACTTCTCTGAACTGAAAAAAAAAAAACCCTCACTGAATTTACTCAATTCAAATTTGTACATGGGTTCCACATGATTGAACTGAATTACAGTGCTGTGAAAAAGTATTTCTCCTGATTTCTTCTGTTTTTGTGTGTATCTCATAATAAATTGTTTCAGAAATTAAATCAAAATCTAAGATAAAACAAAGGCAACCTGAGTAAACCCAAAATACAGTTTTTAAATGATAATGTTATATATTGAAGCAAAAAGGTTATCCAATACCAACTGGGCCTGTGTGAAAATGTATTTGCCCCCATAGTTACTAATTCCCCAAATCAATGAAACTGCATTCATAATGGGGTTCAGCTGGACTAGACACAACCAGGTCTGATTACTGCAAACCCTGTTTAATCAAATCAACACTTAAATAGAACTTTTTCAACAGCATGAAGTTGGTTAAAAGGTCTTACCCAGTAACACACTATGCCAAAGTTGAAAGAAATTCCAGAAATTATGAGGAAGAAGATGATTGAAATACAATTGGGTTACAAAGCTATTTCAAAGGCTCTGGGACTCCAAAGAACCACAGTGAGAGCCATTATCTCCAAATGGAAAAACTCAATAAAGGTCACTGTTCATGACTCCACTATCAGAAAGACACTGGGCAAAACTGGCAACCATGGAAGAGTGGCGAGGTGAAAACCACTGTTAACCCAGAAGAACATTACATTTATATTTACATTTAATCATTTAGCAGACGCTTTTGTCCAAAGCGACTTACAAATGAGGAGAACAATAGAAGCAATTCGGTCAACAGGAGGGACTGACAGTATACAAGTGCTGTAACAAGTGTCAGTAATTCTAGCACAGTACACACAGGAATTTTAAAAAAATTTTTTAAACAGACAAACAAATAGAATAGGTAAGTGCTAGTATTAATTGGTCAGGTGCTGCCGAAAAAGAAGTGTCTTTAGACGTTTTTTGAAAATGGCTGGTCAGATTGAGATAGGCAGGTCGTTCCACCAGCTCAGAACAGTCCAAGAAAAGGTCCGTGAGAGTGATTTTGTGCCTCTTTGGGATGGCACCACAAGGTGTTGTTCACTAGCAGAACGCAAGCTTTTGGAGGGCGCATACGTCTGAACTAGCGAGTTTAGGTATGTTGGTGCAGAGCCAGTGGTGGTCATGTAGGCAAGCATCAGTGCTTTGAATTTGATGCGAGCGGCTATGGGCAGCCAGTGCAGACTGATGAAGAGAGGTGTGACGTGAGCTTTCTGACGTAAGGCTCGTCTGAATTTTGCCAAACCTTTTGGGAGACTGTTCTGTGGATTGATGGGTCCAAATTGGAACTGTTTCGAAGACAGGGGTCCCGTTACATCTGGCGTAAACCAAACACAGAATTCCACAAAAAGAACATCATACCTACGGTCAAGCATGGTGGTGGAAGTGTGATGGTGTGGGGATGTTTTGCTGGTTCAGGGCCTGGCCAACTTGCAATAATTGAGGGAAACATGAATTCTGCTCTCTACCAGAAAATCCTAAAGGAAAATGTCTGGTCTTCAGTCCGTAAGTTGAAACTCAACTGCAACTGGATTATGCAGCAAGACAATGATCCAAAGCATAGGAGTAAGCCCACCTCTGAATGGCCCAGTGGCCTAGTCAGTGGCCTAGTCAAAGTTTTGACTTGAACCAATTGAGATGCTGTGGCAGGACCGTAAACAGGCAATTCATGCTCGAAAACCCTCCAAAGTGGCTTAACTAAAGCATTTCTGCAAAGAGGAGTGGGCCAAAATTCCACCACAGCACTGTGAAAGGCTGAAAGCGTTTGGTTTCAGTTATTGCTGCTAAAGGTGGCACAACCAGATTTTAAGTTTAAGGGGGCAATTAGTTTTTCAAATGGGTGATCTTTTTTTTTTTTTTGCTTCAATAAAAAAAAAAAAAACAAAAACAGTATTGTGTGTTTACTCAGATTGCCATTGTTTTATGTTGTATTTCGTTTGAAGATCTAAAACTATTTAGTATGAGATATATACAAAAACAGAAGAAATCAGGATGGGGCGAATACTGTTTCATAGCACTGTACATTAACACAATTTGTTTTGGTACATCCAACATGATTCAATAATGTATTTTCAAAGCCCTGAATAAAATCAAACTTGCTCTTTCACCCAAACTGAGGATCAAACCTAGGTCGCTGGTGTTTTGCAATAGCCACATTACCGCTGTGATTTCATAATGTAATTGCTTTACTTTAATACTATGGGAATTGTTACAACTACAATTCGTAATGGTCCAGTTACATAAAATTTCTTCTTTGTTCCTAAGCAGTCAATATGACTGAATGGTGACAACATTTTTAATATTTAACTATTAATGTTAATTTTTGTTGTTTTGCTTCATAGTGGTGCTCCATGTTACCACTTTTGAATAGCACCATGGACTCAACTGATGAGACGTGTGTTTGATATATGCACAGAGAGAATAAACGCATACTTCTCTATCTGTTTATGTTGTTGACTGTTTTTCAAACAAGCCATGCCACCAGTTTGCTAAACAAACTACAGAGGGGAAATAAAATGAAAAATCTATGAAAGTCTGTGAAATCTCTTCCCTTTCTGAGATATCTCTAACACTATAGCTAGTCTGTGGTCTGACAAACTGCCTTCAGTTAAATAAACAACATAAATGCATGTGATTGGATTAGGCACAACAGAGGGGCTGCTACAAAAGCTGTGCTGGTTCATGTTTAGAAAACTTGAGACTGTCAATTTGTATTCTTATGTTTATCGGCACTACAGTATTTTTTCAAGTACTCAGTTTAATTTCTGTTATGTCAATGCTGAATTCAGCGTCTGACTCCATTTCCCAGATTACACCTTTGATTACAAACATGGCCACCACAGACTCCAACTCCCACTACACACACTCAAGTTCACCTGATTACTGATAGCACACACCTGGACTCAATCACCACCACACACTATTTAAGCACATTCACAGCACAATGACTTTGTGAAATATTTGTTCAGCTCTGTTTGTCATCTGCTGTACCAAGCCTTTGTTTCACATTTGTTATTTCTTACCTTTGTTTTGACCCTTGCTTGTTTCCACGTTTCACGATTATCCTCTCATCTTCTGAATACCCGTTTGAATCGCCTGACCTAATGCCTGACTTTGGATTCTGTGATTAAGATTGTGATTTGGATTTGTTTGCATGTGCCAGTATTCAAAGCCACTGACAATTTCATATGTTTAGTGCCTTGTATTAGTCTGCCCCCCTCACCCCACCTTGAACTATTCATCATTTTGTGGTGCTATAACCTGGAGTTTAAATGATTTAATTGGATTTATATGTATTGAATCTACACATAATTGGTTGGTGTGACCCTTGTAAATTTGTTTTAGTGCAACCAGTTGCCATCTGTTGCCATCATAATTCGTTGAATGGAGTCACCCTATGTGCAATTAAAGCATCAAATAGTTTGTTAAAGAACATAGTAAAGCCACAGAGTTTGTTAGAGAAGATACCAGAATAATCAGTATCATGAAGACCAAGAAGCTATCAAAATAAGTCCAGGACAAAGTTGTGGAAAAATATCAATCAAACTTTGGCTATATAAAAATATTCCAAACTCTGAACACCCTGCAGAGCAACAGTAAATCCATTAAATTTCAATTTGGAAAAAAAAAAATGACAGAGGAACAGTAGTGGTCTCACCCACAAGAGACAAATCTGGAGTGGCGTGTTGCTTAGCAGTGTGAACGCAGGGTCACAGCCTTTATCTTAACTGGTATAATCTGTTCTTCCACTTGTTTCGGGTCAACTGGTGGAAACTCATTTTTGTTGGTTTCACTGTCGTCTCCTTTAACAGCTCTGTGCTCATATTGGATTCTTCCTCATGGGTAAGTTGCTTTAACAGAAAGCTGCCAAATGAATAAATGTGAATGTAAGATTCGGTGGAAGACAGATAACATGCTTTCAACCAATTAGCAAGCTTTCAGAATGTCGCTCCACTTCTGGAGACTTCTAGTTGATGGTTAGAAACAGTTGTCATATTTACTGAAGAACATAGTTTTTCATCCTGAACGCTATTCCTGTACGGAATTGTAATAAATTTGTGGTACGTCATATTGACCAGATTTACTTTTAAATGTCAAGGCGGCATGACATATCCTGTCATTTCGGTTGTTGTTTCTGTACCAGAAGATTATGAAAATGTTATTTTTAACATTGTCAGCACAGCTGTGCTGTGTGGGTGAGAGATAGAGACAGTCAAGGAGTGTGTGTGCTAGCAGTCTGGCTCTAAATGACATGAATTCTTGGAGGAGTTGAAGTCATTGTGGCAGAATGACAGTGTAGACTCACTTCTAGCACTTTTATAAAGACTCTCTATGGTCCCGCTGGGCTTCCCTTTGCCATCTGAGCATGCCCGATGCTCCATACTTACCCTGCTCATTAAAATTATATTACAGTACGGTTATGGATGTCTTTTAAATAATGAGTAAAACACAACGGGGAATGCTCTTATAGCAAAATAATTGACAGTGGGGTTACCAGAGTTTTATAGCTCTTACATACAACAGCAATTAGACAATGCTAACAGTTTGTCTTTTTGTTTTCTTTATGGTTGCATTTAATGTTGTGGAACATTTACATTATCACTTATGTTATAGCAGCTATAAACAAAACAAATGCAAAAAATGCTAAATGAACATCTCCTCACAATATCAATAATTACGCTCACTTTATAATCCATTTATATGGAGTATCCGTCACACAAGTTGTAAGTTACTATAGAAATCATACCATATTAGAACAAGCACATTAATATAAACCTATGATTTGATTACAGCCGGAACTCCTTTCAAAGCTGCTTCAGCATTTGAAAACAGCTTATATCAAGATTCCCAATGGCTTTGTGTTGACAGAAGGAAGCCATGCTTTGTATTCTAGGTTACGTTACTTCAAAAGTCATTTGCAATACATACATAATGACTTCAAAAATGTATGATTTTCTTTGCTTTTCTTGTTAACTTATACCATGTTCATGTAGTCCTGGGGGGTATTCCAGAAAGCTGGATATGTGACATACCCAGGTAAGTTTAAGGGTAAGTTAGCTGACAACCTCAACTTTCGGTTCCAAAAACAGAGGTAACTTTCTGGGTAAGTAAGTAACCATGGCAACTTGCTCTCTGAAGATAACCTGCTCCGGAGCAGGTTATGTTCCAGGGTTAGTTCGTTTCAGAGACATGGAAGCACCAATTATACAAGGTTTTTTTCGCCGTGAGAGGGTGATAAGGCCACGTATTGACGTGTTTTCATATCCGAATGAATATTTCCGAGAGCGATGCCGGTTTTCAAAAGAATCGTTAATTTATTTAACAAACCTTTTGAAACCGCACATATCAAACGTGACAAACCGCAGGTCAGAGCTTACCACAGAACACATTCTGTGCATTGCTCTTCGTTTTTTTTTTTTGCGACAGGGAGTTTTCTGTACAATGTGGGCGATGCGGAGCATGTAGGAAAAGCAACTGTGTGTAGAGCCGTTCGTACAGTATGCCTGGCAATGAAGAGGTTTCTACACACTTTTGTACTGTTTCCTGGCCATAAACCGGTGCGCCTTATAAAAGAAGAATTTCACAGAGTGGCAGGTTTGTCCTTTCTATAAAAATCTATGACAGATATATTAACACATCTTAACTTCCTATTCAGATCGATCCATCTATTCAGACTGCATGGATATATCTATCTGTCAGACTTTGTAATTTAATTTCAGGGTTGCCGAATGTGCATTGATAGCACCCACATTCCTATTAAAGCTCCTTCTGTCAATGAAGGAGACTATGTTATTAGGAAGTCTGTCCACAGCATCAATGTGCAGGTAACAACAGAAAATGTAGTTTTAAAATCATTAAACCTTTCGGTGTTAAACCAAGTCATTATCGGTCCCCACTAACTAGGTCATATGTGATGAGACCCACCTCATTACTAATGTTGAGGCCAGATGGCCAGGGGCTGTACATGATGCCAGAATTTTCAGAGAGTCATCCTTGTGCAACAAATTTCAACAGGGTACGGTTTGATTTAAACAGTGGTTTTATTTTTTACTTTATTTGTATCGTACACTTACAAACTGTCGGTTTATGCCACGCCAACTCTCTTTCCTTCTCCGATGCAGTCGTATTGCTTCTTTTCATTATAATCGGTTTGTACTCCTCGTATGCCAGCATTAAAACTTCCAACTCCGCCTCGGTGAAATACGCTGCCCTTTTCTTTTCACCTTTGGTTTCCATGGTGACTCCTGATTTCGGCGATCCATTGAAAATGCCTTTATGTATTCGCCGAGCGCGCGCATTGACTCTCGGTTACCAATAGGAGGTTGATTAAACTAACTCTTCTCAGGTGTTTTGGAACCGACATACCCTGAGTAAGCAAGGTTTGGGATAATCAACCTAGAGTTCAGGGTTTAGCTGACAGTAAGTTAACCCTGCTTTCTGGAATACCCCCCTGGTCCTACTCCACAAAGTGGCCTTAATGTTTACCTGCTAATTAGTATTCATCTATTACATAAAATAATTTCATACCTCACTACAGAAGACGTACATTTACGCCATTCTATGCATGTTATGCAAGTCACAATTGTCTAATATAACACTACAAGGCTATTTAGCTGACATCCTGAGATATATTTCATTACTGACTAATATCTACTCTTACTGTATATCTGACTTATATCTATTATGTTAATAACAATTTTGCATGTTTTATTATGTCTGTATGAAGACTAATACAGGGTTACTGACTTATTTTTTAGTACTGTCCAAAAATATTACCGTCCTCTCCAGAATTATTGACACCCTTTGTGTAGATAAGCAAATGAAGGCTGGGAAAGAATGATTTTATTGCTTGATCTTACACTGATGATATGAAAAGTGAAGCTAAATGTTGCTACTATTGAATGAAACCAATCTTCCATAAGGTCTGTACTTGTAATTGACAATAATTGACTGTATATACTGTATAAGTTTTAGTAAGTATAATAATGCTCTGTGAAACTTCCATAAACTTAGATAACTGATTCCTTTATAAACATGTTGCAGCATACGTTTAGCATGAATGTCATTTCACTTCACTTGAAGCATTAGATGATGTGATTTTTATAAACAAATGCATATTGCTTAAGAAGATCACTAGCTCTGTGGGTAAGTTTCTGTGCTGGTGATGGGATGGTTGTTAGTTCAGTTCTCAGGATGGCCCAAGAGCCACTTTTCAGATATTAAATAAGGCCTTAACCCTCAACTGCTTTGCCCTATGCATAGTATGTATGAAGATAGCCTTCAAATATAATGTAACAGACTTGTCAGTGCTATCCAACAATATTTCAGTATTAATATATCTAGTATAATATATTTCAATATATCTTGTCCAGAGTCCATTAATGCTATTAATTACAAAGGATTAATTACTTTATGTTTTTGTTAGGTAATGCGGAGGTGGTTTTGATAGGTGGATGCAGATAAAAGCTTTATTTTAAAGAGATCTACAAACAGGCTAAACTAGGCGAAACAGGAATCAATCAACACGAGGACGAAAACGGGATCAAAAACCAGTAAACAAGAAACAAGATCAAAGGCAAATACTTTGAACAAATACTTTGCGATATAACAAAGACACACGGGGTTTAAATACTAAACGTAATCATGGTGGTTGACACACAACAGCTGAGACACATTAGGAAACATCCAATGACAATACAGGGGCGGAGACAGGACAGAAATCAAAACAAAACACGTGTGAAAGTAAACATCGGCAGTCAGCACAAGGGGGAATCTAACAGTTCTGTCATAAAGATTTCTAAAAAGGGTGGATTTGAAATGGGCAGTACATGCAAGAAAGCACTCAAACATTTTGCAACTGAAAGAATAATGCATGGAAGAGTGCTCAAAAATTCCAGTAAGCCTGGTGGACAATTATGCAAAATGCCTACAAGAAGTTATTTCTGCTAAAGGGGGCAATACTAGCTTCTGAGGCCAAGGGTGTACTTAATTTTTCCACAGAAGAATCTCACATCTGTTGATATTTCTGTTGAATAAATGATTGAAAAAGCTAATTTTCCTTGTGGTTTTGTTCAAGTATATCAACTTTATTAATAGGCACTGTTTCAAACATGATCAAATGTTTGCTTGTCCAAATATGTCAAAAAAAGCCAACAATTTCCATGGGGTGTACTTATTTTTTCATATGACTGTACCTGTGAGTGGCAAAGGTATGTGAACCTTTGCTTTCAGTATCTGGTGTGTCCCCCTTGTACAGCATTAACTGCAACTAAACGTCTCTAGTAACTGTTGATCAGTCTTGCACATCAGCTTGGAGGTATTTTAGCCCATTCCTCAGTACAGAACAGCTTCAACTCTGGAATATTGGTGGGTAAAAATGTCTTCATTTGTGTTCCGAAGATGAACAAAAGTCTTATAGTTTGGAACAAAATGACGGTGAGTAAAAATCATTTTACCCTGCATATAGGTAGTTCTTTTTTGTGAAAAGAGAACATCTGACATCAAAATTGATGAAAGATGTCCAGACTGATGCCTGGTATAAATGCTTTTATAAATATTTCCATAGGTTTATGTCAATTGCCATTAAGCGCTTACTTTATGTAGATGTCATGTAGCCATGAAAACATTATACAGCAGGGCTTCATCCTTGAGTCTCAGCCATGCCATGTGTTTCAAGCATCAGAGAACACCAGCAGCTGCTTTCTAGTTGAAGGGGAAAGATGGCAGAGGTCCTGTTTGTTGCTTCACAGTATAAGATGCCAGGCAGGCATTCATGAGAATGGCTCTCCTGTGTGCAGTGGAGTGTTCAGCAGTGCTGCATGGGCAGTAGTTCAAAAAGACCAGCCTTTATATGCAAGTGCATCTGGTCTTGAGCATCTCAGACTGGGTGTGCAGTCATGCAGAGGAGAACTTCCATTGCCCTGGAGAGTGACAGGATGAACCAGAGACTGCATCTCTTTTTAAGGAACGCCTACTCACCTCCTACAGATGAGACTAAAACATCAAAGAACTGTTTGAAGGAGTGAATTAAACTATTAGCCTAGTATGCAACAATAATATCTAAAATATTGTGTACTTTGCTATAATATTATATTATAATAATATATGTAAGAGATAATCCACGACTAGATGCATTACACGATTTTAATGCTTGACAACCAAGGTTATTTGCCTCCACGTCGTGTATTAAAATTTTGTAACGCACGTGGATTATCCCTTAGCCGTGGATTATCCCTTACTTGTATCGTGTATATACAGTATATTAAGCCACACTTACAAATGTATGAATTTCACTGCATTAAAAAACAACATGTCAAACCAAGTGGCACTTATTTTAAAGAAAGTTACCACTAGCACACTTTTCAAGAAAAACATTTTCCAAAGAAATAGATTGTTATGCTTAAATATTTCTATTTATATTATTATAAAACACTTCAAAATTAGCCAAAAACGATTTAAACACTCACTTGTAGTTTCATTAAAGATGACAGTTACAGTGTTTTAGTAATTTGTTTGCCATCCCTTGTTTCACAGATCTTCTTGTCAATGTGTGGGCATGGAGTCAACCAGTTTCTACAATAGTTCAAGGTTAATGTCAAGGTCATGTTTATTTGTCACATACATTTTACATACATGTGATATAATGCATTAAAATGTTTTTTCTTAGTTATTTGTTCCACAGTGCAACAACAAACAGACCAACAACAAACTAAGGATATCCAGTTTTGGGGGTTTGATTCCCACCTCCGCCCTGTGTGTGCAGAGTTTGCATGTTCTCCGGTTTCCTCCCCCAGTTCAGAGACATGCATTATAGGCAGATTGGCATCTCTAAATTGTCCGTAGTGTGTGAATGGGTGTGTGAGTGTGTGTGTGTGTTCTGCCCTGCAATGGCCCTGCGATGGGTTGGCACCCCATCCAGGGTGTCCCCCGCCTTGTGCCCAGAGTCCTCTGGAATAGCCTTCAGGCTTCCCGCAACCCTGTGTAGGATAAGCGGTACAGAAAATGGATGGATGGATGGAATGCATAATCCTCCTCTTGTGGAGGAAAATTTCCTCCAAGTTTCAACCAACAAAATGTTCATTTCATCAACAGTCTGCTCATTTCCTCTCCATTGGATCCCACAGATGCTCTGTAGGGCCTTTAGGTCAGGGCTCTGGGATGTATTCTTTCAAAAGGCAGCTGGTATGTTTAGGATCATTATCCTACTGCAAAATCCACTTCTGTCACTTGAATAATTTCTTAGCTGATTTCGGCAAGTTTGCATCCAAAACGCCTCTGTACACTTCTGAGTTCATGATACCATCAATGAATACAAGCTCACCAACACCACTGTTGGAAAAACAGCCCCAGCCACTTCCATGCTTTATAGTACCTTTAGTGCAGTTTGGCTACCATCAATTTCATCCAAGTTAAACTTGGATTCATCTGAAATTAAGACAGTTCTCCAGAAACTGCTGTCTGTCTGTGCATGTTCTCTTGCGAATTTCACTTGCTTTCTTATTCTTGAGCCTGAGGAATAGTTTCTGTTGCAGTACTCTCCCTCTTTAACCATGCTCATTGATCCTTCAAATAGGTTATGCACTAAGTTGTATCTTGTAATTCTAATTGATGTTTAAAGCAATCCTTGCTGCTGTTTCTTTCCCATTTTCTTGATTTACATTACATTTGCATCGTCTGTTTTCATTCAAAGGTCCTTCATGTTTGAACATTTTTTTTAATATAACCAACTGCAGAAGAAGAAGAAGAAGAAGAAGAAGAAGAAGAAGAAGAAGAAGAAGAAGAAAAATTTAGTTTTTGCTGATTTGGTGAGTGGCCTTCTTTGTGCAAACAGATTATGCTAGACCTTTTCTTAAAACTTACTTCCCACTTCTTAGTTATTTTTGCAATTACTTTTAACTAATTGGTCCCAAGGTAATTTAAAATGGATTTATGTAGTCAATTACCTTCAATTTCATACAGGTGCCCCTAGCAGAGTAACCACATCGGGTGGTTTATCAAATAAACTATTGATTAACTGTGACAACCAGGCTTAAGGGTTCTTTTTGTTTAATTTCTGAAAAATATATCTATTTATATACTGTATATATAGTTTTAAGTATTACAATTTATTTTTGGGAAATGTTTTGCTTGAAAAGTGTGTTTAAAATATCTTTCTTTAAAATAAATGCCACTTGGTTGTCTAATGCAGTGATATTCATACATTTGTAAGTGTAGATGGTCAGGTCATACAGTGTATATTACACGATATAGTATATACATATATCATGTAAATTGTTGTATATTCTGCTCTCTGTTGGCAACTTGTACACTTGTATCGGTGAATAAAAGATTCTGATTTTGATTCTGATTTAAAAGCGTACTTGCTGCTTTATTGTGTATAATATAAATCCTGTTTCACTAAATGCATGTGCACGGCCCTTGATGAATCCCTTTATCCATCCACACATACGGTTGCTAATATTAGCTGTTGGATAAGGACACTAGGCACTGTATGTCCACTCCTAGTCTTGAGCACTCTTCTTAGTTGCCATACCAACAGATGGCACTGCCCGGAGTGCCACTCTTATGCCATGCTGAGATCCACTGAGGGCCGATGGGGCAAAAAAGCCTGCCACACTGTCTCAAAAGCTGGCTTGTATCTGCACAGTGATATGCACACTACACTAATAAAGATCCAGTGCAAACATAGCTAATGTGGTACGTAAAATCACTGTTACAGTGTAATCCTCTGTTTTAAAAAAAATTTGTACCCTGTTTACTATCTCATAAGTTAAGTCTTTCATGGCTGCTGGATAACCATTTTGGCATTTCTGATAAACAATTCCTTTAATATAGGTTGTCCCAACTTTATACTCAGCTCTAAAGATAGAAGTGAACTAAAGATGCATCCTTGAAGTTGGCAAAGCAAACCGTCACAAAACTCCTCCTCCCTCGTGCAAGGAGTTGTGGGCAATATTAGCTGAAAAAGTGTCCATGGATCCACACTTCGAAAATCTGCCGTAGACCTTTGGGATACTCATTTCAACATACTACCATTTGGGACATACTAATTCTCATCTTGGATACTATTTATTACAGACAGTATGCCAATGGGACACAGGGCATGAGAGAGTTTGGGTGTTGTAGTGCTCAGCGGCCATGTTTGCAGGTAGTGCTGTATTCTGGGAAGTGCAGTTGACATGACATATGTGCAGTTGTATGTGTAATACAATGCTGTGCAACGTCAAGGTGAGGTAGTTGCAGTGAAAAAGCAAATATATAATATAATATAAATATTTATAAATGCAGGATATGCCATATTGAATCTTGTGATATTTACGTTGAAAGACCAAAAAAAAAAGTCCAAATTCAATACATCAGAACCAAATGAAGTTCTGTTTTTACGGTGCATTTTTGGTCATCCTGAGTCTTTTCTTAGTAATTTATCAACACATCTGAAGGAAATGTTCAGGTTCTAAAATCTTGTTTCTACTAGTGCATGCTTTTATGTTTCACCATAGGATTAAGGTGATCAGTCAGATTAAGTTTGTACTGTTTTGTAGTGATTCTTCCCTTTAAGGGGACAAGACAACACAAAATATGTTAGCAAAATACACCTACCAGCTTAACAGTGCCACCATTTTTACTTTTCATTTGTCAAACATCTGTCGCTTATGTTTGGCATCCATATTTCACACAGAACACAGATCACTTGAACACTGAGTGTTTCACTTCCCATGTCGGAAGCACAAATTTACAAGTTCCATTTGAATGCACTATTAACTCTGCTTGGGAGCAGTCTGCTCCAGATGAACACATACGCATATTTGTTTTCAGGTAGATATAGTTTCAGGCAGATTTTGAATAAAAAAAAATCTGTTGATACTGATAAAAAAGAACAAAGATACTAATGGCATTGGCAACGAACATTAATATCAACCAGGTTTCATTTTCTAACCATCATATTATATCTGGTTGGAACCAAACACACTATTTGTGCCAGAAAGATTTATCCTTCTACATAGCAAGTGTACTGAAGAAGAAATTCTTTTCTTCACATATCCCAGCTTGTTAGGAAGCTGGGGTCAGAGCACAGGGTCAGCAATGATAGGACTCCTCCTCTGGAGCAGAGAGGGTTAAGGGCCTTGTTCAAGGGCCCAACAGTTGCAGCTTGGCAGTGGCTTGAACCCCTGACCTCCTGCTCAGTAACCCAGAGCCTTAACTGTTGAGTTATATATAAATTTTTGACATAAAGGAAACATTCAATATCCACTGAATATGATGATGTTTCACATACAATCACACAACTTCACTGCAGAAGTATTAGATGGACTACCTTATCAAACTGAACCACTGACACAGTCTGAAAGTGAGTGGAGGATTCTTTGTATAACCCTCTATGTGAAATTAAATGAAGTTGGAACGTTAGAGCCTCCAATGCCTGGATTTAAAGATTTGGCTGTGAGAGAAATTGGCAAATGTTCCATCTCCATGTCGTTTGAAGGGGATTAGAAAATAATTTACTGCTATAATCATTTGGAATCCTTTTACCTGAGGATAGAGAGAACAGAAAGGCATTTTCTGGTTCTGTGTTTTCAGCAGAAACAGAGCATAAAACTGAAATATTGGAATAATCGAAATAAAAACACTTCGTGTTCTTTAAAGCAGGGGTCAGATCAGAGGCATGCTTATAATACACTAAGCAGCTAAGCTCAAAAGGTGAAGTCTAGAAAACATAACTAGGAAGAAGGAAACACAGACCTAGGAGGCTGATGATAGGAAATGGAAACAAGGAAGCTAGGAACAGGAATCTAGGAACAAACTAGAACTAGAAATATCTGAAAACAGCCTCACACCAGCAGCAATTTTTCACCTTGTGTTACTCAGATCACTCTACACTGGTCTCCAGCAGAATCTCCTATCGTTAGTTTATTGCTGTTCGCCATGGCTTCTTTAGTAGTACCAGCCGAGTGGTGTCCTCTTAAATGCTAATATCCATACAAGTAAGCTAAAGGACATATGCAAAACCACCAGCGTAACCACAAATCAGATGTCTTCCTACTAAAAATAAACATTTTGGATTGAAATGTTTGTGCATAAAATGCATCTATGCAATCCAGCAGTCTATTAGTGTTAGAATGGGCCTAAAACAATATTTTGATAGATAGATAGATAGATAGATAGATAGATAGATAGATAGATAGATAGATAGATAGATAGATAGATAGATAGATAGATACTGTAGAACTTTATTGCCATTGCACAGTACAGGTACACTGTAAGCAGTGATGAGTTTACATAGAACAGCAAAAACATTAGCATTGTTAAATTCTGGGTAAATGATACACTTCAAGCATATCACAGTAGGTATTGCCACTTCAAACAGTACAACTTGTATCACCAAATGGCTCAGGAGCTGCAAGTAGGAACAAAAATGTGAAAAAACAAACAAACAAACAAACAAACAAACAAAAAACCCACAGGTAGATAGATTACATAGTGATAGAGGAACTTTTGCTCAGACCATGGGGAACTTGGGAGAGGGTGACTAGAAGTGAGATGTTATCTGAAAGTAGGGCACTTGTTTTTAGGTGCATTAAAGGGGTGCAATGTGTGATAATGCCCTTTCCAAAAGGTTGACCATCCAGGGTGTGAACATGCATGGCTGACTTAAGTGGCCATAGCTTTTAAGTTGAGTTCTTTTGGACAGGTTCTGGTCGATGAAGAGCTCGCCCCTCCAGTGTCAATGAGGGATGGAAAGACAGTCTGGGTGTCTGAATGGTGCAGGAAAAAAAAGAAAAAAAGGCTTAATGGAAGCAAATTGTGGCTGACTCACTGCATTAGCATGTGATTGGCCCTCCATGTGCTTTCCTGGTTGAAGAGGCTCACAGTAAGGAGGGCATGTAGGGCACTGTGTGATGACATGAGTGCCCATTCCACAATAGAAACACAGTCCTTCTTCTTTGAGTCAAGTTTTTTTTGAGTCTCCTTAAACAGTTTCCAACCAAATAACCAAGCATCGAGTGGCTGTTATGATAGGCCAACCCACTGAACCAGAGACCATTGCTGAAAGTTGAGTCTTTCAGCAGTAACTCTCAACAGTAGTCACAGCATTTTTGACCCCTGCATATTCTCCAATTAATGTAGTCTGCTTGGCTGAGATTTAAATCCCTGTCTCTGTATAAACATCTGTTAATTTTACAGGTAATTAAAGTATTATATGTTAGGGGTCCACTTTTATGTCTGAGTTTACAGAAAAAGGTAAAAAAAATAAAATTAAAAAAAAAAGGACAAAAGGCACAAGAGACAAATTAAGTTTTACTGGCACCAGATTACAAAATGTATTTTAATTGCCACAGTTAATGGCAATTTTTAATGCAATTCTGGTTGAATTTTTTTTCTTTGAGCAATCTTACCATAACACATCCTTTCAGTACATCTCCTATGGTACTCTATTTTCTAGGATAATTCTTTGTTCATGCATTAGTTGTATTACCATTAGCGATACTCTATATCTATCATGTTATAATATTTTCTTGCCCTTTTGTGTTTTATGTCTGTTCTCATTGTGCCTAATCTTGAGCCCAGAGAACATGATGGCTGTGAAAACTATTTGAAATGTTGACTCTTCGGACCACAAAACACAATTCCACTGTGCTACTGTCCATCTCAGATGAGACAGAGCCCAGAGACGTCGGCGGCGCTTCTGGACAGTGTTCATGTATGGCTTCTGCTTTGCATAGTAAAGCCTTAACCTTAACCTTAGCCTTAGTGCAGCGGCAAATGGTGTTGACTGACAAAGGTTTAGCAAAGTATTCCCGAGCCCATGTCAGGATATCCATTACAGACTCATGACAGTTTTTAAGACAGTGATGTCTGAGGGATTGGAGATCACGTGCATTCAGAAGTGGTTTTATGCCTTGCCCTTATATTGTAATCTTGTAATTATATTGTACACTGTAGAAGGTGACATGCCCAAAATCCTACCAATTTGTCTTTTTTGGAGGCTCCTTATATACTATGCTTAGACGATTGCCTCACCTGTTTCACATCATCTTCTTATTTCAACTTGTCACATCGCTATTAGTCCTAAATTGCCACTGTCCCAACTTTTTTGGAACATTCTGCATGCATCAATTTCAAAATAAACGTTTATCTTCAAAAAACTATGCCTTGTCTATGTTTTTTGTTTAAATACAAGTCAAAGTACATTTACAAATCACTCCTCTTTAATTTTATTTGCATTTCCCATACTGTCCCCACTTTTTCGGAATTGGGGTTGTATAACGATTTCAAAAGTTACAGACCATAAAAAAAATCCTCGAAAAAAATACATATTGAAAATATCTGTTATTGATTGCCTTTTTTTTTAAACTCTTATATTGTATAAGCTATTGTAACATAATAAAGGCCCTCTTGGATTTTTCTGTTCTTTGCCTTGTCAGTGAAGTCATTTTTAATCAAATGCACCATGAATTCATAAAGAAAATGTCAAGGAATGTCTCATTTAAGAAATGATCCTCACAGTGTGTGTCCTCTGTCTTATTCATGTCTCTGCCACCTTTTACTGACACTCTTTAAGCCTTTAATTTAACATCGTTGACTTGTCATTTAAATATAATTGTTTTTTTCCACTTAGTATACACCATATGAATTGTCCACAGATAGCATGAAATGACAGAAATGCTCATTACCACGTCACAGAAGAGCTGTTGTTGAAGGATGCAATTTTATCTTCTGAATGTAATTGTACTGCATCGAGTAGCAGTTGAAAAACTTTAGATTAAAAATGCACTAATATTAAAGCACTGTCAGAAATATATTGAAAGGTGCAGGAACACTTTTGTGGAAAGAAGGCTTAATGGTTGCAAATTGTGGCTGGCTCACTGCATTAGCATGTGATTGGCCCTCTATGTGCTTTCCTGGTTGAAGAGGCTCATGATAAGGAGGGCATGTAGGGCACTGTGTGATGACATGAGTGCTCACTCCACAGTAGAAACACCGTCCTCTTTCTTTGAGTCAAGTTCTTTTTGTGGGAATGAGTCCCCTTAAACAGTTTTCAACTAGATAGCTAAGTCTATGAACTTGTCCAGGCTCTGGGTTACTGATCAGAAAGTTGGGGGTTCAAGCCCCAGCACCACCAAGCTGCCACTGTTGTCCCCTTGAACAAGGACCTTAACCCTATCTGCTCCAGGGGCACTGTATCAGGGCTGACCCTGTGCTCAGACCCCAACTTCCTAACAAGCTGGGATATGTGAAAAAAAGTGAATTTCACTGTGCTGTAATGTATTATAAAGAATATTACTGAACTAGAGGCCATTACTCATAAGGAATGGGATAAGATTCCTCAGGAACGCTGCCAGAAGCTGGTATCTGGCTATGCATCTCATTTGCAGCAGGTCATAACAGCAAAAGGGTGCTCTACTAAGTACTAAAGATTCTTGCCATGAAGGTGTTGAATAATTTTGAGACCGAGGAAGTCATTATAAGTTGCATTTTCAGTTGAATTTGGGGAAACCACTTGAAGCATTCGTTGTGTTGAACTATTTCAATTGCTTTTGTTTGATTTGTTCATTGCAAACAGCTGAAAGTCTGTACATTTTGACAATAAACCTGATTTGCAATGGGGATTGAATAATTTTGATTGCAACTGTATATGACAAATTAAAATAATAATATTACAAAAAAAAAGAGACAAATAAAGATCTACTGGCAGCAGATTACAAAATGTATTGACATCATTGCTAATTTAATGCAATTCTTCTTTTTTTAACTTGAGCAATCTTACTACAGTGCAACCTTTCAATACATTTCCAGTGGTAATCTAGTTTCTAGCATAATACTCTGTTAATGTGTTAGCTGACCATTAGCAATATTCTAAACTCATTGTTTTCATGTCTGAATTGTTATGAATTACCAAGCACTAAACCACGTTCTCAGTACTCATTGGTGATGCCAATATTCCTACAGTATATCATCCCTGAATATGATTTATATATGGAGTTTCACGTACTTCTAATGTAGCTCTACCCAATAGAAAGGAAATCATAAATCCCCCTGTTTCTGTTGCAGTCAGTGGTAAATTCATCCAAGGTCTTACACAATAGTAAAAACACATTAAAACAGGGTTTTAAAGAGTATGCTGTTAAGCCCTACAATATCAGTAACAAAGAATACAGAAGAATATTTTTTTCCTGAAATGCTAGGGTTATTAGTTAGTTCATCCTCAGCAGGGGTATGGATTTAAGATGTTATTTCTGTCTATTACTAGCCTGTTATTTTAATAATTTTCCTACTCCAGTTAACGTTTTTAATATGGTAAGAATGGTTAATAGTAAATCATGCTTCTACTACTGTCTGGCATCCACTCTAAATACATGACAATGTAGCACTTTTAACTATACAGATCACACAAATTTAATTAAATCCAGAGCCTATCCTGGGAACACTGGGCATGAGACAGGCATGCACGCTGAATTGGATGCCAGTCCATTGCAAGGCACTGTACACACATTCATTTACACCTAGAGGCAATTTAGCAAAGCCAGTCAACATACTAGCATGTTATTGGGAGGTGGAATGAAACCAAAGGAAACCCACACAAATGTTCAGCTGGAGTTAAGTGAAAAGGTTTTTTTTTTATACATATAGATATGTGGAGCCTTTCTGAACAATTTCTTCCTATGTACATATATTCTGACATGGCTGTACTCCCAAAAATACTTATTACCACATCACAGAAGAGTTGCTGTTAAAGGACACAATCTTATCTTCTGACAGTAATTGAACTGCATCAAAAATCTTATCGTCTGACAGTAATAATCAGATTACTGATCTGACAACAAACATCTTTAAAAAAAAAAAAAAGATAAAGTTGGTAAATGATACCTTTTAGCTGTACTCATGTTCGACGCACGGGGCTTTGACCGAATGTGAATTGTGATGAGATCACATGACACTTCTTGGGCCAAATCTGCGGAAAATCTGCAGTAATTTTGAAAAATTGCAAGCTCCTGTGAATATCGCAGAGTTTCCTTGATTTTGCGTTAATTTCTGCGATCGCTAAATTGCAGAATCATGGAGTGACTCTTTCATAGACCTACAAACCATTTCATTTTTTAAAAATAATATTCAAAACCCTCCTTAGTGCTCACATTTTTAATAGTGATCATTTAAACAAGTTGAGGTGTCATGAAATAAGCTGAAATATAATTCTACAGAATGTAAAAAAAAAAAAAAAAAGTAATGATTTATGATTCTGGAAGTCAAAGCCGATTATTTCTCAGTATATATGCACTGACACTATATAAATAGTAAAGCAGTTAGTGTAGGCCCAAATTATTCCCACTATTGTAAATTATACAACAGTTAGTTCTGGACCAGTAATTTGGTAAGATTGTCAAGTGCCATTCCAAGAGAGCTTACATTTACTATAACCGCACTGGGATGTGTGACTGCACGTAAATTTCCACTTCAGTTCGAAATGGTTACTACAGTAGTGTTAGTGACATCATCTGCGGACAGGGCAAACAATACTTTTCAGGAATATAACTTTTGACTTAAACTATGAAAGCACCTCTGAATAAGATGAAAAGGGAGAAGAGACGCCAATTTTACTGGAAGCACCTTTAACGGGAGTGTACAAATCAATGTGAGCTAGCTAGCCAGCTAGCCAATGGGCTTTTTTGTGGCTACAGTACTTCAGGATCTATTTCTGCTAGCAGAGCAAAAATAAACTGAAAATTTGGACATATTGTGTCCGAAATGCCACTTACTTGATATTAATTTCTTGTTCATAGAACTTTTGTATAAAAGCAATATCACATGACCAAGAGTGTGGTTATACTGAATATCGGCACAGCTGTGATTACCTACAACCAAATCATAGCCATTCTGATATTCAGTATAACCTCACTCTTGCAGTCCTCTGTTTACTCTCTTTATAGTCACTTTGATCATGTATGACCGCCAGGTGACCTAAAACCTCCAATATGTATAGGTGCAGAATATATCCTGAGTGTAGGTGACAGGGGCTGTTAAAACTATTTCCCCACACAGGATGAATAGGAGTTATTACACAGTTTCAAATGCCTGCTGTGACCCTACCTTGAGAAAACGTTCCTGTCATCCTAGGGGCATTGCTCTAAGAGGAGATTTAAGAAATATTGGACTGTATGACCTCTTTTACTTTTACTGGTGTTATTACTGGGTTGGCTGCGTCTCATTAACATTGACTGGAGTGTGTACCTCGTTTATCATGCCCTCTCCGATGCTGACTGAGTCTCTGAAGGAGGAAATCCACTGCTGCTATTTTGAATGTTCCTCCTAAAAAGGGCAAAAGTTTAATGATGCATTACAATGAGAAGTAATTCACAGCACATTCTGTGCCCTTCACCCAGTTGGAGAGTTGTTATGCCTTTCGCACCAGATGCCAAACAACAAGATTGCTTCTCCCATGCAATCACTTTGTACTTTGAGAGCAGGCATTTGAACAGCATGTTCCCAAGGGCCCAAATCATGTGCATGTCTATCACATAGATCTCCTGTTTACCTCCTATTTACCTCAATTCTGGCTACTTATCATTTTTGGAACCCTTGCCATTTGAAGGGTAAGTACACCGGTCCTTTATATCACATTCATAAGCATTGATTAAATCCCATACCACACATTGCTGGAGGATCTATTAAAAGCTTCTGTTAAAACATGTGAAGTAACATTAAAAATTATGTAGAGTGACTTTTGAGACTGTATATAAATCCTTATCTTGAATTTTTAAAAGTTTATCTCTGCCCACAATACATTAATGAAGATTTGATTATTTAAGATGATGTATCGTTTTGTGGAAATGCATCATTGTCTTTCTTTTTGTTTATCTCTCTCTTGAGGTTAGTAAGGCAAAAAAAATGCAGCTTATGATGTTACTGAGACACTGCAAAGCCCTCCATCTTGAAGACATTCCCATGGAAAATAAATTCAACTTACAGCTTTATCTCTGGCTGTTACAAAACACTGACTTACCACAAGTGCTAAACAAACCCCTTTTCACATAACCATATCAACAGTTCAACCATATCAACAATTACACATGGTTTAATATTTCCTATTCAGAGTCTATGACAGTTCATAGAACACTTCATATGCTTGGTCCAAAATCTAGCCTTCTCAGAAGCATGGAGACTATTATAGCAGCAAAGGGGGGACAACTCAATATTAATGGTTTTGGAATGGGATGTTCAATGCTCGGGTGTCCACATACTTTTGGCCATATAGTGTATGCACCATGACCTTACATTCCTTCATAGTGATCACAAATAACCTCAAGTGGCTTCCTATTCACTTGCCTTGCACCCTATATAGTATATAATATAATAGAACTTAACGACTTACTTAATACCCTCACGTACTACAGTGTAGAAATAAATTTCTGTGTGTGTTTTAATGTTGTCTGGTAAAGTCTGCACTCAAACTCCTATGTATTTCCAATAAAGATTAAAAAGTATTGCCACACTTGACAATGTTTGGGAGCTTGGGCATCTAAGTGCAAGCTTACTCCTCTTTATCTCCACTAAACATTAAAATATTGCCATATTCAAGCTTAAAAACTTGCTGTATGCCATGCTTTCACTCTATGGGAGAAAAATGTGGCAGTGCCACATGCTTTATTTTTTTTTTTTTGTTTATTTGTTTCTCAGATATGGTGAGTCATGCTCTTTGGTGGATAAGCACTATTAATGATGCCTGCCAATGCTTTATTATTAGATATTCACCACAAGTTTGCACCTCATGCAAACTAGTACTTGGTGTGGGATCTTACAGTGGGGGAAAAAAGTATTTGATCCTCTGCTGATTTTGTACATTTGCCCACTGACAAAGAAATGATCAGTCTGGTAGGTGTATTATAACTGTGACAGACAGAATAACAACAAAAAAATCCAGAAAAACGCATTTCAAAAAAGTTATCAATTGATTTGCATTTTAATGAGTGAAATCAGCAAGATTTCTGGCTCCCAGGTGTCTTTTACACAGGTAACGAGCTGAGATTAGGAGCACTCTCTTAAAGGGAGTGCTCCTAATCTCAGTTTGTTACCTGTAAAAAGACACCTGTCCACAGAAGCAAAAGCCAAGACCAAAGAGCTGTCCAAGCATGTCAGGGACAAGATTGTAGACCTACACAAGGCTGGAATGGGCTACAAGACCATCGCCAACCAGCTTGGTGAGAAGGTGACAACAGTTGGTGCGATTATTTGCAAATGGAAGAAACGGTCAGTCTCCCTCGGTCTGGGGCTCCATGCAAGATCTCACCTCGTGGAGTTTCAATGATCATGAGAACGGTGAGGAATCAGCCCAGAACTACACGGGAGGATCTTGTTAATGATCTTAAGGCAGATGGGACCATAGTCACCAAGAAAACAATTGGTAACACACTACGCCGTGAAGGACTGGAATCCTGCAGCGCCCGCAAGGTCCCCCTGCTCAAGAAAGCACATGTACAGGCCCGTCTGAAGTTTGCCTGAATGATTCAGAGGAGAACTGGGTGAAAGTGTTGTGGTCAGGTGCGGTCAGATCTCTTTGGCATCAACTCAACTCGCCGTGTTTGGAGGAGGAGGAATGCTGCCTATGACCCCAAGAACACCATCCCCACCGTCAAACATGGAGGTGGGAACATTATGCTTTGGGAGTGTTTTTCTGCTAAGGGGACAGGACAACTGCACCGCATCAAAGGAACGATGGACGGGACCATGTACCGTCAAATCTTGGGTGAGAACCTCCTTCCCTCAGCCAGGGCATTGAAAATGACCTTAATGACTTGGAGAGGATCTGCAAAGAGGAGTGGGACAAAATCCCTCCTGAGATGTGTGCAAACCTGGTGGCCAACTACAAGAAACGTCTGACCTCTGTGATTGTCAACAAGGGTTTTGCCACCAAGTACTAAGTCGAAGGGGTCAAATACTTATTTCCCTCATTAAAATGCAAATCAATTTATAACTTTTTTGAAATGCGTTTTTCTGGATTTTTTTGTTGTTATTCTGTCTCTCACTGTTAAAATACACCTACCATTAAAATCATATACTGATAATTTCTTTGTCAGTGGGCAAACGTACAAAATCAGCAGGGGATCAAATACTTTTTTCCCCCACTGTAATAAATCAGGGCCATAGTGTACAGCTGTCACAGAGTGGTTGGAGATGGGAGTATTTTATTTAAAGTGATCCACACATGAACAACAACTAGGACTACATAACAAACACAAACATAAACTAAACAAGCATGAAATACGAATGAGCATGGCATGGATACAACAACATTTTATGTCAGTACTCACAAAAGACACCTAGACAAATACTCACAATAGACACTAGACAAAGTCAAAGTCAACTCATCAGCTCATTAGCAAGCCCTCTGTGAGGTTTAAATGAGTGTATTAGAGCAGGAAAATGCTCAAATATGTAGTGCAGAGAGATTTCTGGACTTGAAAGAGCTCAATTAGCATGACTACAGGTGGTATGCATCAAAAGAATTCACAGTAATTGTACTTATCTGTTAACAAGTTTGATCCCAGATAAAGTTTCTGATGGCAGATAAATGTGTGCTCAATAACTAAGAATTTTGTGGTTTGAACTTTGTGACAACTGCTCATGTAAATCTAAATAAACAGGGATGTATATGAAATATCTTAGCTTGTCAAAAATAATTAAATAATATCCCATTTGCAGTGGTGTTTTAGATGTTTGTGAAATTATACTCTGTCATACAATTTCTCAGGCTCATCACATGAATGACGCTTTTAAACGGTGACATTTAAAACGAAACACAGCTCAAGCCGAGAACAATTACAGAATAAATATCCTCTTCAGAAGCCATTGTTTTAGTCCCAGGGTGTAATTTAGCCCTGAAAAAAAGACACATTGTCATTAGAGGTCAGCAGAGATTTGAAAAGACAGCTATGGCTGTCAAGGATCTCAGCATGAGATGACATCAAGGCTTTGCTCCCTGCAGCCCTGCACTGAGTCCAAATGGTGCTGTGAAAGCTTCAAAAAGCACTACCAAAAACTTCTGGAAAAACAAATTAATATTTCATATCTCACCTTCTTCACCTTGCTGCATGTAAATGACTTCATATCTACAGTAAAACCCTACCTGAGAGTTCACCATTCCAGTAAATAAGTTGATTAATGAAGTGTTCACTCACCAAGCTTTGTACTCTTTAATTTGAGAAGAGGAGTTGGATGTGTATCAAAGAGTGCATGGCAGCTCTGCTATACTGTAGTTGTCACAGATACTTGAAAATCCCATGTCTTTCAGAGATTTCAGGGGTGCCAGTGTGTGATGTGACAGGGTAGTGCAAGAGGCTTGAGGCCTTCAAGATGGAGTTGTAATGTTTCTATACACATTTGATGAGAGGTACTATATGACAGGATAGGTATTTCTTCCATTTTTACACATTAAACAGTAAATCCTAACTAATTTAGGTAGTTGTGAGTGAGGAACTGAAAAAACGTTGAACAACACAAGCCATAGGATTGGTCTGAGGAATCATTTAAGCCAATCATTTAGATTTTTTTGCTTTACCGCATCATATGCAATCTGCATATAATTGAGAAAATCCCAATTCAAATGTCGCTTGTTGCACTGTCACTGAAATTGCAGCTCTGTGTCACACATGTTCATAGAAAACGAAAGGTCACCTGTCTCTCGTGTGAATGTAGTTTAAGAATGTGAAAAGTCACTCACATATGAGTGTAGAGGGCTTTATTTAATAGCTCATGTTTCACTGAAACTGATGTTCGAGATGAACCTGCTGATGGATTGCTGCCTTCTGCCAAGTCACTCACCATCAGTCATTACTTGATTGGCCTTATACTCCAGCAGGAATACAAAGCAGAGAAGATGTTATATTCTAAATTACTATGAATTTCTCATGCTTGTCCAAAAAAAAAAAAAAAAGATATTCCTTTTTGAGATGGAATATGATGTCAGCAGGGTCTAATGAAAGCTCACAATCTTGCCAGTTAGTCTTCAGCAAAATAGGATTGGTTGGGTTGTCTTTGCAGATCCTGGGCTCTGGCTTGCTGGTAGATTTTGGTGTAAAATCTAATTTCATAAATGAATAGAAAGCTAAAATAAATAAACACTCACTTTTGGTCCAAGGGCCAAGGAGTTATTCTTTATTAATTAAACAGAGATTGTCAAACTGGAGCTTCAGCCAGCTGTGTTATCTGGAAATGTGGTTATCTTCAAGAAAGGACAACAACAAAAAAATTTCAGTCGTAGCCAATATGAATTGACATTGCAGATTTATGATGCGACTGTGGAATACTTCGACCGACGCGTCGCGCCGTCTGACGTCGAAGACCAGGGTCGCCGTTTGCCAAGTATCGTTGCCGATCCTTGTTGCCCAGCCGGGGCCGCGTGGAGGAGGCGCAAAAAAATTTCAGTGGCATCAGAAAATCTGGGTCAGACTGAGACCACCAATGTGTATGGCATGTATGGTACGGAAGTCATGTATGAAATGGAATTTCATTGTCTTCTGTGAAACAAAGCTACAGTATATATGAAGCTATGGTGTCAATAATGGTTCATTACCAATGACAGCTGGCCATGATATAAGATGAGGGCTAAACTATATCTATGAGTGGCTCAATAATACTAATAAACTAATAAGGTTGAGCATTGCATTATTTCTCAATGACTCATCGGTGGCATAAAATGAGGTGGAATAAACTATTGCATAGACATACTTAAAGGCAGATATCCAACTGCATTCTATTGCTTTTTAAGTGTTTTCAGTCTGTAATGCTCTACTGGGTTCATGCTTCCTCTGAATACCAAACATGGCAATGCTCTATTGTCTTTTAGTTTCTCCTCCAAAGGCAATTTTGGGGAAAAAACAATGATAGAGTAAATAATCCAGCTTTTTCATGTTCATTAAACCTGTGACTGTATTTCATATGCAACTTCTAAATAACTGATGAGGATGGGTTACGGATGTGCTAGTGAAGAAGGCTGAATAATATCAGCCCAAATGGAGATTAAATCAAGTTGGAGTTTCACTCTGTGTAATCATCTGACATGATTGTCACTCACAGGCTGTATGAATCTACAGTCTGGGCTAGAAGGAAATCAGCCCCAGCCTCACTTCTTCATACCTTTCTGTATAATATTTTATGATCTGGTGGTTTTGTTGCGTTTGGTTGCACAAAAATCCAAAATAATCTACCTTAAGATGTTTGTTAACAGCAAATAATATGATGTGGATGCCAAAAATAAAACCTTATCAAGCAGGCAAGCATTAGATTCAAATGATCATACCATAGTCTACCACGGTCCTCAGTCTAGTCTTCAAAAATCCCAGGCCAATGGATAATTTTTTGGTTCTCAACACACCTGTGCTGGGTAATCTATGTGGGGGAGTGTGTTGCAAAAATGTATTTTATGTTTCTTTGATGTGTTATTATGCTGAAAGCTTTTCACCTGCAGTGAGACCAACACCAGCTGCCAGCACAGTTTAATGGCTAAGCCCTTTAAAAAATTTAATCTGCCTCCTATGTGTGCTTTGCATTTCAGTATTTTCAAATTATAGATTAGTATTAAGAACCTGTCATGTTGCTGATTTGGTGTACAAAAATAATCAAATCACTACACCCTGGGGAAATCAAAATGCTTGTGGAAAAACAATGAACAAACACAGTTTGGAGACTGCTATGATTAAAATGATAATAATAGGATCAGCCAGCGGTGGCTCCTCTCCCAGAATTCCATTGGAAAATTAAACTTTCTGTGTACTTCACTGACAATGAGTGCTAGTGGAAGAGCAGCATTGAAGGAAGCAGAGCCAGTTAAGAGTTATAAATGAGTGCGCCATGGATATAGACAAGACTGACAGCCTCAACACATGGAAGGCTTGCAGAGAATAAAAATGAGCTTCACTGAATTACTGATGGGGGCACATACTATAGAAACCTGACTTATGAAGAACATTGAGCAGATTGTAGCCAACTGGCAAACATAAAGTTGAGTAATTATGTCTATTACTTGGTAATCAGCAAATGCAGGCAGTGCAAATAAACAGCCACCTATCACAGCGGCGGCTTTAAATGGTGCCTACAATAATCTTCAATTATCTTTTTTATAACTTGTGGTTCTGATTTGTATCCCCTATAAAATCTTTTCAATTTAATGCTACTGTATTTTGTGTAATATACACTTTTTTTTCAGTTTTAGAAAATATCTAATCATTGACTAAGATGGATTTATAAGCTGTGTATAGATGTGTGTAACACATATATAAATTATATTTTCATCCTAAAATAAATGTCTTGGTTTATTACTTTTTATCTGCTGACCAAAATGCTATCAATTTATTACTGTTTTGATGGATTAATAAACTAATGTTTGCTCATTTCAACAAAACAGTTTAAAACATTTATACTTAAAAACTTCGTTAAGAAACCCTGCAGGATGATACAGAGACTGCTTATCTCTTTAAGGAACCTCCACTCATCTTCTAAAGATATGGCAAAAACATCAAAGACATGCTTGTCAGGAGTGAATTAAACAATACTCACAAGACCTAAAGGACTGTTTTTTTTCACTCATCACTCCTTGTGCATCACTGCAAGAGTTTATTGTCTTTCCTGCAAGAAATGTAACCAGTTGTACATTGCAGAAACCAAGAGGAGACTGGCTGAGTGTTTAGTCAACACCATGCTATTATTATGGAAGCAATGAAGTGAGGAAGGGAGAAAGAGCTCATTTACACTCTTGGAACTTTGGAACCCCATGGTTCCAGTTTTGTCAGAAATGTCCTGTTTCTCTGAAAACTTTGTGTACTACACTTCACATCAATCATCAGGATGGGAAAAAATGTGATCTCAGTGACTTTGACTGGAACATGGCTGTTGGTGCCAGACAGGCTGGTTTGAGTATTTCAGAAACTGCTGATCTCCTGGGATTTTCACACACCACAGTCTCTAGTGTTTACACAGAAGGGTGCACAAACCCTTATATATATATATATATATATATATATATATATATATATATATATATATATATATATATATATATATATATATATATATATATATATATATATATATATATATATATATATATATATATATATGGGCCTACAGCATGCCCACAACAAACACAACTCGCTCCATGGACAACTGCCGGCAGGGTGCTGAACGGACAGCACCAATTCAGTACCCTGAAGGTTTTGGACAGCCAGAAAGCACATGGCTGCGGGGCGGCGAAAGCACACACGGCTGGCAGATCATGAGTGGAGCGGCCGCTCTTCACCCTCACACAGAAGCCAGGAGGATATAAAAGGGCGCAGCCAAAACAGAGGTGAGCCAGTCTCCCATTACTCTCAACAGTGACATGACTCTCTCTCTCTCTCTTTCTCTCTCTAGCGCAGAAGCGGACGTGGAGGAGGATGACGACGACGACAACGACAACACTCCCCGACCTCCCCGCGCACTCAACCAGAGGCCGCGCTCCATTCCCGTGGCTCAGTGCACCACCCCAACGCTGCTGCATCACACAAATTTTGTAAATTTTGTTATATATGTTTATTTTTTTAGTTTTATCTGCATTATTGAGTCAGTACAAAAACATTTTATATTCTTTTTCCATCTTTTTCATCAGCAAGGCATCTTTGCTTTACAGCATTTCTTTGCATGTGCCTAAGACTATTGCACAGTACTGTATATGTATGTACACATTTCCAGGGAAATAGGACATTTCATCCAATTGTCATCCATTGATGAAGCACTTTTCTTGCACAGATGATGAAGACCATTTTCCAAAACATTCTGTTTCTCTGGAAAGTTTGTACTATACTCAACTTTTACTACATTCACTATGTTTACTGAAGTACAGTGCAGTTACTTCCTGGATTCTCTCTCTCTCTCTCTCTCTCTCTATTTCTTTTAAATTTTAAGTTATACATGCAGGCAGGCAGAATTGTCTCAGATCTACACCCATTACCAAGAAGTAATATGATTTTGACTGATGATTTGAATGATGTTTAGATTTAACACAAATATAAATTATATTTTCCATCTAAAAAAAGTCTTGGATTATTTTTTTTTTTTCTGCTGACCAAATTGCTATCAATTGTACAGTTTATTACTGTTTTGTCCTAGAGCTCAGTCCTAGCAGTGCTGTGGATGCTCTTGGTGTTATTGTTACTCCAGGCATAAATGGATTTAGAGAGTCTCCAGATGGTATGAGTCCGAGTAGTTGTTTTATTGTTACTCCAGGCCCTGCTCGTTCAAAAGAAGCTCCACAACATTATAGTTCCTAGCTGTGTTTTGGATGCTATGGCTGGAAGTGGGCTTCAAACAGAATCCTGGGTTTTGTTTAGTTATTTTATGACTCAATAGCTGTGTCTTAAACGGCATACTACACATTATGTTCCTCTTCTTTACACTATGTACTAAATTTTTGTAGGCTAGTAACTTCACATTGAAGAGTAGCATTTTGTACTCATTGGAAATAAGTAATTATCACACAGTACCTTGTGTTATTGCCCCATGCCAAAACAACAGTGACTTTAATTCAGTGACCAGTTTGATAATCATGAACCACCGCGGCTTCTGTCGCCATCACTGGTCAAATGTTTGGACACACCTGCTCAAAGAAAGGTTTGGTTCATTTTTATTCTTTACTGCTGTTTTATTCTTTACTGCTGAATTACTCAGTGGAATTATTCACACATATGGAATTATTCAGTGACTAATAAATGTGCTAAACAAATCAAAACTATTTTTATATTAATATTTAAATTCTTAGCAGTATTCCTGATGAAGTTTTGAACACTTGGCATTTTCTCAACCAGCTTCATGAGGGAGCATCACTCACTTTTTTTTTTTAAAGATTCCAAATAGGCAGAGATCTTCCGCTAAGATTTAAATTAAAGCTACTTGTTTGGAGAAACAATTTAATGTTAAGTAAAAACTACTTATTAAAAACACATTTTGATTCAGAATTAATGTTACAATTTGAAATACGTATTGAATCTAGCATATCCAAACTTTTGATTAGTAGTGCGTCTTGTGTTATCCTGGGTCTGGCTCTGTGTCTGACACAACATAACGGAGTTTACCACAAGCTGGATAATATATAATATAAATATAGAAAGGTGATTTAGAGGGAATGGGAGTAAGCTGAATTTCAGAATGGGTTGTTCTCATTGCTGGTCCAAATGCAGTGGGAGCAGTGAGTAAAGTGGTCCTCAGACTCTGTATGTCCTAATGGTGCTTTCCTTCTATGTGTACTAATGGGCATCAAGATGCAATGTGTCTTAGATGTTCAATGGCTACTAAATGTTCTAATGATGGTATGTATGCATACTGTGGTTCTGAGTGTTGCAAAAGGGAAGACAGTGGCAACAGAATAATCAAAGATAATTTCATTGATTTTAGTTCTTGCTGGGCTATATAGATACGAACATAAAAATTAATATAGTGTTTAACGGCCGTATTTAACCTATAAACAAAGTCAACATGTATCTACAGTACGTAGAGCATGCATATATTAAACACAAGGGCATCTCACCTAATTAACATATGGTCGACATGATATCAGCCTGATATCAGCCTGTGCATGTCTTCCTGTTAGCATATGGGTGGAGCCAGGGAACAATGTTTGTTATCAAGGTTTTGAATTGAATGTTTAAAAAAATTGTGTGAACAAAATTTGTGTTTAATATAATGTCTCTGCAACTGAAGAACATGATAGCAGGCAAAAACAACACTGTATGAGCATATTATAGGCATTCATAGCCCTTGTACCTCTTTAGTATCCATTTTTTAAACACTAAAATATGGATTGTGATGACAAAAATGTTTATACCAAAGGGAGCAGTCTGATACATTTAACACACTTGACTGTAGTCAAGACATACTCTTTCCCAATGCCTGCCTGTTTGACTTTTATACCCTGAAAAGACTATAATCTAGGACTACTGAAATACAGTACTGTGCAAAAGTTTTAGGCAGGTGTGAAAAAATGCTGTAAAGTAAGAATGCTTTCAAAAATAGACATGTTAATAGTTTATATTTATCAATTAACAAAATGCAAAGTGAGTGAACAGAAGAAAAATCTACATCAAATCAATATTTGGTGTGACCACCCTTTACCTTCAAAACAGCATCAATTAACCAATTCTTCTAGGTACACTTGCACACAGTTTTTGAAGGAACTCGGCAGGTAGGTTGGCCCAAACATCTTGGATAACTAACCACGGTTCTTCTGCGGATTTAGGCAGCCTCAGTTGCTTCTCTCTCTTCATGTGATCCCAGACAGACTGGATACTGTTGAGTTCAGGGCTCTGTAAGGGCCATACCATCACTTCCAGGACTCCTTGTTCTTCTTTACGCTGAAGATAGTTCTTAATGACTTTCGCTGTATGCTTGGGGTCGTTGTCATGCTGCAGAATAAATTTGGGGTCAATCAGATGCCTCCCTGATGGTATTGCATGATGGATAAGTATCTGCCTTTACTTCTCAGCATTGAGGAAACCATTAATTCTGACCAAATCCCCAACTCCATTTGCAGAAACGCAGCTCCAAACTTGCAAGGAACCTCCACCATGCTTCACTGTTGCCTGCAGACACTCATTCGTGTACCGCTCTCCAGCCCTTCGGCAAACAAACTGCCTTCTGCTACAGCCAAATATGTCAAATTTTGACTCATCAGTCCAGAGCACCTGCTGCCATTTTTGTGCACCCCAGTTCCTGTGTTCTCATGCATAGTTGAGTCGCTTGGCCTTGTTTCCACGTTGGAGGTATGGCTTTTTGGCCACAAGTCTTCCATGAAGGCCACTTCTGACCAGAAGTGTGATGTGTCTTTCATCTGCTGCAGTAAGTTTCCTTGGCCGACCACTGCGTCTACGGTTTCTTTGTGCTTCTTCAAAAGCTTGGACAGCACATCTGTAAACCCCTGTCTGCCTTGAAATTTCTGCCTGGGAGAAACCTTGCTGATGCAGTATAACTACCTTCTGTCTTGTTGCTGTGCTCAGTCTTGCCATGTTGTATGACTTTTGACAGTAAACGGTCTTCAGCAACCTCACTTTGTTAGCTGAGTTTGGCTGTTCCTCACCCAGTTTTATTCCTCCTACACAGCTGTTTCTGTTTCAGTTAATGATTGTGTTTCCACCTACATATTGAATTGATTATCATTAGCACCTGTTTGGTATAATTGTTTAATCATACACCTGATATATGACTACAAAATCTCTGAGATTGTGCAAGTGTACCTGGAAGAATTGATGCTGTTTTGAAGGCAAAGGGTGGTCACACAAAATATTGATTTGATGTAGATTTTTTTTCTGTTCACTCACTTTGCATTTTGTTAATTGATAAATGTAAACTATTAACATGTCTATTTTTTGAAAGAATTCTTACTTTATAGCATTTTTTCACACCTGCCTAAAACAGTACTGTATACATTTAAAATATTTACCTAACAATTGAATCATTTTTATTATATGCTATCATAATATTCATTGCTGTCGTGAGATTATAAAAAGATTGTTTTAATTTTATTACTGTCTGCATAGCAACAGCAGTTGTTATATTATTATTCCTCATACTTCTTCTTTTGGATTTTTTTTCATATCATCTCTACCTCTAGTTCTATTTTTGTCACTTTGTCTGTGTTCTCAGTAGTATTATCTGTCTCTATCCTGTCTCAGTTGTACTCAGTAGTATTCTCTCTGTTTCATCATCTCCTTTCTTACTTTATCAACATATTTCTGTCACATCACCAGGGTCTTATATTTATCAACTTCCTTCTAGTTTGAAGGAAGGTTGTTAGCCATTAGGCCCCGTATAGCCATGCTTTTGACATTAAAAAGAGAGGAGACAGTTCTCTGGTTTTTGCCTGAATATGGATTTTTATAATATGTAACTATCAACAAGCCAGAATTATACGAAGTCCTGCTTAATAATAAAGCTAGAGCAGTAGCCCCAACTTGATGATTTTAATCTGTAGACTCAATATTATGAAGATAATTCAGAAGAGATGCAGTCTATTGTGGTTTAGCTGTTCATGGATCATAAGATGGACATTGTCACAAAACAGAAATCTGGATATAGATGTAAATCCATAAAGAGGAAGCTAGATGAAACAGTGGCATGGAAAAACAGCCTAGAGTTGAACCAGGCATAACGTGGTATAGTACAGTTATGACCATTATAAAAAAAAAGGCAAACACTCCTACATGTCTTGAAAGGATGTTTGGTACAATCATAATTTGAATAGAAGTCATGGGATGAGCACATTCCAAGCTTTAGGATTACAACAGCAGTTCATAGGAGGTGCAAGTGTATGGTATTAAGGCATGACTACAGGAACTGTTTTATGCACGCGTGAGCTTTTGGGGTACCCAAATGAGATTATCCACAGCAGCAGAAAGTGAGCGATAATGCAGTGATAATGCAAAGGAAGCAGGAGAAACAGAGCAAGAGTAGAGCATCAGGATCAATCAGGCAGGTCCTGTTTTCCTCAGATGCATGCTTCAGTTAACACAGTTTCTAACAAATTATGAAACTTAAGCAAATAAATAAATAAATAAACTTACATTTTTATGTTCACAATTAATGGGCCTCATTAATCTGTAACTGAATTATAAAGTGCCTTTTCATTTTCCTCAGAATATTCATGCAATAATAATAACACAATGTTTACCTTTGGATGATTTTTCCAGAAATGATACAAAATATGTGGAGTCTGATAAATATATATGCAGTACATACAGTAAGGTCCATAAATATTTGAACATTAATATTTTATTGTTATTTTATCTACTACAGCATACTGGACCTGAAATTAATTTAAGAAGATGAGTGCTTTAAGTTTTCAGCTTTAATTTAAGGGTATTTCCATTCAAATCAGGTGATAGTTGGCCAGATGAGGAATATCCTCCAGGATGTAGGCATATCTGAGTTAACAATCAAGATAAGGCTACACCAACATAAATAGAGAGGGTTTACCACAGGATGTAAACTGTTGGTAATCCTAAAAAATAGGAAGACCAGATTAGATTTAGACCAATTAGATTTGCAGACTGCAAATAATAAAAATGTCAATTTAATTTATAATTATGTTAGTTTTTCCAAATACTTTGGTCTCTTAAAAGGTGGGGACCACATATATAAAGTGCTGTAATTCCTACACCTTTCACCTGATTTGAATGTATTAATTAAAGCTGAAAGCCATATTTATTTATTTGTTTGTTTGTTTGTTTGTTTGTTTACAGTGCCCTCCACTAATATTGGCACCCTTGGTAAATATTGTTTTGTTAAAAAACAATCACAAAAATACTCTGTTCTCATGGATATCAAACAATTGCAAACACAACACAGGTTTATACAAAAATATCTTTGTTAAATATAGGTGTGCAACTATTATTGGCAAGCCTATGAATTCATATGAGAAAAACATATTTGAAGTATATTCCCATTGATATTTTAAATTTTTTTAGTACACCTGGGTGACTAAGAACAGGAAATTGTTCAACCATGACTTTCTGTTTCACAGGAGTATAAATATGCGGTAACACATAGGCCAAATTCCCTTAGTCATTCATATCAATAGGTAAGACCAAGGAATATAGCTGTGATGTGCAGCAAAAGGTTGTTGAGCTTCACAAAATGGGAAGTGGCAATAAGAATAAGGCAAAAGCATTGAAAATGCCTATTTCCACCATCAGGGCAATAATTAAGAAGTTCCAGTCAACTGAAAATGTTATGAATCAACCTGGAATTGGACGTGTGTCTATATTGTCTCAACACACTGTGAAGTGGATGGTTTGAGTGGCCAAAAAATCTCCAAGGATCACAGCTGGAGAATTGCAGAAATTAGTTGCATCTTGGGGTCAGAAAGTCTCCAAAACTCAGAAGTCACCTACATCACCAGTTGTTTGGAAGGGTTTCAAGAAAAAAGCCTCTACTCTCATCCAGAAACAAACTCAAGCATCTTTAGTTTGTCAAACACTACTGGAACTTCAAATGGGATCAGGTTCTACCAAAATAGAGCTTTTTGGAAATAAATACCAGAGGTGGTTTTGGCGCACTCAGAGAGGTAGCCATATGGAAAAGTACCTCATGTCCACGGTTAAATATAGTGATGGCTCTTTAATGTTTTGGGGCTGTTTGATGTTTTGAGGACCTGAACATTTTGTTAGGATACATGGCATCATGGACTCTATCAAAATCAACAGATATTAAATGAAAACCTGCCTCTGCCAGAAAGCTTAAAATGGGCCATGGTTGGATCTTCCAGCAGGACAATGATCCAAAACATACATTAAAATCAACACAAAAATGGTTTACTGACCACCAAATCAAGGTCCTGCCATCCCAGTCCCCTGACTTGAAACCCATAGAAAACCTGTGAGGTGAACTGAAGAGGAGAGTCCACTAGTGTGGACCTCGAAATTTGAAGGATCTGGAGAGATTCTGTATGGAGGAATGGTCTCAGATCCCTTGCCGTGTATTCTCCAACCTCATCAGGCATTATAGGAGAAGACTCAGAGCTGTTATCTTGGCAAAGGGATGTAGCACAAAGTATTGACTAAAAGGGTGCCAATAATTGTTGCACACCTATATTTAACAAAGATATTTTTTTGATAAGCCTGTGTTTTGTTTGCAATTGTTGAGAGCAGAGCAGAGTATTTTTGAGAGCAGAGTATTTTTGTATTTTTTTTTTAACAAAAGATCAAAAGGTTAAACAATAAAGACAATTTTTCACAGCCTTCTTTGCTCATATTTACCAAGGGTGCCAAAATTAGTGGAGGGCACTGTATTTATTTATTTTAATTTAATGTACATTGTTTAATTTTAACTGCAGTATACTGGGGTAGACTGCTAAAATAAGAATATATTTGTCAATGTCTAAATATTTATGGACCTGACTCTATATACAATATATACAGTACTATTTAATTAAATCCTGCTTGGGTTACACAACAGGCATAAGCACATATACACAAGCAACTGACTGCATCAGTCTTTATACAGTATGTGCTGCACTTTTTGTACGAACACTAGCAGAATAGCAACACACACAACGACTGATCAAATGTCAGAGAAATGTCAGGTCCCTTTTGGAGTTAAATTGAAGCTGGTCACAGGGGTCACCTAAAGTTCAATGCACAAAAACTGGGCTTCTTCCCCTTGATTTGTGACAACAGTTGAAATGGCAGGCTTTTAACAGCTTATTGACATCTATGGTTGTCCTGAGGAAGAAAAATACTGTATTCATTTATTTTTCCAGTTGCTTGTCCTTGGGGATGAAATGATAAAAAATCTGAGTAATTATAGCACAGGTAAATAAATAGTTAAATAAACCACTCTGAAAGTAGTCTCAGTGTGGACTGAGTTTCTAAAAGGCATTCTAAATGGCACTTGTCCTTGAGATTGTTTGATTAACCAGTGTAAGTCAACCTTGCATTTAATGTGAAGGGGGTTCAAGTTCAAGTTCAAGTTCAGTTAATTTGTATAGCACTTTTAACAATGGACATTGTCCCAAAGCAGCTTTACAGAAATATATAAATTCAGGACATAGATTTTAAATTTATGAATTTATCCCCAATGAGCAAGCCAGGGGCGACGGTGGCAAGGAAAAACTCCCTGAGACGATATGATGAAGAAACCTTGAGAGAAACCAGACTCAAAAGGTAACCCATCCTCATCTGGGTAACACAGGATAGTGTAATTATAAATAAATATATCCCTTCAATAAATGTACCAGTACTACATGGTCAAATAGCAGTTGTGAAACCATGAAAATTCATTACAGTTTTTATATGAAGTCTGTTTAGTTGAACTTCACCACCGTTCACTGATGGAGACTTGAGTGCAAAACTGTTCGCGGCAACCGCAGTCCTAGCCATCATAACATAACTGTTCATATGAATTGAGGTCCAAAGCCATCTTTATGGTTTTTAAAATTTAAGGTTTAAGATTTAAATTCCAGGCATATATAAAATGTACACATTGAGTCTGCTTATAAGTTATTTTATAAACTGGCAACCCAGGCCATGACTTACTAAGATTCCTAATAATGAGTAGTCGTGTTGCAAGTGATTTACAAAGAATAACTGCATAACATGCAAAGTAGAGGGAGAAAACAATATTTAAATAATTGCATAACATCCAAAGTAAGAAAAAATATTTGATAACAGTGTATTGAATGGACTATAGACACACTACAAACAAGCAACAAACCATCTATGGACTGTTATCAACCACCCAATCACCCTAACTGATTCTTCATAGTCTCTTTTCAGGCAATCTACCTGCATGCCAGGAGACCCCTGCAACTTCTCCAGAATTCTGCTTCATGACTTATTTTATCTTCCCAAGTTCTTCTCATTACCACATTGTTGCACTTGCTACACTGGCTCCTTGTGGCTGCCCACAGCAGATTCAAAGCAATAATGCTCACATATAAAGCCCAAAATGGACCAGCCAAGATGTACCTGAAGGCACTTATCAAAAACTGCTTTGTGCCATGTTCCTTTCAAACCAATAGCAGGGCTCAAAACACCACCCCTCAAGTTACAAGGAAGACATGCATCAAGGCTCTTCTCGGTATTGGCACCCAGGTGGTAGAATGAATTTCTCTGGCTGTCCAAAGAGGTGGGCCAGTGTATATATTTACAGAAAGCCTGAAGACCTTAATTTATGCTTGTGTTTAGTAGATACTCTATACACAATTTATAAACTATTAACTTGTCCATTTTTTCTTTCATGTTATTCGGATGGTACAGTTTATAGATTTTGGTGTTTAGTAAATAATCTATATACTATCAATTCATCCTTAGTCCTAGCATAATTTTAAATTCAGTTAAGTTTTATGCAATTTTATGACATGATAAATATTATTGAACATTTTGAGAATCAGTTGATGGGCTGGTTCTTTATAGATGATTTGTAGAGCATCTAAAGCTATCCAAATAAAGCATTTCCCAACATTTAAATAAAGTTTTGGGCAGGCTGTTCTTGAGGGCCATAGTGTGTTTGGATCTCAAAGAGACTCAACAAAAAGCCTTTTCAAAGACTTTTTGAATGTTGCTGATAAATGCGCAACTGATTTTATTTACTGTTCAAATATAAGAAATGTTTAATACGCAAATGTAATACTTGTCCTTCAGTCATATTTGTGCACACAATCTGTATTTTTCTTCAGGCTGCACTAAATAATAAAGTGAATCTATCTGCATTGCCCTATATTTTGTTCCTTTAGACAGAAATACTTAAATTGTACAACCTATCTATTAATCAGGGTAAACATGCAAAACTGTTCAATGCACAAGATCTCAATAGAAATGGTAAATTGTTGTTCAAATCCAAGTGTTTCATTCATAGGATACATATCTGGGCATTTCAAAGGGAAAAAAGGTCTCTTGTTCAAGCCTTGTTTTGCTTGTTTCATTAAACTAACTTTGTCTGTGTTTTCTGAAAGACTTGCACAATATGATGGAATTATTTGCATTTCTTGAGCAGCATAAGTGTGTCTGTGTGGAAGAGAAAAACTTTTTGACTGCTCATTTCAAAAAGTATGCTACTGGGTAGCCTCCAGCTAAATATAGAGTCTGTGTATCTTCTGTGTTTAGGGACCGTAACTTCCCTTTTAAAGGAATGTCTATTAATGTTGGAAATGCTTGCTTCTCTCATGTGGGGTTCAGACTGGTCAACTGACTACTCTGATCAGCAGACGGTTCAGCAGACAGATGCTACTCTGGCATACCATTTCTTAAAGCTAGAAGATTTGAATACCTCTGGATACTCCAGTTTCCTGCCCCAGACATCCCATCTCTCCCGGAAGTTCTGGTAGTCTCCCACATTTTCATAACAGCTCCCTGACCCCCGCAAATTATATAGAATATCCCGGAAATGGGAGTGAGAGAGAGTTCAATGGCCACTTCCAATGGTAGAAAGGCTCTGGAGAAACCAAGAGAGCGAGTGACAAATGTGGTGAGAGAGTGACACAGTGCACGTCCTGATTGGTCTCTCTTTGTGCTAACTAACCTATCAGTTTTCTCAGTAGGCGGGCTTTACAGTCGATCTCTCTCTCTCCAGTTCATCCATCAGTTCGGTTCAGTTTAGTGTTTGCAGCGCCATGGCAGAGTGGGGGGCAGCCGGTGAAGCCACCTCCCTGAAATGAGTTTTTGCAGGTTGGGATGTCTGCACCCCCAAGCCAAAGACATGTGTCATAAGCTTATTGGTGTCTCTAAATTGTCTGTGCTGTGTAAATATGTGTGCAATTGTGCCCCGTCCATGGTGTCCCCTGCATTGTGCCCCAAATCCCCTGGGATAGGCTCCCCACAACTGTGTAAGATAAGAGGTACAGAAAATGGATAAATGGATGTTTATCACCTGTCAATCATGAAATCATGGATTTCAAATAAATTATCTTCTTATTCAATTCCTTAAAACTTTGTTCTTAAATGGCATTCTGAACTAAATATTTTTGCGAAGTGTGAAAGACTTGTGATATATTTCTTATTTACTTCTTATTTACTTAAGAAGTATATATATATTTATAGAAAAAAAAGAGAAAGCAAGATCAAAAACCAAAAACATGAACAAAGAACAAAGGCTCAGTAGAGTACAGGCGGCAAAACACTGAACAATACTGCTCGGTGTACAAGACACGCGAGGAGTTTAAATGCACAGATCAATTCACTAATCAAGGGGGAAATGGGAACAGGCGTGAATGATGAAGTCATGTGAGGGAAACAACAAATGACAGGACAAGGGATGAGACAAGACAGGAACCAAAACAAACACACGTGTAAAAATAAATAAAAACATAATGAGGAAGCACGCATTGCATATGCACGCTTCATCGTGCAGCACTCAGGGAAATCCCTGACACCTGTGTATTGCTGATTTGATGCTAGCTGGAGTCTGTACTGTACCAAACTGAGAGTGTTTGTTTTGTTGTTCCGTTCCCAGATGCTCAACCCACACAGACCTAAAGTTTTCCTGCTTGCTGATACCAACCAAGGATGCATTAGCTTTCATGTTCATATTATCAACACAGAGCCATCACGATTCAGATTCATGTTCAAATTTAGCCATGCTTCATGAGTTCTCTTAGTGAGGATTGACTACAGAGAGAGTGATGGCTTTAGGCCCATCTCCTAGTCAACACCATGTTTTAGCCAGCAGGTGGGTGGAGTCAGTCACTGGGACACTTGGGAAATTGAACAGGGATCACTGAGATGACAGGATTAGTGCTGAAGAGTATTTGGAGATGACATGATTAGTTCTGAAGCTCTCCAGTGCTTGAATATTGATGTGCCATACTGTCTGTGTGTGTTACAGGTATTGAAATTTACTTGATTGATGCCTCAGTCTCTATATTAACTGCATGGTTGCACCAATTCAAAACTGACTGTACTGAGTAAAAATTTAAAAGGCAATGACAGCTGTATACAATATGTACATCGCCTCAGTGTATGTCAGTCCCAGTAAAGGAGGTGTGGCCTTAGTGTTTGTCAGTCCAAGTGAAAAAGGTGCGGCCTCAGTGCCTGTCAATCTCAGTAAAGGTGAGGCTTCTCTGTCAGTCAGTCCCAGTGAAGAAGGTGTGGCCTCAGTGTCTGGCAGTCCCAGTGAAGGAAGTGTGGCTTCAGTATCTGTTAGTCCCAGTGAAAAAGATGTGGCAACATCTTAAAGCTAACAATTTTCATCAAAATGTACTGTATTGCATTATTGTCTGCTTTAAACATATCTACCATATATTCACATAGTAACGTGTATCATATCATCAGACAAAATCTGAAGTGTGCGTGTGTGTGTGTGTGTGTGTGTGTTAGGGGTGGCAGAACAAATTAGAATGAATTGTGCATCAATCGAATACTGTTTGATTCGTGTTTATCTGTGAAGAAAAGTAGTTCACTAAAATGGCTCTCTAACTTTTATTCCACAGGTGCCTGGACACAATTTATTTACGAGTGTGCTCTCATGGGAAATTCTCTTTCAGTGTTTTTCTAGCCATATAGTCAAAGGCAAATCTAAATTATACACACTCACCAATCCTTTTGGTAACATACTTCGCTGATTTGTTGTGTGTCCACTTTATCCTCTTAATAATCAAGAGGGGCAAGAAAAAATTAAGGAGAAATCAACCAGCATTGTGTGTGTGTGTGTGTGTGTGTGTGTGTGTGTGTGTGTGTGTGATAGTCTATGCTCCCTTTGCGTATCCATCCAACCAGGATCATGCAGGTTGACACATCATTAGCTTGTCTTCTTCCCCCCTGACTATCCAAGTCGAAGGTCAATAAAAGGTCAACAGCTTCTCATTTCACCTTTCATTTCCTTCCATCCTCTCATATATCTAGCCTTCTCTTCACATTTTTTTCATTTCTGTCCTGATTTGACTTCCTTGTTCATTCTATAATCGGTGTGCTCTTTCTCTTCCCCACAGTTACTGTCTATTCATTTCTCCCAGCTCCATCAAATAAAATATTGAGTATAGATCAATTTAGCAACCTGGAAGTAGCTTATTGTTGATGTGCTGTCTATGTTTTCAGCAGTGGACTTTGCTATGACCTTAAACTTATCAAAAATACATGAAACTTTAGCGAGGCCTTAAGTGGTTTGGTGCAGTTTTATATTAATTTAGAAAGGATGGCTCCCCTGCAATAGCACATACACCAATCAGCCAAAACATTAAAACCACTGACAGGTGACATGAATAACATTGATTATCTTGTTACTGTGGCATGTAAAAGGGGTAGAATATATTAGACAGCAAGGGAACTGTCCATTCCTGAAGATGATGTGCAGGAAAAATGGGAAAGCATAAGGATCTGAGCGACTTTGACAAGGGCCAAATTGTGATGGCTAGACGACTGGGATAGAACATCTACAAAATGGCAGGTCTTGTGGGGTGTTCCCGGTATGCAGTGGTTAGTACCTACCAAAAGTGGTCCAAGCAAGGACAATTGGGTCTGCATGGGCACTCTCTCCAGTATGCCGCTACACAGCCCCATACGCCGCAAGCAGCATGATGCATTGTGTTCTACCACCTTTCTACCACAGCCAGCATAACTTTCTAAGCAATTTGTGGTACAATAGCTCTTCTGTGGGATCAGACCAGACAGGCTAGCCTTCACTCTCCACGTGCAGCAATCAGGGCGTCCATGACCCTGTCACTGGTTCACCGGTTGTCCTTCCTTGGACCACTTTTTGTAGGTACTAACCCTGCATACTGGGAACATCCCACAAGGCCTGCCGTTATGAAGATGCTCTGACCCAGTCGTCTAACCATCACAGTTTTGCCCTTGTCAAAGTCACTCAGATCCTTACGTTTGCCCATTTTTCCTGCTTCCAACACATCAATTTCGAGAACTGACAGTTCACTTGCTGCCTAATATATCCCACCCCTTGACAGGTGCTTTTGTAACGAGATAATCACTGTTATTCACTTCACCTGTCAGTGGTTTGAATATTATGGCTGATCGATGTATTTTATTTACACAGTGTACCCCCACAAGTTCAAAAGTTTACTAGTGCAAAAAAGGTGCTCATTCAAATTACAAAACTATTTACAAGTGTAAAACAAAAACAGATTTTTTATGATGTACAGCAAAGCCACACCTGATGTCCCACGAAGGCATCAAGGTTAGACTCCCTTTATTGGCTCCACTGATTCACCTAATCTACCCATAGGCCCAAACCCAGCTCATACCAGCAGTGGTGATCAGTAAATATTCATGCTAAATTAATACAAATATTAATACTAATTAACATTAATAGTAATGACAACATAATAACATGATTACTTCTTAAAACACAGTAATACAATTACATTAGCAGTCTCCTTCTCCTTGCACATTTACACAAAATACACTCCTGAGTGGCACAACAGAAAAGCATTTGCCCTCTCAGCAAAATAACTGAAAAAGTTGTGTCCATACAGCTCAATAACTATCTCAACATCAATAATCTCAATGAGACATTTCAGTCTGGTCCAACCATAGCACAGAAACTGCTCTTGGAAAAGTTGTAAATGATCTGCAACAAAATAAGGACTCGGGTAATCTGTCAGTTCTAGTTCTTTTAGATCTCAGTGCTGCCTTTGACACAGTCGACCATGGGATTCTGCTTGACCGACTGCAAAACTGGGTTGGCTTATCAGGCCTAGTCCTAGATTGGTTTAGATCCTACTTAAGTGGCAGGGATTACTATATTGCACTGGGTACACACAACTCCAGACGTCATGCGATATCTTATGGTGTTCCCCAACGCTCAATTTTGGGTCCTTTGTTATTTAACTTATATATGCTGCCATTAGCTGGTGTAATTAATCGATATAACAATTCCTTCCATCAGTATGCAGACAACATGCAGCTCTATCTCTCACTTGCACCAGATGCCCACAAGTCGATTAGCACACTTGTAAACTGCATAGAGAGCATAAACTTGTGGATGTCACAGAAATTTCTGCAGCTAAATAAAGATAAGACAGAGGTACTTATTTTCGGAAATGATGCACAGAGAAAGTTAATTATGCCATATCTAGACTCCTTGTCTCTCAAGGCTAATGACTGCATTAAGAATTTAGGGCTCATGTTTGACAGTGATCTCAGTTTTAAAAAACATATTAGCAATGTTTGTAAAACAGCATATTATCACCTTCATAACATCTCTAAAGTATGTGATATTCTCTCCCCCACAGATAGTGAGAAACTCATACATGCATTTGTTACATCTAGACTCGAATACTGCAACAGTGTTTTGGTTGGCTTACCAAAAGAGCTCCATCAAACACTTACAAAGAGTTCAGAATACAGCTGCAAGAATGCTGACACGTACTAGACTGAAGAATCATATCACTCCGGCACTTAAATCACTTCACTGGCTACCTGTGTCTTACAGAATTGATTTTAAAATCCTGTTATTAATTTTCAAATGTCTTCATGGTGGTGCGTCTACATAACTTCGTAATATGATCAGTAAATATACTCCAGCTAGATCACTTAGGTCATGCAACTGCAACCTGCTGGTTGTACCCAAAACGAGTCTGAAAAGCGGGGAGTTGGCCTTTAGTCACTACGGGCCTAAACTGAGGAACTCTGTCCCTGACAGCCTACGTGCAGTTGATTCAATTAGCACTTTTAAAAAGTATATTAAAGCACATTTGTTCACTGGCGCCTTTCCCTAAACCAGTTAATTTTCCATGCTTGATTTTATTTGTATTCTTTTATTTATTCTATTTTATTTGCTTCTATTGTGCTCATTGTCTTTTATTTCTTTTATTACTTTTATTGCTTACTGTTTTTATTTTCTTGTATATGACTTCTGTAAAACACTTTGTAAACACTGATTTGAAAGGTGCTATATAAATAAAGCTTTACTTACTTACTTACTTACTTACTTACTTACTTACTTATTATCGTGGGAAGGATCCCAATGATGCCCGACAACCTTCTGTGTCCAGGCACCAAGAGAGCAAAGTTGGCCATGCTCTCTGAGTGGAAGATGGCATATGCTCTCTTCCCCTATCAATCATGGTGACACCAGTCAATCATTGACATCTGTGAGCTCGTGTGGGAAAGATATATACTTTCCTCCAAGTATGTTATGCTGTCCTGTGATACAGCATGAGCAGCAGAAAAGAGAAAAGATGTGGTTGGCTAGCTTCATGTGTGTCAGAGGAAGCACATCTTAGCCTTCACCCTCCCTGGTTGGTAGCTGTTGCATGATGTGGTGAGCTGGCTTGTGGGTGGGAATTGGCAGGTGACCAAATAATGGGGGGGAAAATTGGTACATTCCAGCAACACCATATACTCTGCATAAAACAGACACAATATTTTTGATCTGTTTAGAGTCTATTACCATGTGCAGTGATGTCTTCTCACTTCTGTGGGGTTGTACTTTGACAGTCTTTTTCTTTTTAAAATGTTGTATTTATTTGTATTTGGTTGTACAGCACAGTGGTCAACTAGTGTTGTTTTTATTGTGCTTTATAAATAAAGTGATTGATTGATTGATTGATTGTGTTATGTAAAGCCAGTACGGGCAGTCAGAGTAGAGGAGTCAGGATGCATGCGCTGGGGAGACGTCAGATAATGCAGCAAAGTTTATTCTCACAAAAAGGCAGTAAACCACAACACAGAGAAATCGAGAAAAGCAGTAATCCAAAAGACAGGAAAAATCACTCGAAACAAGGAAGTGGTCTGGGAACCACAAATACGGAACTACAGACATCGGAACAAAGACTATGGATTACAAAGCTACGGAAATAGGAATTAGGCTATTAACTACGGATACGGGGCTACGGAAATATTTCTTAACTTAACTTTAAACTAAACTAATACACCGCGTCCAAGTGAACACAAACAGGGCTTTTTAAACACAAAGAAATCACACAAGAAATCAAAGACACCTGGAAATCATGATTACATCAAATGGCGAACCAGTGGGGAAACGGGGGCAGAGCCATGACGCAACACAACAACAAAAGCGCACATGGCCGAAGTAAACAAAATGAGAGTCTTTCTGACTGGAGCTGGAATGCGCTCCGTGGAATGCGGAAGTAGGCTACGCTTCATTTGCGGCGTAGCGAGAGCGGGAGAACCTAACAGATTGACTGATTATATAGCCAGCCCACAGCCTCACGGCCCTTTTGGGCCTGTGCAGCTTCCATAGTGTGACATGCTGTTCAAAACAAACACTGTGGACAACCAACACAAGATAGAACATTGTTTAAATTAAATAAGATTACAGCCTTAATAAAACATGTAAAAAATATATATATAACAGGTAAGTCCAGTCAATGTCCTTGCTTGTGAGTATGTGTTTGATATGCATTTCATACAGTGAAATGTCCCTCTAAGGGTGGACCCAAATGTACTCAAACATTGCCCCTACAGCATGAGAGAGCCACAGTTTTTCCTTAAAGGCAGAAATGGAGGTTATAAGAAATAAGACACAGAATGACATAAACCGGTTTATCAAGACTCCTCGTCTGTGAGGGCCAATAATTCTGTCAATAATCTAGTAATTGATACCAGTTTTATTAATTGTGTTCGCAAAACAGCACACTGCCACCAGCCTAATATATCACCCCAAGCGCTGTATGCATTCCACTTAGAAATTTATGCATGCTTTTTTATGCGTGCTTAATCCAGACAAGATTACTACCATGCTTATGTAGCCTACCCAAGAGCTGTATTACTAATATACATCATGTTCAAAATGCTGCCGGCAGAATCCTGACACGCATATTAGAGATCACATTACACTAACACTTAAATTCCTTCAGTGACTTCCCATATCTTTAAGTGTCTTTTATTCATTTTCAAACATCTTCATGCTCCTGCCCTCCCTATTGCAGCAAAATGATTGTTATTATTGTTTAAATATTGCATTCACTTAGGTTTTTATTTTCTTTTATGCTTCCTTCTCTTTGTATTTTAACCATATTGCTTTTTTATCTTGGGTTATTTCCATTTTGTGTTCTGTATTAATAACTCTGTAAGGAACCTCATAAACTTAAAAAGGTTCTTAAGAAGGTCATCATCATCATTATTATTATTATTATTATTATTATTATTATTATTATTATTATTATTATTATTATTATTGATAGGAAAAAGAAGGTCTTTTAGTGCTTGTTTTGATGCTTGATGCTGTACTCTTTGCACGTGATCAAAGCCTGACATTCTCTGTGTGAGGAAATCACACTTAGCTAGAACAGTTTTAGACATCTTTAGGCAGACTGACTGTTTTAGAGATAGAGAGAGCTTGTTAGACTGGCTCACTACCTAACATGATATTTACATGATTAAAGAGGCAAGATTTATATATATATATATATATATATATATATATATATATATATATATATATATATATATATATATATATATATATATATATATATATATATATATATATATATATATATATATATATATACACAGTGTTTTGGGTTTCTTCAAGTTGAGATGCCAATGTATGTTATAGGCAGGTAAACTCTTTTCTGCCTATCTCTTTTGACTTATTTGGACATAATTTGCTAGAATTCTGTCACACCAACATGTTTCCAACAAGACCATCACACATAAGTGTACACAAGGAAAGACCACTGACCACTATTGCTGGGAGAGGACAGCACCCACTCCCTCCTCTGAAGCATCAACCTCTACTATGAAAGGCAGGTTGGGTTCTGGGTTTTAGTGGATGGCAGTTGTGGTGAATGTGTTTTGAGGGCTGTGAAAGCCAGTTCAACTTTTAAAGCCAGCTTCCTCTTTAATCCTTTTTTTTAAATCCTTTTTTTTTCATGCAAGGGATGTAGCAACTGCGCTTCTAAGTTTGTAATGAATCTCCTATAGAAATTTGCAAAGCCTAGAAACCTGTGGAGTTTGTTGAATATTTTGGATACTGCTTAGTGAGTAACTGCCTGCACTTTGGCATCATCCATTACTATCCCCTCCTTACTTATGATATATGCCAAGAATGCCACTCTGGGTGTAAAGAATTTGTATTTTTCTGCCATGACAAAAGTATTTTTTCCAACAGGCCTCTGAAGGAGTCTCTGAAGGCTGTTCTTGACATGGATAATTTGCTTTTAAGTGGGTAAGAATGTCTAAGTATATCAAACATTTCAAAGTATACAGTATTATTAATGAAAGCCTGAAAGACAGAAGGACATGTATTCATAGTGTCCACTATTGTGATAAATGCTGTCTTCCACTAGTCCTGCTCACAAATTCGGATAATCTTAACTGTGCTAGTGCTGATGGAACAAGTGGCAGTGCATATCAATACTTGCTGATTATCTGGTTGAGACCTTGATAGTCAATACAGGAATGCATGATCCTCTACATGATCTGTCATGTCAAAAAAAAAAAAAACAGGTCTATAGTATAGTCGTTTGGTCTATGAGAGGGTAAAGCACAGGCCTTGACTTTGCTGATACTTAGAGTAACATACTAACCCCATTTCCATAAAAGTTGGGATTTTTTCTAAAATGCAATAAAAACAAATATCTGTGATTTGTCTCTTGAAACTTTAATTAACTGACAAAAGTACAAAGAAAATATATTATGTTTTCACTGACCAACTTAATTGTATTTTGTAAATATAAACAAATTTAGAATTTGATGCCTTCAACACACTCAAAAAAAAGTTTGGACAGAGGCATGTTTACCACTGTGTTACATCACCCTTCTTTTAATTACACTTTTTAATTGTTTGGGAACTGAGGATAGTAATTGTGGCAGTTTTGCAAGTGGAATTTTTGCCCATTCTTGTTTGATACAAGACTTCAACTGCTCAACAGTCTTTGGTCGCCATTGTCTGATTCTTCTCTTCATGATGCATCATAGGAGACAGATTTGGACCACTGACAGGCCAGTCAAGCACACACACTCTGTGTCTACGAAGCCACACTGTTGAAGCATGTGCAGAATGAGGCCTGGCATTGTCATGCTGAAATAACCATGGACTTCCTGGGAAAAGACGTTGCCTTGATGGCAGCATATGTCTCTCTAAAATCCCAATATACGCCTCTGCGTCAATGGTACCTTCACACATATGCAAGTCACCCAAGCCGTGGGCACTGATGCACCCCCATACCATCACAGATGCTGGCTTTTGCATCTTTCGCTTATAACAGTTTGGTTAGTCTTTTTCATCTTTGGCACAGAGAACTCGACGTCCATTTTTCCCAAAAACAAGCTGAAACATGGACTCATCTGACCACAGCACACATTTCCAGTCTTTCATTTGAGATGAGCTCGGGCCTGGAGAACTCTGTGGCATTTCTGCATAGAGTTGATGTGTGGCTTCCTCTTTGCGTAATAGAGTTTCGGGTTGCATTTCTGGATGCAGCGGCGGACTGTGTTAAGTGACAACGGTTTTCTGAAGTACTCCCGAGGCCATGTGGTTATGTTTATCACAGTAGCATGACGATTTCTCAGGCAATGCCGCCTGAGGGCTCGAAGGTCATGCACATTTGTAATGCCTCAGCACAAGCAGCATCATATAATTCACACAATTATAAACAGAAGAAATAAAACAATGGGCCTTCTCAGCCAGAGAACCCACAAGAAACTCTGGACCAAAATGTCTCCACTCAGGGAGCCATAAAACCAGGAATCCACACCCAGACACCCAGGAGACACTTAAATTCAGCGTGTGCATCTGCCTTATCTCAACCAACACGGCAAGCGTTAAAGGCCTCCCTGACCCAGGGCTGAACCCTCTCGACCACAGAAACTGCTCTCAAATGCAGTGATTTAGGCCCTTTGGGCCAGACCAATAAGGCCAATAAATTCTGGAAGAAAGGAGAGACCTTTTCGCTCAGTCACAAAGATTACACATTCCACAATTCCACAATTCCACACAAGGACTCACACATTCCACAATCGGCGCCTACCAGGAGCAACGACTGTGGGAATTAATACATCTTTGAACAACTGCAATCACCTATTTCCTACCATGTGTTGTTCTATTTTCTTCATGTGTATCACCTTTAAGTTGCCACTAATTATTCCATTTAATCATGTATTAGTGTAGTAGCCCTAGGAGGATCATTGTGTTTTAAATATTAGTAATGTACTTTAAGTATAGTCAAAGATGTCTTGTTTGGTATGTATGTGTTCATTGAGTGATTTCCTAAATCATGAGAATAAGGAAATTTGTGTAGATTGTTCTGATATGTACATGCAAAGTTTCAGGACAAAGTTTAATATGGACAAGGGGCTGATTAACATAATAGGTGGAGAATCTGGCTAACACCCCGCCCAAAGACAGTGTTGATTGGAGGAAGCACTCTGGGCTGGACTAGCCCAGGAAGTGTTAAAATCCGAAGAACACAAGTTTTGCGGTCGTCACTTGCTTCACTCTCTCTCGTGTCTCTTGCTTCTTGGCCCGCTTCGAAGGACGGGGCCGGTGGAGGGTCTCCAGAGCCAATCAATGTCGGGGAGATCAGATCACGTTTACCTCAGCCTGGGGACCCAGCGAGAGCCGCCGCCTGCTTTTCAAGCCTCCCGCCTTCATTCCACTCAGCATTCCGATTGGTCTTCCGAGACGCCTCTCACTGACCAGACCGCTGACGACACCACGACGTAACGAGGAAATCCCTTCAACACAGCTAAGGCAAGCGCAATACCCCAGAATCTAGCTAATCTGGTGTCTATAATAAGTTGAGCCCTTCTAAAGGAAGTGAAGATAACTTAATAAGTTGATGGTTCGTTCAGATCATGGTCTGTGAAATAGCATGCAACGCTAGAGACTCAGAACTTCATTCACTCTTCATCATCACCCGTTTGTGTGTGTGTGTGTGTGTGTGTGTGTGTGTGTGTGTGTGTGTGTGTGTGTGTGCGTGCGTGCGTGCGTGCGTGTGTTTTATATGTTAGATTAGTTTCTGTGTCATAGAGTAGTTCAATATAGTCTCGTCTGTTCTTAAATATATGTGTTCTTATTGCTTACAAATGTCTATTGCCTTGAATTGCGATTCTGCTACATGCTCTTTAAATAATATTTCACTATGTTTAGGATATTATTGCCGGTGGCCACGGAGGTAATATCTAATGCATAATTAATGAATACACTAGTTTCAACTTATCGCTGGACGAATAGTTGATCAGTAATACTAAATTGGTCAAATTTCCCTTTTCGAGCTGATCTGTTAATCTCTCTGACATCTTTGGAGGAGAATAAAGATAGCTCAATTTAACAACTAATTTTTACTTACGTAAAATGGTGGAGAATATATCAAATTAACCCAAACAGCTAATTTCCACTACATATTTTGGTGGAGAGATGCGGGTAATTTTCACTACATATTCTGGTAAATAAGGTGGGCACACTTTAAAACTCTTGTCTCCTTTAAAAAGGTGCTTTTCTTTCATTTTTAAAGCTGATTCACTACACATTCAACAGTGGTTTCCAGCCTTGCCCTTTACGCAATGAGATTTCTCCGGATTCCCTGAATCTTTTCACAATATTATGCACTGTAGATGATGAAAGACCTAAATTCTTTGCAATCTTGCAAATGTTCTTTTTGAACTGACTGACAATTCTTTCATGAACTTTGGCACAAAGTGGTGAGCCACGACCCATCCTTGCTTGCAAAGACTGAGCTTTTGGTGGATGCTCCATTTATGCCCAGTCCTGATACCCTCCCCTGTTACCAATTAACCTGATCCTCCAAAATGGTGTTACTTGAATATTCTATAAAGTTTTCAGTCTTATTCTGCCTCTGTCCCAACTTTTTTTGAGTGTGTTGAAGGCATCAAATTCTAAATTTGTTTATATTGACCATGCCAGGGTTAGGAACAATTTGGTTAGGAGATGTGGTGACAAAGACAGAGATGAGCTCAATGTGAAGGGTATTTGTGAGAAGACATAAGGGAATGGTATGATGAGTGATGAGCCCCTTACCTACATGATTCCAATCAAGGGATTAAACTGGAATTGGAATTTGGTTTACAAGGTTCAGTATCTGTAATATTTGGAAATGTTGAACAGTGCAGCTGTCTATGAAGTTGATCATTGCTCTGGTGTGAATTGTTGATGGTCGTATGTGGAAAGAAGTACCCAGTGTTTGAATCAGGTAGTACAGTGGGAAAATGAAATGGCTTTTAGGGAACAACAAATGATATACTCTTTGCAGAAGAGCATGTTTTTTACTCCACACACTTGACAAGTGGGGCGCTTGTCACACTGGGCAACAGTAGAGGCACAGGCACTTCATCTGACATTCCTCTTTGATGTTCATCATAGGACAGTCTGGTGCTGCTGATTTGCATGGACTTTTAGTCAGGAATTGGCTTACTCTGTCCAGTGGTTGGGTCAGAACTGATGGTAGTTTTTCTTCTTCTGTGAGCACTATGACTAGGTGAACTGCCAGCATGATGAGGGAGTCTAGTGAAAGTCTGCTGTCTCTGTAGGCTAATTCCGCATCCTTTTGAATACCTTGTCTAAAGGTGGCAATGAGTGCAGGCTTGCTCCATCAACTTCCAGCAGCCACTGTACAGAATATGTGAACAAACTCAGCTGCTGTGCTTTTCTTTTGCTTCAGGGTGAGCAGATGATCTCCTGCCTCTCTGCCATTAGGTGGGTGGTTAAACACATTATGGAAGAGCTCTACAAAATGTTCATATGCGTCAGTAGCTTCACCTCTGTTGAACCAGACAGCGGTGGCCGATACAAATGCTTTAACCATAATAAGAGGGATCAACTGTGATCAGCACTCTTATGCTGAGAAATACAGTGAGCACTGTAGAATGAACTTTTACACTTTGTTGTATCCAAGTTGTACTTGTCAGATTGAGCAATGAGGAGCCAAGAGGTGCTGGCATATTGAGAATCTGACCTGGAAGTGTCAGTAGTTGAAACTAGTAATTAAAGTTTTCTACTGTGGCACAAAAAGAGGTACACTTTTTCCGTCGGTCGCTAATAGCATGGCCTTGAGCAGTGAGAGTTTGACAGAGATCACTGAAACTCATTGAGTAAATGTTAGAGGCAAAGTCTTCTTCGTGAATGTAGGACAGGCAGACACAATTACAGGTTTCACTTTTATTAAAAAAAAGGGAAAAAAAAGTTGCCATTCTCAAAATGGTAGTCAGGTGATCCATGAACAAACAGTAACTACATCAGGCAAAATCAGTAAATAAACCAAGGTCAAACCAGTAAACAACAGGGACACAGGTTCAGTAACATCACTAATGAATTTACAATCATTTTGTGATTGTCCAAGCTTTGGTCAAATCTAGTCCGAAGATTGTATTTAGGACTGAAGTCATTTTGAATAAACACATACCAATCCTTTAAATTAGATTTTGTAGACATTGGTGTATTTATAAGAGTATATGAATAACTAAGGGGTATATTTACACTGAGTAACAGGTATTATGCATATTAACACTGAGTAACAGGTGAGTAACAGCTATTATGTATATTTACACTGAGTAACAGGTGAGTAACAGCTGAGTAACAGATATTAGGTATATTTACACTGAGTAACAGGTGAGTAACAGCTGAGTAACAGATATTAGGTATATTTACACTGAGTAACAGGTGAGTAACAGCTGAGTAAAAGGTATTAGGTATATTTACACTGAGTAACAGGTGGAAACATTGCATAAGGTGTGCACTTAGTGTGTGAAGTGGTAGCTCAGCAATTAAGACATTGGACTATTGCTCCAAAGGTTGTGAGTTCAAATCCCAGCACTGCCAACCTGCCACTGTTGGGTCTTTGAGCAAGGCCCTTAATGATGACACTACCTTTATCTCCATGCTCCACTTTTCTGTCCCTAGTTCTTGCCTTGTTCTCTATGCCTCTCTATGTGTTCTGGTTTTAACTAGATTTGACCCTAGTGTGTCATTTTTTAGATATGAATATGGATCCCAAGTGTTACAATCAAATCATATATAAACAGCGTAACCTCTCCATCCTTTACATGCTTGAATAATTCAGCTTCACAATAGTATTATATGATGCTAGAGCACTCTTTTTTCCAGCCATTTAGCTCATTAATTCTTTCTGCTCAATGAAACTTTTTTTTTTTTTTGCTGACCTTATCACATTAAGTTAACTTTGCAAGCCTACACAAATACTTTTTTCCTTTGTATTTGCCTGGAGTGGTATACTTGGTCACTCTTGGCCAGTCTATACCATAAATGTTTGCTGAAAGGAAACATTCACATTATTTGACTAATATAATGACAAATTTAATTTTTACTAGCATTTTGCTAGGGCAGACCATGCCGTCAATCAGTAATGCTATTAGGGGTGATTGTGGAGGTTAGAAGGGAGGGAACTCAGTTAAAAAATAAATAAATAAATATTTAAACACTAAAAAAGTTAGAAATCATGAATGCAGCTGCCTATTGAATGCATTCTTTAAATGTGTGTGTGTGTGTGTGTGTGTGTGTGTGTGTGTGTGTGTGTGTGTGTGTGTGTGTGTGTGTGTGTGTGTGTGTGTGTGTGTGAGAGTTTGTCCTACATGATTCTTATTATGCCAGCAATTAGACCTCATGATATAATTCATTGCTCAACCTCACTAGTTTCACTGTCAAGCTACTGATAGATTTTGGTCATCTTATCTAATATCTTCACTAGCTGTCAGTGGTAATATATCTACAATTTTTTCTCAGTTTATTCAATTAAATATAATCTAATAAAGTACTAACAACAAATTATTTGAATTGTCAGATTTCATGTTTCATATACAGGCATTTAATTAATTCAAGCTCCAAAAAATTAAACAAAAAAAAAAAATTAATGGCTTTTATTCAAGTTGCTTAATACCAGAGGAGAGTAGTCGAAGTAGCTATATACTCTACTACAAATATTTGTGTTTTAAAAAAAAAAAAAAAAAGTCATGAGCAGGTTCATTAATAAACTGAGCTTATTCAAATATTTGACTCGAGGGAATTCATCATGCAGCTTACATTAAGCATACTTCATTAACATTAACAAAGACTCCTAAAATACTCCTGATGAAACTGTAGTGGTGGGATCAACCTTAACCTATACAAAAAATACAAGGGGTGGCACCCGCCTACTTACCTATTGTAACTATACAAAGAAAACACTATGTGAGGTTAATGCATGTGCGCGCACCTGTTTCCCTGTTCGTCTTCCCTAGGGTTATATCAATAACTGTAAGGCTGGGGGAGAAACAATAGAGACAATAGTGAGATCAGTGTGGATACGCTAAATAGCACATAAGCCAACACCATAAACTGTTAACACCATCAGCAGACATTAATACATAAGTTTAGCATCAAGCTTAACAAAACAAGCAGTGTCAAAACATGAAGCAAACCCCAAGCAAAGAATTAAACCAACAAGCCACATGCATGCAAGCGTGAGCCAAAGGCTATCTCGCGGTCATCGCCATGAGCCTTTTACAGCCAGAGCTCCTCCCATTTCGGCATGTTCCGGTCATCGATTTGGCCTAGCGTGTTAGGTTCTCTCTCTTTTTCTCTGGCTACGCTGCTAACAGAGTAACGCCCTTCCGCATTCCACGGAGCGCATTCCAGCGCCATTCATAAAGACTCACGTTTTGTTTACCTCTGCCATGTGCTTTTTTGTTTTCGTATTCATGTCATGTCTCCGCCCCCTGTGTTTCCCCATGTGCTTTTGTTATTGTTTTGCGTCATGTATCTGCCCCCGTTTCCTCATTGGTTCTCCGTTTAATGTGATTATGTGATTTCCAGGTGTCTTAGATTTGCTGTATGATTTGTGTGTTTAAAAACCCCTGTTTGTTTCCACTTCATCGCGGAGTATTAGATTGGTTCAGCTTCGTAGCTCTGTATCCGTAGTTCTAGTTTCGTAGCTCTGTGTCCGTAGTTCTTGTTCGATTTCCGTAGCTCTGTGTTCGTGGTTCCCAAACCACCTCCTTACCTCGCGTGTGTTTCCCTACGTTGTGGATTATTACTGTATTTGTGGATTACTGCCTTTTTTGTTAATAAACTTTTCTGCATTAACTGACGTCTCCCCAGCGCATGCATCCTGACTCTTCTGCCCTACCTGATTACATAACATAGCGGTTATGCTGAATGATGGTCGGTCCACCAATTGTCAGGAACTGCTGAAAAAGTGAGAGGGGGTGATAGACAGAAGAGAAAAAGAAGGAGCAAACAAACAAGCAAAGCAACAACAAACAAATAACCAAGGGCACGTGAAGCTCCATGCACGTAACACCTATAAAGCACTGAATTGTCTTGCACTGCAGTAACTGTGGGAGCTGGTCTTTTATGATCCATCACACCTACTTCGTTCAAAAGATGAAGGCTCTTTGTTGGTACCTTGAATAATGAAGACTACAGCAGAGGGCAGAGCTTTCTCTTACAAAGCCCCTTCCAGTTGCCAGTAATCCTTCTGCCCTCCAGGCCTGTCTGCTCCATCCTGATGCCCTACTTATGTTTGGAGTTGTTGTCACCTGCTGCTAATCACTTGCTGCTGCTAAGGATGACCCCATATGGACAGCCAAAAGATCATCATAAGATTACTGTGGATGGTACCACATAGAAACCATTCAATGCAGTTGCTAAGAACAATTTGCACTCAAGCCTCCATCATTGAACAATTAATAACTTCACCTTGATACAATAGACTTAAAACTATAATTAATTCAGAAACAGCACTTTATGACTATATAGTATACTGTTATAGAAGAGAAATTATTTATAATCACACTCAGGTGTCACCCAGATGAGGATGGGTTCCCTTTTGAGTCTGGTTCCTTCTCAAGGTTTCTTCCTCATGTTACCTCAGGGAGTTTTTCTCCTCTGACTTGCTCATTAGTGATTAATTTAAAATTTATATCTGGAATTTATATATTTCTGTGAAGCTGCTTTGTGACAATGTCCACTGTCTCACACAAGTTCAGTTTAACATACAGCAAATACACCCAGAAGCATACTATGTTCCATATTTTAGAGAGCTAAAAGGGAAGATTTTCTAACACGTTTGAGAGAAATTACTTATAAGACCTTGGTTTACATCATTATCCTGATGTTTCCCCAGGCAGACCACTGTACACTGTATACACACATACACACTTTTTCCTGCCTGCTTGATTTTAATAACCTGAAGAGTAGCTTGAGCTGACTGAATCCAGGCTATGCTATATAAGTGTCAATAAAGAAAAAAAAAAACTCTGAATGTATTCCAAATGCTAGTATTTTACTGAAGAATTCTTGCTAGATTTCAAGCCACAACCACCATGAAAACTTGTTTGAAACAATGTAGTAGTCAGAGCATGTGAGTGCTCCAAACTGTTCACAGCCCAAGCGAACGCTCCACTCATGTACCGCTCACGCCCACCGGTAAAATATAGTTTGCTCAAATCCCATTCTGACATGAAACTTCTCTGTAGTAAACTTTTCTGTTTAAATTAAATTTATTAATTTAACCAGGGGTAATAGCTGGACTGTTAATCATCCAGGGATGAGCCCAGATTCTTCTCCATCCAAAAAAAAATAATGCATGTGAGAGCTAATTGCTTAAAAATGTGAAAAGTGGACAAAACGTTTAAAAGGATTTATCATAAAACTTGCCTCGGGTGTTATCACTGTTTGCAGGACTACCATGCCGATAAAATATAAAACTTTTTGGCTATCTCACACAAGACTAGGCTAGTTTGGTGTGGCTAGCCAAGGGGAGGCACAACTATGCTATCATTGTATGGGTTTAGCCCCTACAGCTGCCATGAAAAGTACGTTAGCTGTCCTTATGCTCTGCTCATATCACGTTCACGTAACTTGGAACTCATATAGACATTTACGCACCTTGTTTTCTTGCTCAACATCAGAGGATGTTAGTGTTTCAGTTTCAACCTCTTTACTGGTAAAAATTGATATATATCCATTTTCCCCTCACACTAAATGACTGTATGAGCTAGCGTTTGGCAGAATTGAGACCTGTCAGCCAATAAGACACAAGTATTTCCATGTGTTTTCCTGTAAACCCTGTCTGATTGGTCTTGCCTCCGTTCACGGAAGATAAAATACAACACTCCCTTCACTGAAGATAGAAAATCACAACATTGCCATCTTTATCTCTATTACTGACTTTCAGTTATGTAGTTACAAACCGCTCCAAGTGTAGAATTATTCGGGGCTAAAGAATAAATCATCAAGGCTACAGCCCTGAATGCCCAGGCCAGGTTACACCCCTGAATTTAACAGGTGTCTAGCTAGCCCCTTGGTAAATTTATTTAAAAGGCAGTAACTGAAAAATATTTTATATTTGTTATTTTATTTCCCCCCAACACTATTGCTTATTTCTCAAACTATCATATCACAAAGTGCATTCTGGGTTGAGCGAGCGGCACTGAGCGGTCTGAGTGAGTAGAGAGGAATCTTAAGAAAGGCGCTCCCCGCTCCGCTCCCACTCGGCTCAGTTCACATGCTCTGGTAGTAGTCATTGTGCAGAAAGAACAGACACTACAAAAGTGAAGGTTATAACTTTGTGCTAATGCAGACTAGTGGTTAGCTCATTTGCTAATTGTTGGTTAGTGTCACATGATCATGATTTTGGTAATGGTTTAATGCTGTCTTGTTTAATGCTGCCTGCTTCCTCGTTGACACCTGCTATGGACTATGTTGACGATTTGTGGATTGGTTTTAACAAACTTCATGCTCTGTGTAAACACATTCATCCTGCCTTACCTTGCCACTTTTTACAGTTAGTAAGATGGCACAATACATAAACCAACACACTCATCTAAAGGCTGACAGAACACATGCTTGATGAACAAATATATTTTACAGATTAAACAGCTAACTTTACATTTGATTTTACTACAAATTTGAATGTGTAACCTTGGGGTTTGGGAATGTAACGAAACATTATAGATTAGCTCATTTCAGATCATTTTAGTGGACATATACAAATAATCTGATAGCAGTTCTGACTCCTGACAGGTTGCTCGACTGTTTATAATTTTCCTAATTTTTTTTGAGTGATTACCACTTTATTGGCACTGCAAAAGATTTCTGAGCTGTAGTCACTTAATGCTTTTGTCACAGGAGTAACAACACCACAGCTCTGTTTATGACACTGCTCATTTGTAAAACACCCAACTGAACACTGTAATTCCATATTTGGAAAAAATCTATCCACGCATACCAACTTGACACCGGTACCAACATAATAGATCAGGCTGGTTCTCCAGATTTGGCCCTCAATTTCCACTGCCTGCAGAGTTTACCTCCAACTCACATTTTTTTACAGCAGAATGCTACTATAGAGGACTTATTTCTCTCAAAATTTCAGGTTCGTATCTGGTCCCATACCAGAGATATCCAACCTGAAAGTGAGGGAAATTTTACAAAATTGCTCTTTCTTGCCCCCATAAAAAATAAGAGTAGTCTCAAACCCGAAATGTTCTGCATGCACACTATACTTGCCTAGGTACCCCCTAAAAAAATTAAGACTGAGACGTGAACTTTTCCCATTATAAACTGACAATAAACATGGAACTGTACGCAATCTTGAGCATTAAATTTGGACTTAATTTCTAAGTCTAAGGAACACAAATGTGCAAAATGTTTATATATGTACATGCACCTTGTAATGTGCTCTAGTAATCAGTTTTTGTTCCAAGGAGCTAGGCCCATTCTAAACTGCAAACAGCTGTGTAACCAAAATATGTTGTGTGCCATGACAAAAAGATGGCCACTGTGGTTAAACCAAGTTAAAAATATATACATAGAATATATACATGGAAAATTGAAAACGGTCAAGCAACAAACCTGTAATCCTGGTCAGGGTTGCAATGGAGCCGGAGCCCATCCTTGAAACACTGGGCGCGAGGCAGGAATACAGCCTGGATGGAACACCAATCCATCACTGGGCACTATGCACACACACATTGACACCTAGGCACAATTTGGCATAGTCAAAACCTACTACACCTACCAGCTTGTTTTGGAGAGTTGGGAGGAAACCAGAAGACCCTGAGGAAACCCACTCAGATACAGGGAGAAAATGAACAGTATCTCCACTCAGACAGAAACCTGAGCTCAGGATCAAACCAGGGTCTCTGGAGCTGTGAGGTGGTAAAACTACCTGCTGCTACAACAAATTTACAACTTTATATACATTTTAAAAACCTACAATTCTTTTGCATTTAATCCAAAAATAGAATTAATGATGTTTAAAGGAACATCCCAACATCCACTTTGTGATGGTTTGCCATATCTGTAACTTTTCTCCCCTCCACAACAGCAAAGACAATTCAAAGAGGATAAATGGAATATTTCCCTGTAGTACTCTAACAGGCCACTCTCTTCTCCAAAGCTTTGTGAGCAGAGATGTCCAGATGCATCAGCCAAACTTCTGCTCAGATTAGTTTGAACTCTGAAAGGCAGTAATGTGATAGCTTTTTCTCGAGCTGAGATAAATTACCATCTGCTTCTACCCTATTTGCTATCTCTGTCTTTCTACCCTTTTCTGTCACTCTGTCCTTTCTTTCTGCCTAACTTTTTACTGTGTGCTCCTCCTTGAGGTTCATTAAGTATCCAGTGTTGAGAAAGAACGTTGGTAAATACTATATAATAAGTCATTAATTAAGTGATATTTTCTCCACTGACTTGCTTATTGTCTGTCCAGTAAATCTCATGCAGAATACCAATGAGAGAGTTGACTTAAAGATGCAGCTAAGAGCCCTACATTTACATAATACTGTACATTAACAGATTCATTTGTGCAAAGCATTGCTGAAACAGTGTGAAAAATGATGACTCTACCACTGAATATCAAGGTTTTCAATATAATGTACACCATATGCACCAGATTCACATTTTCAGAAAGGACAAGATTAAATGCCAGATAGCACTTCAACAGCATTAGAGAGATTTGGTTATTTTATTACGGAAACTATTATGAATAAACACAACAATTAAGTGAACTTTTTAAGAGGGTCATGCTTAGGCTTTACCAAGCGAATGTAGAAATAGCATTTTCTCTGATTTTCACCTTGGTCTTTTGTCATTAATATAGCATAAATGTGATTATGTGATTATATGAATGTCAAATGGATCTAGTTTACATCCAGTCAGCAACTTTCCTTTGTCTTAGATATGGGCCACATAAGAAGTTGTCCACTGGCCCACATCTGAATAGCATGGCCAATGCTGAAAAATAACTACACCTCTACCAGGAGTCAGTTACATTAGAAATTTTAATGTCTCACATCTGTACAGCAATGCCACAACACAGGCACTTCTCCACCAAATGTGAGCCATATTAAAAAGGTGGTATGGCCCACATCTGGACCTTATGCAAAATGTTTATATGGCTGGTGTATGGCTGAGACACAATAAACCACTGGAATCCCAATCAACCAAAAGCTACACAAGTCTACAATATTCTATTATATACAGTAGTCTACCTTTACCAACAGTTAGAATAAAATTTAGGATCACAATGTCTTATTAATACTAGTTATAATATGTGATACATGACTTTTTTGTCAGTAGTAATATAATCAAGTAAAATCATAAAATGCCATAAAATGTCCATATCAGGTTTGGATTTTAGCATTATTTGAAACTTGACATGATCTCCTATAATTTGAAGAATTGAAAAAAGACAAACATGTATGGATTATTTAATGTTTAAAAATTATGAGAGCAGCGTTTGGTGCACATCAGCAAAATCCCTTAAACAGATATACAGTGGGTATAGAAAAGAATCACCCCCTTTAAAATAATCACATTTTGTTGCTTTTCAGCCTGAAATGAAGACGGACACAGTGTTTGTTTTATCCAGCTGTATTTACTCAGTGCGACTTATAACATCCAAGTGAAAGATATAACACCAACATGTCAGAAAAAAAAAATTAAAAACCAGAATCACTGAATTGGAAAAAGGATTGCCTTTTTTTTTTAATTATAGCCTTTAGTCTGTTGGGATATGTCTCTACTAACTTTGCACATCTAGACTTTGCAATATTTGCCCACTCTTCTTTGCAGAACTGCTCAAGTTCAATTAAATTTGATGGTGACCATTTGTGGACTGCAGTCTTCAAGTCATTCCCCATATTTTCAATGGGGTTTAAGTCTGGGCTCTGACTAGGCCATGCAAGGACATTCAACTTTTTCTCCTTCAACCAGTGTATGGTCAGTTTTGCTGTGTGCTTTGGGTCATTGTCATGTTGGAAGGTAAACCTTCTTCTCATTGACAACTTTCTGGCCATTTTCCTTCTATCCTAATAAATGCTCCAGTCCCTGCTGCAGAGAAACACCCCCATAACAGGATATTACCACCTCCATGCTTTACTGTAGGAATGGTGTTATTTGGATGGTCAGCTGTATTGGATTTCCGCCAGACATATAGTTTGGTGTGACATCAAATAATTCAATTTTAGTCTCATCTGACCATAACACCTTTTTCCATATGGCCTCAGAATCTTCAAGGTGCGTTCATGTGGCCTTTCTTGAGGAGTGGCTTTTTTTCTTGCAACCCTCCCATACAAGCCACATTTGTGGAGAATTTGTGATATTGTTGTCGCATGCACACAATGGCCACTCTTCGTAATAAATTCCTGCAACTGCTTCAGAGTTGCTGAAGGCCTCTTGGTAGCCTTTCCTCCTGGCACTTTCATCCAGTTTGGAGCGACGTCCTGATCCAGGGAGGGTCTGTGTTGTACCAAATACCTTCCACTTCTTAATAATAGACTTCACTGTGCTTCTAGGCACTGATAAAGCCTTTGAATTATTTTTTTGTATCCATCTCCTGACTTGTGCCTGTCCACAACTTTATCCCGGAGATCTTTTGACAGTTCCTTGCCACCCATAGTTGATTGTTTGCTTCAGTTGCACTACAAAATGCTCCGGGAAAGCTCTTTTCATGCTGAGCTAATCAAAATGACCATAGCTGATCACAGTTGAAAGTCAAATGGCTTTGTGTGCCACTGAGAAGGTGATTAGCTACACCTTATTGAGTTTACAAGTCATTTTTAGGAGGGGGGGGTTCCTTTTTCCAACTCAGTGATTCTGTTTATTTATTTATTTATTTATTTCTGACATGTTGGTGTTATATCTTTCACTTGGATGTTATAAGTTGCACTGAGTAAATACAGCTGGATAAAACATAAACTGTGTCTGTCTTCATTTCAGGCTGAAAAGCAACAAAATGTGATTATTTTAAAGGGGGGTGATTCTTTTCTATACCCACTGTATACCTAAGATCTGATTACAAACACATACTGTAATATTTACATTACATTACATCTATTTTAAAATAGTATAACACACAGTGTATATGCAACAAACATTTACCCAACTTCCTCGGTTGTGTCCGGTTTTCCCAGTATTGGCTCCGGATATACTGGGACTCTAACCAGGATAACGCAGTTACTGAAGATGAATGAATGAATTTATTCAACTGAGAATAATGGCATGTCACTCTCTTCATAGCCTCAACCTAATTTTCCTGCTTGAATGATTAATGCGGAATAAAATCAATGAATGTACAGTATGTTTGACTAAGCTGACATTAGACACATATAAAAAAGATATGCTGTCAAATCTAACACTTCAGATCTAACCAATCATTTTAATGGTAATGATAATTATAAAATGATTAAAAATGCTGTTTGTTCTCCTGCATCAGTCAGCGCTGTTGTTCAAAAATCATGGTCAAGTCTGTCACAGTATAAAATGGAGTGCGCATATGCAAGGTTTTTTATCGCTCAATATCATCTTTTTGATATAATTCTCTATAATAACACTATGTTACAACAGTGAATAAACATTAAAAAATGGCACAATAAAAATACTAGTCTCTACACAACATGAGATAACAGGATTTGGGAGTGGATTTTCAGCTATAAAATTCACATATACTGTACATCTAAGTAAAATTAAACAATTCAACCACAACTATCAAGTAGTTTTCAAACATGAAATCACTAGGCTAGGCTGAGGTATGGACTGCTGCATGATTCCCATACTCAACTACAGGTTATATTTGGAAAGCATACCACATACAAACATTTTCTATGGCATGCCATATCTGTGCCATGTGGTCCACACCTGTGTGTACTTATCTGGGCAAAAGTGATCCAGAAGACAAATTTCTGCCAATGTTGAATGTATGTCAAAACACAGAGTTCATATTTGACCCAAATCTGTGCAGTCATGCCATATCTTGGTTAAATGTACCAGGTAACATGTGGTTCAAATATGTATGCTAGTCCAACACAAAGCCTAGAGGGTTGCTCATTCCTCCTGACAGAACTGGTGTAACTCTAGCAGGTTTATCGGCCTCCTTGCATGAACACACTTTTTCAGTTTAGTCCACAAATTTTCTATTGGATTCAGGTCAGTGCTTTGTGATGGGCACTCCAATACTAGGTCTTTATCCTGGTGATCACCTGCAAACTTTGGTCTGGCTTTTCTTACACCAGTCTTGGCATAGAGGATTCTTCCTTGCATGAGAGCCTTTCAGGCCATGGTGATGTAGTACTCTCTTAATGGTGGATGTACATGCCTGGTACCTGATGCCTCCAACTCTTTCACCATTTCCTTTGTTGTTCTCATGGGGTTCAGTTGAAAATTGGGAATTAATTTGTGCCTCCTTCCTGATCGATACAGTGTCTGTATGGCCTCAAGATTGTACAGATGCTCAAGGTACCTCCAGTTGTTTGGAAATAGAAACCGGAATGGTGGAGGTCCATAATTTTTTCTGAGGTCTTGGCTGAGTTGCTTGGATTTTCCCATATCAAGGACAAAAAGGCACTGGCTCTAAAGATAGGCCCTTAATTACAGCCACAAGTGCACTCCCAGTTAACTCATTTTCACTGGCCAATGAGAAGCTTTTAAAAGTCTTTACAACAGTTTCTGGATTTTTCCAAACTGTTTAAAGAGACAGTCGGCCTGGTACATGTAAATTTATGCACAGTGCATATACAGTGGACCACTGGAATTCTGATATAGTGAATTAAAGCTTAAATAAAACGGTATCTAATCAATTGTAAACATTACCTCTCATGTGAACAAAGTAGATACCCTAACTGACTTGCCAAAAGAAATGTATGGTAATGTGAAATGTATGGTAGCTGTGAAAAACTGAGATTAAAGGTGTCTAGGTGCATGTAAACTTTTGGCATCAACTGTACTGATTACTTTGCAATGCTTCCTTAAAAACACATTCACTGGCATTATGTTAGAGAACCCCTCACATGTGGAGTCGCTCGCCACGCGAGCGGTTGACTCCCGGAGTCGTTCGCTGCGTGAACACTTCCGCATTCCATTCTCTGCGCCACTGTTGAAAACTATCAGTTTGTTTACCTCCACCATGTGCTCTTTTGTTTTTGTTTGACGTCATGTCTCTGCCCCCATTTGTCTATTGGTTCTCTGTTTTTGGTTCATGTCGTGTTTCCGCCCCTGTGTTTTCATTGGTTAATCATTTATTGTGTCATTATTAGTTACAGGTGGTTTGAGTTTCAGCTTGTTTAGTTTTATTATTTAAGCCCTGCTTTTTGTGCACTTCATCGTGTAGTGTTAGCTACCTACATACCAAAATACCTACCTACCTTTTGGATCTATGCCTTGCCCTTGTGAATTTATGTTTTGCTCGCGTTTCATGGACTATGGATTATTCTCTCGTTGCCTTTTGGATGTAAGCCTTGCCTTTGTGAATTTATGTTTTGCTCGCATTTCATGGACTATGGATTATTTTCTCGTTGCCTTTTGGATCTATACCTTGCCCATGTGAATTCTTGTTTTGCCTTTTTGGATTATACTCGTTTTTGCTTTTTGGTTTATACTCATTTAAGATTCTTTGGATTATTGTTTGTGTTCCTTTTTTCCCGGTTCCTATAGTTTTGTACATGTTCCGTTACTTTTGCATTTTTCCCCATTAAAGTGATTTTTTTCCCCTGCGCATGCATCCAGCCCTTCCTCCATATTACATAACACATTATTTTATATTATTGCATAGATACTGTAGATGCAATGTTCAGCATTTTTTAAATAAATGTAAATGGGGTAAAATGAAGTAAAGAAAAATATTTCAATCTCTCAGAGCAGTTCTGACTGCTGGCCCATTTGTTTTACCTTACTTTACCACATTTACTTACTTATCTCACTTTACTTCATCATATGAATTTGAAAAATGGCAGCCATTGCATCTATTAGCAAATTCAGACTGCCTTTCCTGGTTTCCTGCAACCTGGAATCTGGACTGTATTGAAACTGTCACTAGAGAGATGAATAACAGATGTTTTGTGGGTATGTGTGTCTCAGAGGTCTTTTGTTTACCATTCTGTTGAACTGCCTGATTTCCACCTGCTTTTGCTTCCACATAATAGTCCTGAATATTCAAAGAAAGTCAAAGAAAATCTGGAAGCTGGAAATGTGAACAGGGCTACTTATTAACACAATTTAGTAACTCTTCTTTGGTTAGCTAGTTTGCTAATTCTAGGATTTAAGTACTTCAATTACATAAGAGTATCTGTTATTATTAGTGCAAGGATGTGTCAATTCATGCACACAGCTTGTTTAAGGATAAATATAGCTATGCCCTCCCCCTTTAAAAAAAAAGTCCATGTAAATTTGCATAAATCAAATACAGTATACACAGACATATTTTTCCACGTTTTCCAGAGTAGATGCACTAGAACACATTTAGATCAGTTTGAAGTACCAACTCAGAAATCTCCAACTTCATTGGTCCTATTAGCCAGTGCATACTCCTGTATCCATGCCTATGTCCACCGAAAAATCTTGATTACAATAAATTGAGGTAGGCAAACCAATCTAAGTACTTCTGATTCACATTTACCAGTTTTCCTCTTTTCTAGTTCCTCATCCCTAGTTTTAGTTTCTTAGTCATGTCTCGTACGGTGAGGGGCAAGTATTCGAACGCTTTTGTTTTTATTATGTAATATACTTTCAGTGCATATATCCACTTTAAATTTAAACACATAATGTTTTTTTGACTTTATGCTTGTAAACATGAACATAAAAGTATGCATTTCTAAGCATAAACAAAGATATGTTTAAAAGTGATAGGGAAATTGATAGGAGAAAAAAGTATTGTCACTATATTAAAAATATATTTATGTAAATGTTGCATAAAAACAAATCAAGCTCTAGATATAAATGCTGTAAAAAAGCATTCTTTTGTAGATTGCACTTGGTGTGAATATTTTTGAAAAATTGCCACTGGTTGAGAAGATTTCAGACAACATCTAGAAACCATGGTGAAGTTCAGGTAGCTTCCTAAAGTTCTCAGGGACAACATCATTTTAAAAACTCGAATGTAAAATGCTACACAGCCAGTACAAATAACAAAGAATTTAAACATTTCTGTCAGTATAATTGGTTCAATATGTTGGAATAGTATGGAACCACAAATAAAAACAAGATTTCACAATGTTCTCTCAGACTAATGATAGGGAAGGTAAGAGAGAAGCCAGCTGTCACTCAAAAAGAGTTGCAGGATGGCCTGAAAGCAGCAGGAACAACAGTTACCCAGAGAACAGTAAGCGATGAACTGGACAACAAGCATTTTCATTCCCATACCCCTCACAAAACTCCTCTTCTAAAAAAAAAAAAAGAAGCATAGAGATGCACATCTAAAAGCACTTAAATAAATCAAAACTCTTTTGGAACAATATACTCTGGTCAGACAAAACAAAAATAAAACTCTCTGGCAATAAAGTAGCTTGTCATGTTTGGAGAAATAAGGGTTGTGCATATGATCCCATGAACACCATACACACAGTGAAGTATGGAGGTAATGGTACAGGGGCATTAAACATCATCGAAGGAATCATGAATGGAGAGATGTATCAGGACATATTAGAGAATTTATTTTCATCAGCCAAGAAACTGAATCTGGGGAGAAGATGGACATTTAAACAAGACAGCGACCCCAAAACAAACAATAAAAATACACAAGAAGGCCTTGCATGGCCTAGTCAATCTCCTGGCTTGAATCTTATTGAAAATTCATGGAGGGCCTTGAGGAATTGAAGATGATTTGCCAAGACGAATGGTGCAAAATTGAAGGGGATATACTGTATATGCACTGAAAGTAGAAATAACAAAAACAAAAGTGTCTGAATACTCATTTCCCCTCACTTCTGGTGATTTTTGACAGTATTTTGGATTGATTATAACGGATATGCTTTCGAAGGGGCAGCACAGTGGTGGTCAATTTTCACCCTCACAGCTCCAGTGACCATGGTTTGATCCTGAGCTCAGGTTCTGATCTGTGCAGGTAGCATGTGCAATATAATAATATTATTATCCCTACACTATATTACATTGCCATTAGGAACTCCCAAAGAAATTTCACTACTAGTATGAGTTGTAGTGTTCATATTGATGAGCCAATCAAAATTTGGATATGGAATGATCTGTGCAGGTGTTTTGAGCTCCCATATACAGTATTAACAGACACTTCCTGTAAACCATGTCCACTTCCTCCAATCTCACATGCGCTTGACTTGTTCAGGCTTCCTCGCATTCTTTCAAGGCAAACAGAGAATGTTTTGAGTTCATGAATGTTATGTAAAATCTATCAATGGTTGGTTCAGATAACATTAGACAAATATACACTGATTAGCCACAACATTAAAATCACCTGCCTAATATCATGTACATCTCCCTTGTGCCACCAAAATAGTTCTGATCCATCAAGGCATGGAGTCCACAAGACCTCTGAAGGTGTGCTGTGGTATCTGGCACATAGAAATTAAGCAGCATATATATTAAGTCCTGTAAGTTGAGGTGGGGCCTCCATGGATCAGACTTGTTTGTCCAGCACAGCCAAGTCAACATCTTGAACCCTTTGTCATGTTCCTCAAACCATTCCTGAACGATTTTTGCAGTGTGGAAGGGTGCATTATCCTGCTGAAAGAGGCCACTGCCATTAGGAAATATTGTTGCCATGAAGGAGTGTACTTGGTCTGCAACAATGTTTAGGTAGGTGGTATGTGTCAAAGTAACATCCACATGAATGATATGACTCAGATGAATGTTTTCCCAGCAAAACATTGCCCAGAGCACCACACTGCTTCCACCGATAAGCAATGTTATTCACTTCACCTGTCAGTGGTTTTAATGTTATGGCTGATTGGTGTTTATTTAACAGCAGTTTGCTATATTTTTTAGGGGTGCCACATAAAAAATGTTCACTTGAACATTGTACTGTTATGTTTTTTAACTGTTTACTGTGCGTTACTGCAGAATCGCTTAAACTGAACTGAACCACCAAACAGTTGAGTTTTTGCAACTTCCACAGTTCCCGATTGCACAGCTGGTAATATTATTATGCCCTGCCCTATTCTCCTTAAACCTGAAATGGTGGAAATGCTCGTTTTCCTACATTTTTAGGCTAATAATTCTGGATGATTAAATCGTTTATTGCAATATTTTAAAATGGACAACCACAATCAGGGAAATGTTTGATCAAGTTTTGCATCTCTCATGTCTACATAAGAAAGTGGATTGACTGAATTGTGTGTTGCCCTTCAATGGACTGGCATACCAATCAGGGTGTAGTCCTACCTTGCACCCAGTCTTCCAGGGATACATCCATGACCCTGAAGATAAATAAGACCCAGTCAGTATGTACAATATTTTGATGCTCATTAAAGAGCTCAATCTGAATTCAAGCATACACATCAATAAAAAAGACTCAGCATATACATTTACCCACCTTTGGGAAACAGGACACAATCGAGTGGGTTATGCAAGATAACAGGAAATGCAAAAACTGGCTAGATTGATCTACAAAGCATGCATTCAATGCAAATAATCAGTTTACTCTACAATCTGAGTCAAATTGGATTTTGCTCTAAAAAAAAAGCTTTTATCCACTGCAAAACTGGAGTTAGAAAAATGCAGTTTACTGTAGCAGATGTGATGGCCAAGCAACATGATTACTTGCTCATACTGCATCCCTGATATGTACACACTCCAGCATGAAGCCAATGATTTATTGGTGTGCATGCACAAAGTATTTAAGATGGAGCACTAATTGATAAATCTCATATTTATTTTCATCAGGTAAGGCCCACTAAAATATATGCATATATATAAAATACATATAGAGCTTTGGTACATGGGAGAGTCATGCTGTGAATTAAACTGATATCAGTGCTGGCACAGCTTGCAGTTCTAATCAAAATGGAAAATAGAGACAAGATGGTACAGAAAAACTATTTACAGGCAATATATTTTACATTGGAAGTGCTTCATGTTTGCCATCTCAAAATAATGCCTGGCTTCTAGTATATAATTGGATTTATGTTGCAGTTAAGAAAGTCCATGTCATGTAACATCTCAGGACATTTGGTCCAAATTAAACGCACAGTCCACAAAATCAGATGCAAAGAAATGTCCAATCCATCCACTACACAAAGACAGAAAGCAGTCCAACATAACAAATACAAGCCATGAAATGGAGCAAAAAGACCCACAGACATAGCAGTGGCAAGGAGACAATGGTACCCAATTAACCATCACTGCAAAACCAAAGGTCCAGGGGGTGGAGTCAGAACTGATCCAGCACCTCCTAACTAGGTGGAGTCAATCCAAAATTTCAGGGGTTAGAGACAACTCAGTGTGATTCAGGCTGTATAAGGGTGTTGTTAAGTGTGTTGTTCCATGTTGTAGGATGTCTCGTGGGTTAGGGTTAGGGTTTAGGGTTTAGGGTTAAGGTTTTATGAGGAGTTGGATCAGGTCCAGCTCCAACCCCTGGACTTTTGGTTCTGCAGTGAAGACAATCTTGGACTAAACTTTGCACACCAGCTAAACATTCTTAGGCAGATTTTGATTGAGAGACTTCACATCAAAATGTGAAAATGTCCTAGAGTCCCTTCCCTGCCTGAACCTTGAATACACACCCCTCATATCCTTTACAGAGGAAGATGTCTGGCGGTAACTACTATGCAAACACTCAATGGGTCCACAAAGTACAAATTCTTAAATTGCATCTTTCCCACTGCCACACCACAGCTGGGCAACCACCAGTTTGTCTATAAAGCATGCTGAAGCACAAAAGATGCTGTAATGCTTTGTTTACTGCACACTCAAACACACCTGGGAACTATGAGCAGATATGCTTCATTGATTATATCAAAGCTCAGCTTTCAATATGATGCAGCACCACTGAATGATCACTGAATACTGAAAGGCTCCAGCTTAAAATTTTCCATCACCTTTTTCAGTATTTCACTAAATACTTCAAATACGGCCACCCTAACACACCTGAATGACCTGAATAGCTTTCTGGCTGCCTATCAGACACCATCTATCACTTCACGATCTGGTGTGAAGTTTTCTTCAACTCAACTTCTCCAAAACTAAAGAACTTGTCATCTGCATCTCAACCCAATCAGAGTAGTTCCATATGCATCAGAGGAGAATAGGTTGAACCTGTAGAATCCATAAAATATCTGGGCATCAGACTGGATAATAACCTGGCATTTATCTAACACACTACCAACATCAGATAACTCTGCTAACAAAGACTCTCGATGATATGAAAAGACAAAGCCCCCTGCCTGTTCAGCCTCATCTCCTCCTCCTCTTGTACCACAGGATACTGTAATTGAACCACTGTTCCTCTATGGATTCTCTGTGCTGTCAGTAACAAGATCAAATTGCAAAAGATCACTCAGACTGCCTTATATCAATCACTTCCCACTCCCTGCCTATAGGAATGGCACACTAATTCTCTACATTGCTTATGTACAATTCTCTTAAGAATAAGAATTGTATACAATATGCAGTAAGAACCATAAATGAACCTTAAACCTTAAACCAGGGGTCTCATGTATTTGTCTGTTGCACATAACATCATCCAGATGTACACTCAAGTGTTTTCTGTTTTAGCTAGTGACCTGTCTTTCATGCATTTATACAGCTGACACTATTTATATATTACACTATAATATAGCAGTGGAAAAGACAATACTAATAATGGAGGATTTTTACTCCATCAAAGGTTTTTCCAAAGATTGCATGCATTAGATTGGCAAAAGATTGCACACACATAGCCATAAAAATCCCCAATTAAAGGGAAGTTATTTGGTGATTTGGGGGTGTTTTTTATGTGAATCTGCTTTATGTGAGGAGTGCAGTATAGAATCTGTGGAATTTTTCAGCATCCCTTGCGTACAATTGTGTGTACAAATGTGTGATAAATGCCAACACTGGTGGTTCTTTTGCACAGAATTAGAATTTCTTCTATACACACTCTGATAAATGAGACTCCAAAAGTCTAGACTCCTTTTCCACACTAGCATCATGAATCTGCACTGTAACATTCTGTTCCAGGCTTGTTGCACTCACTTTCTATTGTCTACTTTGTCATAAATGTAAGCTTAATGTTTCTTATTATTTTGGTTTCAAGTTGTTCTATTTTCAGATCTATTTTCTAAGTAATTTTCAGGTACATTAAAAAAGAAATGACTTGCATTCCTAGGTACAATGCCCAGCTACCTTGCAAGAACAAACAGAGACTCAGGGACAGCAAAATTTCTTCTATATTAGCAGCTTATGTCTGACAAAAGACTGGCCCCCCAGGCAGGACGAATTCTCCTACCTTGTGCCAAGTGTTACCAGGATTGGCTCCGGATCCACCAGGTCCCTAACCAGTTCTATTTCCCAAAATATAAACAAACCAGTAGCCTAATTTATGCCACCATAACACTGACCAGGCAGTTACTGCTGGTGCTGTAAATGCATTGTTCACCACCGCACATTTATGTTAATGAATATGTTCTTTCATTGTTCCCTGAGCATCAGATCTAACAAGCTGGCAAGCTTTCTAAAAACATTAATAATATGCCTCCTATTTGAATCTGTATGTGTATCTGTTTAGAACAAGCTATCTGTTCATTCCAAATAATTTGTATAATTACAAATGATTTTAATTCAGTTACCTCCCTAATATGTACATTATATGAGACAAAAATATTATACTTGATCATTTATTATACTTGATCAGGAAAACAGGGATCTAGCAAAGTCTGATCTTCACAACACATTTGTGGAAGTGTATCATGGCATGAACAATGGAGATTTCTGAGGACCTCAGAAAAAGTGTTGATGCTCCTCAGGCTGGAAAAGGTTACAAAACCATCTCTAAAGAGTTTGGACTCCACCAATCCATAGTTAGACAGATTGTGTACAAATGGAGGAAATTCAAGACCACTGTTACTCTCCCCAGGAGTGGTCGACCAACAAAGATCACTCCAAGAGCAAGATGTGTAATAGTCTGTGAGGTAACAAAGGAACCTAGGGTAACTTCTAAGCAACTAAAGGCCTCTCTCACACTGGCTAATGTTCATGAGTCCACCATCAGGAGAACACTGAACAACAATGGTGTGCATGGCAGGGTTGCAAGGAGAAAGCCATTGCTCTCCAAAAAGAACATTGCTGCCCATCTGCAGTTCAACGATCACGTGGACAAGCAAGAAAGGCTATTGGAAAAAAAAGTTTTGTAGATGAATGAGACTAAAATAGAACTTTTTGGTTTAAATGAAAAGCGTTATGTTTGGAGAAAGGAAAACACTGCATAAGAACCTTATCCCATCTGTGAAACATGGTGGTGGTAGTATCATGGTTTGGGGCCCGTTTTGCTGCATCTGCGCTAGGCCGGCTTGCCATCGTTTATGGAGCAATGAATTCTGAATTATACCAGCAAATTCTAAAGGAAAATGTTAGGACATCTGTCTGTGAACTGAATCTTAGGAGAAAGTGGGTCACGCAAGTCATTCTATCAAAAATAGTTAAAGAAGAATAAAGTTAATGTTTTGGAATGACCTTCTGACCTTCATCCAATTGATAGGAGCAAAGACCTGAAGCAAGTAGTTCATGTAAGGAAACCCACCTACATTCCAGAGTTGTTCAGAAGCTGTTCTGTACTGAAGAATGGGCTAAAATTCTTCCAAGCTGATGTGCAGGACTGATCAACAGTTACCGGAAATGTTTAGTTGCAGTTATTGCTGGACAAAGGGGTCACGCCAGATACTGAAAGCAAAGGTTGACATACTTTTGCCACTCACAGATATGTAATATTGGATCATTTTCCTCAGTAAATAAATGGCCAAGTATAATGTTTTTGTCTCATTTGTTTAATTGGGTTTTCTTTATTTACTTTTTGAAAATCTGATAATGTTTTAGATCACATTTATTGATTGTCTAGAATGAAAGATTTCCTTTCACTGGAACTAAGGAGCCCAGATGTGTTCCAGCATGACAATGACAAGTGCCCATGGTTTTGGAATGGAATGTTCAACAAGTACATGGGTATGATGGTCAGTTGTCCACATACTTTTGGCCATATAGTGTATGTTTTACATTTATAAACCAACTAAATGCTGCTTTTCAGCCTTAAAACACACATGTTCCTAATGTATCCTGGGTGCTACACACAGTCCCTATACTTTATAAACATTGAAAATAGTGACTGTCAAGATTCTAATGCATTCTAGTGTTTGGAAAATTTCTGAAAATTGTTCAAGTTACTAGTAGTAACTAGTAGTAACACTAAATTAATGCATTTAAAAAAAAAAGAGTAATGTAGTAAAATAGCAACATTAGTGTATATGTTTTAATAATAACACATTTCCCAACGATGAGTAAGTGAAATGTCCACATGGAGCTAACTGTGAGTCCTCACATTGCTTGAATCATTGTTCTTTCCCCTCATTTTCTCACAACTGTCTGCCAGAAATTTCTTGCCCGTCCCTGAAGTGTGCACTCTGTGAAAGCACTAATAACACTCAGTAATCAGGCTCTTTCAGTGGACATCGTATCTGGCTTGCGGAAGGCTGCAGGTGCTTTAATGTCCACTAAATGCTGGTTATTACTGAATATATCTTTGAGAAAGGTAATGGACGCACAGCTCTTGGCAAGCTTCTAATCCAGCCATTAGGGCTTAATGTGCTCTGGCCTTTCATGCTGAGAGAGAGAGATGCCAGAGTGGAGGTTTGGAAAGAATTAAGAGGAAAATGTGAATGGAGTAATACAAAAGATGGAGATAAGGTAAATGTGAGTAAGAAATCACAGAGATTAATGGAATAATAAATGAGAGAGTCATGTAAGGACAACGCTTAAGGAAAACGAGCAATGTTGCCTGTAATTAGGGGTCACCTTCAGAGAGGGACCTTCAGCTTTCATCCCCTCTTTATTATAAGTTCAAGAGAGCTACTCCTAATTATACTGGGCCATTCAGCTACAGATCAGAAATACATTAGTGTACATAACTATGTACTAACTAAGACATATTATGAATGAACAGTATATTTAAACGTTTAAGAGATTGCACTTGATGTCTAATTTGTGGACTTGTATGGATGTTATGCTCAGTAGTTTATTTAGCATACCAACACCACCAAAACAGTATCCAGTTCTGACATTTCAGATGACGCTGTATAATCATCATTGTCAGGACAGAATAAGGAACTGACTGCATCAATGATATTGTTTCTGTGCTTCATTAATAATATTAATTTTCTTTTAATCGACTGCCATTATACACTAGGCTACATACAGTACAATGTAATGTCTACAGCAAGCAACAATTCTAGCTATATAAGTTTATCTCAGCAGCAAGTATTGCTAACTTTATCAAAATGTAGTCAATTAGCTGATATAGACTTACCCTTCCTATAAAGACTTTATCTACCATTATCCCCCCACACCTGAAGAGTCGCTCAGCTTCTGTGCTCTGAAATGCTTTGAGAGACTCTCCATAATTACGGAAGCCCTAAAAGGCTATGCTTTTTTTTTTTTCTTGTTTTCTCGTGATCATGACTTAATTTTCTCGTGATCTCCACATAACAAATGGTTGTTTTCTTGTGATGTCAACTTAATTTTCTCATGATCTTGACATAACAAAATAGTTGAAAACAACTCTTGTTATGTCGAGATCACAAGAAAATTAAGTCATGATCATGAGACAAAAAATTCATGGCCTCTTAGGGCTTCCGTACATAATAGTGAGAGGCGTGAGATAATACAGTGCTGTGAAAAAGTATTTGCCTCCATTTCCCCCATGATTTCTTTTGTTTTTGTGTATATCTCTTACTAAATAGTTATTTAGTATGAAAAACAAAGGCAACCTGAGTAAACACACAATGCAGTTTTTATCTATCTATCTATCTATCTATCCATCTATCTATCTATCTATCTATCTATCTATCTATCTATCTATTTATTTTTAAATCTGGTTGTGCCACCTTTAACAGCAATAACTGCAACCAACCGCTTCTGATATCAGTCTTTCACTTACTTCTAGGACTAGGACTTACTCCTATGCTTTGGATCATTGTCTTGCTGCATGATCCAGTTGCGCTTGAGTTTCAACTTACGGACTGAAGACTGGACATTGTCCTTTAGGATTTTCTGGTAGAGAGCAGAATTCATGTTTCTCTCAATTATTGCAAGTTGCCCAGGCCCTGAAGCAGCAAAGCATCCCCACACCATCACACTGCCACCACCATAATCGACCATAGGTATGGTGTTCTTTTTGTGGAATTCTGTGTTTGGTTTACACCAGATGTAATGGGACCCTGTCTTCCAAATGGTTCCACTTTCGACTCATCAGTCCACAGAACATTCTCCCAAAAGGTTTGAGTATATATAAGAAGAAATCAGGATCTTTTTCACAGCATTGCATATCAGGAAAACACAAATTTATTAAGTTTTCTGCCAGTGTAAGTGGAATCAGCAGTTCTGGGGAAAGTACATAAGGATCACAAATTTTTTACCATTTATTCTGTTCCATAATACTGTAAAGTGAGTATTTTTTGCCATCTTTCACCTCAACTTCTGTACTTTGATAGAAATTCCCAGAAATTTGGTCCTAAATATGGCAACAGCATCAGAAAAACCATGTGACTGAAAAATGAGGATGGAATTAACATTGTATAATGAACAAGACTCAGTAGAACTGTAAGGATCCATGTGCAGAGTATTTATGAAAATACAATTCAAAAACCCAAATGGTAAGGCAGGCAAAGGTCACACACAGTAAGGCACCAATCTTAATACAATAGGGTAATCAAAAGAGTAATCAAATATAGAATAGCAATGGATCCCACTCAGCCAAGGCAATCAAGAAAAAACACAGCCAGAACTTATGCAATGGAAGGTATTTGCAAGACTACCCAAAGATGACTGGAAAACCATGTGCTTATATACAGGCATGTGGAAAAAATAAGTACATCCCATGGAAATTGTTGGCTTTTTTGACATATTTGGATAAGCAAACATTTGATCATCTTTGAAACAGTGCCTATTAATGAAGTTGATATACTTGAACAAAACCACAAGGAAAATTGTGTTTTCAGTCATTTATTCAACAGAAATATCAATAGATGTGATATTCTTCTGTGGAAAAAGTAAGTACACATTTGGCCTCAGAAGCTAGTATTGCCCCCTTTAGCAGAAATAACTTCTTGTAGGTGTTGCTGGCTTGCTGGAATTTTTGCCCACTCTTCCATGCAATATTCTTTCAGTTGCAAGATGTTTGAGGGTTTTCTTACATGTACTGCCCGTTTTAAATCCCCCAACATTTCAATGGGATTCAAATCCGGGCTTTGACTAGGCCATTCCATAACCATCCATTTCTTCTATTTGAGCCATTCCTTGGTGGATTTGCTAGTGTTTTTAGGATCATTATCCTGTTGAAAGGTCAACTTTCGGACAGATGGCCTCTTCAAGCACTCTTTAATATGATGTAGAATTCATAGTTGAATCAATGAATGCAAGCTGCCCAGTCCCTGAAGCACCAAAACCATAACATTTCCACCACCGTTCTTCACAGTTGGTATGGGGTGCTTTTCCTGAAAAGCTGTCTTTGGTGCCAAACAACTTTATCTTTGATTTGTCTGTCCAAAGCACATTATTCCAAAAAGTTTAGTCTTTGCCCATATGCTCATTGGCAAACTGTAGTCTTGCAAAGGCTTTTTCCTGGCATGCCTCCCTTGCAGGTCAGAGATCTTTGGAGATCTTTTTAAATCCCTTACCAGATGCATAGGCATCCACAACATTTTTCTGAAGGCCTTACAGAACTCTTTAGATCTTGGCATGATGACACCACACACGTCAATAGCAAAGGGAACACCAGACACTAGATATGAGAGGGGTATAAATAAGACAGGTTCTACCTGCACTGCCTAAGTAGGTTCTAATCACTGTCACCCAGTCTTGAACACCTGATTCTAATTTTATGGATTTGAAGGTGTGATAAATGTAGGGGTGTACTCACTTTTTCATGTGTCTGATCTGTTTTTTGTTAATTTAAATTGTGAAAATTACTCCAAAATGTCAATTTTATGTGTCATTTGATAGAGTTTATCAACTTTTAAAACTATTAATAGGTATTGTTTCAAAGAGGATCAAATGTTTGCTTGTCCAAATATGTCAATGAAGCCAACAGTTTCCATGGGGTGTACTTATTTTTTCACATGATTGTAGACCAGGAACAGGATGAGAAAAGTAAATGAAGAGAAAAGGTAATTCCACATACCACTGTACTAAACAGTAAAAGCTTATGTCAAATACGTACATGCAGTGATGTACTATTTATAGTATACTGCTTAATATGGGAGTACTGTATGGTTTGGAGTTGAGTTGTGGCATACTGGCTACTCGTCTGCTAAAATATAAATCACGCATTGTTCCCCTTTTTTTTTTTTTTTTTATATTATCTTTGAAGACCTGGTCATGATAGTTTTCAGAATAAATATCATACAGTGACCAGTACTCCTTTCATAATTCCCCTGGCTTGTTTTCTCTCGTGTCAATGCAATATGACAAGTAGCATTATTTGCAAAAGCATGTACACAAGGCCACTTTCTGTCTTGGTCAAAGTGAGTTAAAATGTTTTATCAGCTCAGCTGACATTTCACACATCACAAATTCAAGCAGACAGCCCCCAAATTTTTAGACACTATACTTTTTTCCTATAAACATCATACATTTTCATATTATAGGCATACTGTAGTTTCAGAGCCTAGGTTATTGGTTTTAAGTGGTGGAATAGATAATACATTAAAAATTAATAGCTTTAGTTTATGCCCTTCAAGGGCTCATGAAAATGGTGATGTGGTCCTGCTTTAAATGCACTTTTATAACCAATACTTGTGAGGCTGTAAATGTGAACATTGTACACATTGTTGCTTTGAATTCATATACAGTATGTGTTTAATAGACCTGTTTTCACAGTTCCAAGGTACAAATACGGAAACGTAAGTAGTAGCATTTCAAAACTTCTGGTGAACAATGCTAGCAATTACAGCTGGCAATCACTGAAGCATCCCTAAATAGTAAAATAATTTAAGCAAACAATTAGATTTGCTTGGTGTCCTGTAGCTAAATATTTTTATAATACATGTACCTGTGCACATGTGCCTGAAATGTAGAGTTTTAAATAACATAGGGTACAAAGATGGGTTGTGGGGCCCTTGCTGTTAGTTGATTAGCTACAAAGAAACATGTAGCTATTCTTGCTACAATAGTGATGGGTAAAGCAGTCTTCCTAGCAATCCAAATAAACAATACAAACCTATCATTTAGGCTTGCATGGCTCAATTTCCATAAGCTTTCCTTAGAAGCTGAATGATGTTATGGAATCAACAACAGTGATAATCACTAGAATTAATATTGTTTCACATCTACCAGCAATGAATAAAATGAATCATTTTAAAGCGGTTGAGGATACACATGCCTCAGTTTTAACTTGAGTGTCAAGTAGCTAGATAGACTTTGCAACAAATTTGGCTAATGTTTCAATTTCACATCACTCGTGTACAGAAATCTAGACATCCTGACCAGTTCTTAGGCCTTAAAGACAAATTAATTTCTAACTGGTAGAATGTGGTCCGGATCTGGACCCAGTTGCTAATTATATGTAACTGGACACTTACAAGTTGTAGTTGAATACCCCTGAGCTACTTTTTCCAGTGCTAAGTGTTGGCTATAGTATGCACATGCCTGTACATGTAATGAACCCTGCTTTGTGTCTTTGGTGTCCAGAGATTGCCTGATAAAGCATTCAATCTGGTTCTTCTCAGACATCAGATAAGTTGGCTAATTAAAGATGCCAGAGGCAGACCAGCCTCTGCTCATTAAATCGTCAGGACAACACTAATGAGCTTATAATGACAGAGAGACAGATACACGCCGGCCTCATTGCTCCTCTCCATGCATGGATTCCTCATGGAGAACTACTTTTAGACTACACACCAGGCATGAATCCCATATTCATAAATCATCATAACTGTGCTTATAATTCTTTACAAATCCGTGATGTTTCCTTGTAAGCATTTTTATACACTATAATAATGTCTCATAAAGCTCTAATGATATACTAGAGATACAGTAATTCCTTGACTTAATTGTGTTGTAATACTGTTGCTATTCATTGCAATGTCATGTGATGTACTGTGCCAACTATATAACTAACGAGCTGTGAAATAAAAGACTTACAAAGAATCCTTACCAACTTACAAAGCATTATAAGCATTAGAGTTATAATGATTTATGAATATAGGCTTCAGAGAAAATGTTACTCATCAACAGAATTTCAATAGGATTTCCTGTGTTTCCAGCTGTTTCGGCCCTTAAACTACCAGCATATTATTCAGCAACTGCAATGACATACTCAGGAACTACAGTAAAACTAATTGGAAACTAATAAGAAATGTATGCATTAATAAAGGAATGTAAATCTGCACCCACCAGTGTCTCTTGGGAGTTTAAGGGGATTAATTAACCAAATAAACCCTTTAAAGTTGTTGCTTTTTCAGATAAGTATGACAAAAGCCACTCACTTTAATTGAATACCAGTGATAACCACAGAGGTGAACATTTTCATCTCCTATATTATTAAAAATAGTTGACTACTAATGGCCAAAAGGTTAGAGGTCAAGCTTTTACCTTTCATTATCATGAAATTCTTTAATTGATGTGATCATTTGGCAGAAGCTTTTATCCCAAGTGACTTCCAAACTTCCAAGAATACAATGAAAGCACTCAGTTAAGATGAAGTTAAAATGAATGGGGTTTGCTCAGAAGCCCAGTAGTGGCTTTGTATCAGTCCTGGGGTTTGAACGTATAACCTTCTGTTCAATAGCACTAAAAATATTAACAGTATCTATTTTTAAAGTTTTGATGCAATAGATATCCTCCTCTTACTTCTACTGTGGGTATAAACAAAAATTTGTGCCACATTGTTGAAACTTGTCCCAATTTGTCTTTCTCACTGACAGCTCGCTCTGATCATTGTTCAGTTCTGCTCTATAGTACAGGTTACATACTATACTATAGTACCAGTATAGGTTGTTTGGATGAAAAACATAATTTAAATGAAAGTTTAAAATAGTTCAGAACAATTTGGATATGATCTTGTTTATACTATAAAAACTTGTTCAAACGTTTGTCCCTGCATAAATTACAGTCATGATGTAGCCTATTTATTATGACCAGGATTACTCAAACAACCTGAATAAAACCATTCAGTTCCATCTTTCAGTCCCATGTGTGAAAGTTTGAGCATAGCATACTGTAAATATATAAATGTATTATTATTATTATTATTATTATTATTATTATTATTATTATTATTATTATTATTATTTTGCTGTAAATTGACTGTTTGGAGTCACATATTTAGAATATACTGTATAATAGTTATTAGAAATGAAAAATGAGACTTTATTAAAACTCACCAGTGGAAAGGTACTATTTCAAAATCATTTATATCTTACATGATCTCTGGGGCTACAGACAGATGTTTAAAAATTCTTGAATCTAAACATAATCATATGTGTTTATGCTGCAGTGTGACTTCACTTCAGGAGTTAAACAGACAGCATCAAATTAAGGCCTACAGGATAAATAGTGATTATGAGAATTCCCCGTGTTTAACATTTATCTTCCTGCATCCTTGTTATTGCATGCAGCCACAAAAACTGCAATGAGGGGGTTAGAGGTACTTCTGCCATGCCTACGGTCTCTCTGTTTCTCTGTTTCACTCTTTCATCCTGATTTTACTCTGTCTCTGTCATCATCATCAGCATCAGCATCATTATCATCATTGACTGTAGCATCTGGTCTTGCACTCTCTTCTTGCATTTGCTTTAACAGCTAAGATTTCTAAGTTATTTTGGGTATAAAAAATAAAAATAAAAAAAAAACACCTGCCCAGATCAGTGAGCATGTAAAATTTTATAGACAGAATTTTTAATATATTTTGACTTGTTCTAATGACATTGGATCAATGTCACCCAGTGCAGCTTGTCATCTCTAATCAGGATTAATAGGATGAGGTACTATTTTGCGTTTTATTACTTATTACAATACCACATTTATTAGGGAGCCAGTGTTTGTATTTCATTATGAAGTTCTCCAACAGGTTTATAATAGAATTGCATGCTGTACGCAGCTCTGTTTCATCAGAGTTGGCGCATCATTAGCTCTTTAATGAACGATGCTGCCATGTTATATTTAATCCAGCTGATAGTGTTCAGCACCACTAATACACTCCTGGGCTGATACCCTCTTAAATGCTGTTAATTCGGCTTTTGTTTTGCCACAGTGAAGCCTTCCTGGCTAATTGCTGCTTCCAAAGGTCATTTCTAATGAATGTTGTGGCTGAGCGGATGAAGTGCGATTATCTGAGGGCTCATCATTGCATACTAAACAGGGATAAATGTCACCAGGGATCTGCTCCAAATCACAGGGAAAGAGACATGCATGAGCTCAGTACTGAGCTCACACCTGGAGTGGCATGTAATATGGAGCTAATAAAAGCAGACTTTTAAAAATGTCCTATGCTATTCTAGTCTATTCATTCATTCATTCATTCATCCATTCAATCATTCATCTTCAGTAACCACTTTAGCCTGTTAAAGGATCTGGAGTCTGTTCCACGAACACTGGGTGCAAGGTGGGAATACAACCTGAATGAAATGGCAGTCCATTGCAGAGCAGCATGCATATACTCATTCACACCTTGGGGCAATTTAGTATAGCCAATCCACATATGAGCATTTTTACAGAGAACCCTGAGAAACCCATGGAGAGAACACGTGAAACTCCACACAGACAGTAATGTGAGTTCACGACTAAACTCTCAAGCCATCAGATGGTAACATTATATGCTGCACCACCATGCCACACAAAACATTATTTTAATGCCACGTCATCCCTGTTTGCCACGAGACATGCCTACATCTTTCGAATTGACATATTGGACTACCTCAGCAAGCACTATTCTAGTTTTGTTTACTCAATTCTGCTCTGTTCTATTCTGCTCTAGTTTGTTTTTCTGTTTTACTTTATTTTATAGTACAATAACATCATATCAGAATTATGCTAATCACAAGATTACAGCTTATAAAAGTGAAGTGCTCAAGTTTATATATATATATATATATATATATATATATATATATATATATATATATATATATATATATATATATATATATATATATATATATATATATATATACACAGTACTGTGCAAAAGTTTTAGGCACCCTATTTTTTTTTTTTTTAAGTACAAACTTTGTTATAGATTTTTTTATTTTATTTTATGACTTCTGCAATATCAGTACAAGTCAGTACAAAAAACATTTTAGATTCCCGAGCATTAGTTTTCTAGCACAAAATTAAATGTTACAGAAAAATGTTTGTATGTCATTAAAGAAAGTAGCATATTACGTAAGAGACCACTTTTCAGATAAAAAACACAATGAAGGCTGTTGGGTTTTGCTGCAAAAATAAGAAGCAAGTGCGAAAGTCAAAGTCTCCAGAAGAACTGTGGCTGGTTCTGCAAGATGCTCAATAAAACTTACCAGCTCATTTCCTTATAAAACTGCACAAATTGTACTGTATTTTTTTATTTTTATTTATTTTATTTATTTTTCACACCAAATATTGACTTTGTTTAATTTACTAATGTTTACTGCTCTTTGCGGTATTTTTGTTTAAATGTAAACATGTTTATGGTTAAAGTGAGATGCTATAGTATTTAATTTAGTATAGTACACATTTAAAACTATTAGTTAAATAACACAGATTCCATATAGTATGAAAGATTGGGGGAAAAAAGCATCAAGTAACTGAAGGAGAGTAGGTCTAAAACTATATTAAATTAGTAACATGTCTAAAGGCTAATTTTGGGAATGAGATCAAGGTCTATTTCTGAAAGAAAGGGGATTGGTTGAGTGGGACCAATAGTGTCTTATTTTCACCCCCAAAGTCTCAAAATTCAACTTGACTCACCAGGACTCAGATGTAGCCCTGCATGCAAACAACAGCAAATGGTGAGTGTGTGTCATTACTGAGCGTGCACAAAACAGATATACTATAACTTTGTGTACGCTCAATTCACAATACCATACATTCACTGTTCATAAGCATGCTCACTAACACTGTTCCGCGCTCTCAGAGTGGGTACCCTCATGCTCTTAAATAATTGTAGTGTATAAAAACCATAGGTGTGGATATAGGAATGGGTATTATCACTGAAGGTTTTAAAATTATTTGCAATTATTTTTAGTTTGTTTTTTTTTTTTAATGTATTTTATTATTATTGTTTTGCCAGCTTTTCTTCAGCCGATTGTTTTGTTCAGTTTCTTTTTTTTTTTTTTTCCTTTGTTTGGGATTTCCCCCAATGCTCCACCATAGACGGTACCATTGACACTATACCTATTTGTATATACCTATATATGGTCGAGCAGCATTCCAAGAGCTCTTATATATTTCATATAACTGCACTGGGATGTTTCACTCTGTGTATCACTCCACTCGTCTGTGTTCGCCACATAAAATACCACTTCCTAGTTTGAAACCATTATGACAATAGTGTTACTGACATAATCAGTGGCATGGTGTAACATGGCAAACGATTATTTTCAGGAATACAACTTTTGACTTAAAAGATGAAAGCTCATCAGATGAAGATGAAAAGGAAGTAGGTACACCAATTTTATCGCTAGCACCTTTAATGGGAATGTACAAATCAGTTTGAGCTAGCTAGTCAACTAGCCAAAGTGCTATAAAGTGAATATGGCTTCTTCAGTATCTATTTCCACTAGCTAAGAAACATTAAAGAGAAAATTTGGTCATATTGTGTCCGAAATATCACTTACTCAGTAGTAATTTCTTGTTGATAGAACTGTTGTATAAAAGCAATATCACACTCACAATTGTGTGGTTACACTGAATAAATACACGGCTATGATTTGGCCATAGATACGGGTCCGCAGGGCTCAGTTGAAAGAATATTGTTCAAGGACTTTTGTGGGTTGTTCAGCTGCACAAACCTAAGTTGTGCTGCCATATTCTTTTTGAAGAAGAAGCCTTCATTTGTCACATATGCATTGCGTGATGATTCTCACCTGTGTTTTATTAGCCCAAGTTGTGTGTCTTTTTGTGCCTTCAGAGACTCCCGCAACCCGTGAGCGAAAGAGAGACAGCTTGCAAGACCACTTGGCAGAGCTTGCGAGACGTATACACACACATGCACATACACACACCAAAAAGCATGAACTTGGAGATGGCCTTATAACCCTTCCAAGAGTGATGAGCAGCAACAATTGCTTCTGTGAGGTCATGATTGATGTCCTTTCATCTTGGCATGATGTAGATACACACCTGAGTGCTTCATAACACCAGACTGCCAACAATTCTGCTTTTATAGAGGTAGTCACACTTCTTGAAAATTAGTAAATCTTATGCATTTCATTTGAATGCATTTTAATTTAAAATTAAATATATAGTATCACAACAACATGGAAAATTTTTACACAGTTAGACTACAGTTTTACCCAGACCACATAATCCTTCTAGCCTTCATTTCTGATAACAGCTCAGTTTTTTCACCAAATCTTTATCATTAAGTGGATGAAATGTTGCTATGTAACAGCAGTGGTGGTGGTATTATAAGCAGTTTCAAATCGTTAACCAAATGCCAAAATAGAGTATTTTGTTAGACAATCAGTGTTGGCCAGTTTTGTGTCTGATTTTGTCCATTTCCCAAAAGCAGGTGTAAATCTGTACCATCCTTGTTAGGGAAACTATGCTTTTAATATTGTTTGTCAACTGAGCTACTTTTTTCAAGCAGAACTGTTAACACTGTTAACACTGTTAACAGCACATATGTCAGGAAAACATACATCAATTACCATACATCTAACAAAGAAATTCAGCAAATTATACAGGACTTTTGTGTTATTATCTATTTTACACTTTATAGAGCCAACCACAAGAAAAATGGGATAAAGTTTAATTTTTAAAGTAGCTTATGCTATATATAAATGTTTATTAAACCAATTAGTGATCAAATAGCATATCAGCTCTATTAATGCCCCCATTTGCTTGTTCTGACAGTAGTCAATAAGAACTTCATTTAACATATTATCTGATTTATTAAAAAGATGATAAGACGTGTGTGTGTGTGTGTGTGTGTGTGTGTGTGTGTGTGTGTGTGTGTGTGTGTGTGTGTGTGTGTGTGTGTGTGTGTGTGTGTGTGCGTGTTAATTTCATTGCATTGGCCCATTGTGTTTTTTTGGAGGTAGGGGTGGAGTCATATCATGGAAGACATGGTGAAACTCTTTTGAAGTGAATGAGCAGAAGGGAGGGAAAGCCATTTTTACAGATCAAAGGATTAAAATAATTACAGAGTGTCAGAAAAAAAAAGAGTGAGCAAGAACTGTGAGTGTACAAGGAGGCACAGAGAACAGTGGCTTTCTCTCTCTCTCTCTCTCTCTCTCTCTCTCTCTCTCTCTCTCTCTCTCTCTCTCTCTCTCTCTCTCTCTTTTTTTTTTTTTTACTATAGCTGGTGAGAACAGCTTGAATTTGGATGTTAGTGAGTGGGTGTTTCTGTAAGAGAAAGAAAAATAGAGATAATAACCACAGAGAATCAGGATGATAATACACTTATTTGCCAGTGTATTAAATACACCCACATTGACCCTTTTATGACGTAAATTTACCACAGCCATACAGAAGGACGAAGTATAATCTGCCAATCTGTATTGAATTGTGTGTGTATATATATATATATATATATATATATATATATATATTTATATATATATATATATATATATATATATATATATATTTATATATATATATATATATATATATTTTTTTTTTTTTTTTTTTACCAGCATGATACTGGTTTGAACACAGTATGTTATTGTAGAAATTACAGATGTTTTTTACAGTGTCACTTTGCAGGCAATGTTGCCAACTTAGTGACTTTATCAGTATTTGGTGACTTCTTAGATCTTTAGTGACTTTTATTTTAAAAAAGAGCCAAGTCGACAAATCTAGTGACTTTTTGAGAAGACTTTCCTGCACTCTTCAGCTCTCTGATATGGCTCTTCTGCTCTCACCACAGCTGCTGGTTAGAAGAGTTGAGAGAGTAGGTTGTGTTACCCCTTGACTGATTTGTGTTTGTGCAAGCCTATGTTCTAAATGACCAATCACTTTTTACCACTGTTCCCAACAGCCCTTTACTTATCACCATTGCTGGCAAACACCAATCACTGATTACAATAGATTCCAACAACCAGTCACTGATCACCATTGTTCCTAAAGACCAATCACTGATCACCATTGTTCCTAAAGACCAACCATTGATCACAATAGTTCCCAACAACCAGTCACTGATCACCATTGTTCCTAAAGACCAATCACTGATCACCATTGTTCCTAAAGACCAACCACTGATCACAATAGTTACTAACAACCAGTCACTGATCACGATTGTTCCTAAAGACCTATCACTGATCACAATTGTTCCCAAAGACCAATCACTGATCACCATTGTTTCTAAAGACCAATCACTGATCACAATTGTTCCAAAAGACCAATCACTGATCTCAATTGTTCCCAAAGACCAATCACTGATCACCCTTTTTCCCGACAACCATTTTCTGATCACAACTGTTCCCAACAACCAATCACTGATCAGCATTGTTTATTCCACCAGCACATCTTTGTTTTAAACTCTCTTCTTGTGATATATAAAATAAAACAAAGTAAAAATAATAAAAGTGAGTTATTCTACCTGTAACTGTTTTTTTTTGTGTGTGTGTTCATTTCCCAGTTACTCAATCCCACTGCTTCTTTTTGTATGCATTCTTGATAGAAATTAGATTATTTTGTAAATGTTATGATCAATTGTTTTCTATTCTGGTAACACTATACTATTCTATTCTATTTTATTATATGTCTTCAGAAAATCTTCATTCTTCATGTAACACATTTTGATATGTAAATGATCATGACAATTGAATGACTATGCAAATTAGTCAATGGCATCATTCTAGCAACTTTTTGAGCATACATTAGCTACTTTCTCCTGTAAGTATACATTACTGATTCTAGCCATTCTCAGTACAGCACTGACACTGAAATGGTGGTGACATATTAATGGGCACACCTTTCTCCCAAAGTCTTTCAGGAATGGAACAACTCTGAGGTGCTGATGGCGATATTTACACTTCCAAAATAGCAAAGCAGTGAGACCAGTGTGTTACAGTACTGTCCGTTTCTGCGTCACACTCCACTCACTGAATGTGTGAGGAGATCAGTGATGCAGCTGTAGTTACTGTATGTTACAATAGGGAATCATTTTAATAAATAGCGTGACTGTGAGTTCCTGTGGGCTGTGGGCTGCTGAATGGTATAACTGTGTAAGGATTTACTCTGTCATCAACAGATCTTAGGTTTTATTCATGATGATGCTGCAGTCATCCATGGCTGGGTGTCCAGGAGAACATAATAGCCAAATGCAGGCATCTGTTAGCTCATGTATACAGAACAGGACAGTGTGTCTAGCAAGTGTGTCTAGCTGCCCTTTAAAGCATGTGTTTCCATACATATATTCTGGATGCATCCTGTATATCAAGCTTCACCTCAGTGTCATATCAAGCTTCACCTCAATACCTCAGTCATTCCACGTACACTGGACGCATGTCAGCTGCATTTCCCTAAAAGCTACAGGCAGGAGGAAGAGCAACTGTGGACCTGTTTTGGCAACTTAGTTATGAGTAGGTGAATTTAAATGTCAAATTATTGTTTTTTATTTGACAGAGATATTTAACGTTTATATAACAATATAGCACATTTACATTTATTCATAGTTAATGGAATAGGCATAGTTCTAGAGCTATCAGAATCCCCCACCAACAGTAATAGAATATAAGAATAAGATGAGAAAATGTGCACATGCATAGCTATTTAAACTTTTTTTTTTTTCCAAAAAATGTTATGAAGAGGGCGCTAATTCAATTGCCTGGATGTAACGCGTCCAAGTGTCCGTAGCATCTAAAAACATGACATGAGACAGTGGGACAGTGATCAATTAGTATATTTTTGCATTTTGTTTCCTCATGTTGTTGTTGCATGAGTATCATACTATACAAACACTTTACTATGTAGCTACAGGCCACACAATCATGATATCTTTCTGGATTAAGATTTTAAATAAAGTGCACAGCATATAGAAAGGGGGTGGGGGGGAAGCATAGAGTAAAATAAGGGCAGGGCATCCTGCAAGCCTTAATGCACCTGTAATGTTATTGGTGTGGATTGACATGCTTATTTAAATGGATTTGAATGAGGTCTTGATGCAACAATGTGTCCGGTGTGAGTTGGCTTTTAGTCTTATGGGTTATTTTGGTTGAAACTAACTAAGAACAGTTTTAAACTTCAATCATTATACAGTAAAATGCTTTTTTTTTTTCCATATTCCATCATTCATCACAGTAAATAACACTTGTGTCAATATCATAAATATATAACAAGTATATAGACATCTCACCTAAGGTCCCACTGAATGTCTTTGTCAATGTATTGAGCAAATTAACAGCTGGATGTCTCAAAATTTCCTTCAGCTGAATAAGGACAAAACTGAAATAATCCTGTTTGGGAAATATGAGGAGAGATCTAGGATTGCTACTCATCTCAACACAAAAGACCTTAAAGCGAAGGACACTGTTAAAACCCTTGGTGTCTTAATTGATTGTGATTTTAGTTTTAAAAGCCATGTTAAAGCAATAACTAAATCAGCTTTTTGCCATCTCAAAAACATAGCCAAACTTCGAGGCCTGATGTCAAAACATGATTTAGTGAAACTCATACATGCTTTTATCTCTAGCAGGGTTACCTTTCAGATATGTTTCAGCAGTACACACCTTCTCAACCATTCAGATCAATGCAAAAAAAAAACTGTCGGGAATACCTACTGTCAGCAGTAAACATGGTGAAGCAGCTTTTAGCTGCTACGCTGCTAAACTCTGGAATCAACTTTCGGATGACATTAAAGGTGCTCCAAGTGTAGCCAGTTTGAAATCTAGAATTAAGACCCAACTGTTTTCTACTTTATATTTTATTATTTTTAGTCTTAATTTAATTTTATTTTTAGCTTTATATTTATCTGTTATATCTTATAAATGTATTATTTTTCTATATTCTTTTATTTGCTCATTTATATAGCACTTTGAACTGCTAATGTGTATGAATTGTGCTATATAAATAAACTTGCCTTGCCTTGCCTTGCATATTAAGGAAACAAGAAAACAGAGAAAACAAGGAGACAGAACAAGTGAGAATGAAACTGAGACTGGAATCATTTTATGAGTCAGTAGGGATAGCAAACATGTACAGAACAGAAGAATTAAATGAAAACCACACTCTGTGTTAATCACAGCAGCATAGATTAACTCCAAACTGAGAGAAACTGTATTCCCAAAATTAAATACACACTGTGAAATGAATGTTCTTTTTGCATTGAAATGATTTCCTCCCAAGACAGCAGAAGGAGGGGAACTGATCAGGGTAGGTGGTTTATACACAGTAACAATGAATTTGGGTTTGTGCTGTTTGTGACATGAGTGAACAGTTAAGTAAACAGAAGTTAACTGTAAAGCATGTTTTAAATATTATACAGTGTTTGTGTATTTGCGACCATGTGAGGGTGTAGTGCATGAGTGGAGCCATAGGTGTCTGCTATCATACTTGCATGTAACATGAACGTGCCAACCTTCCCCTGCACTTTAGCTAGATAACACGATCTGAAGTACTAGTTACAGGTACGGTGGGCTTGTGTTGTGTGTGCCACAGTTTTGCCCACTGGATGTCCTTGTTTTCAAGTATTTTCTGGTTTTGTTAGCACTATATTTAATAAATGAATCTGTACTTGCATCTGCCTTCACCTCCCAAACGTGATACTGTGCTACCGGGTACTCCGGTTTCCTCTCCCAGTCCGTTGTAGGCTGATTGGCATGTCCAAATTGTCCATAGTGTGTGAATGTGTATGCAGTTGTGTATCTGCGATGGGTTGGCACCCCGTCCAGGGTGTACCCTGCCTCGCCTCGTCCCCTGGGATGGATAGATTCATTTAGTGCCCACAGTAATGAACACTTCTTTCACTCCCTTGTCTCTCTGCACATTAGCTTTTTTTTGGAATGCTTTGTGCTCATAATAATGCTGCATCAGCGTAAAGAATTACAGTATATTGGCCATATTACTCTGAAACACTTGATGAGACCTGTGGAAGAAGGCATCTTGTCAAAATGTACACAACTGGACGCACCTCCTTGCTCAACCAATCAGCATTTACCCGAAGGCTGGTTAACACACAGTATTGTAGATACACCATGCACAATGCACTTTTGGAATTTTGGAAGTGTGCACATCAGCCGGTTGGTGTGCCTCTGCATGCGACACTTACCCATAACCCCCCTCTGTGCATCATGATGCAAATATGTGCATGGTATTAAGATGAAAAAGCATGGCGTTTATGCAGTTTTGCAACTACTGTCAGTGTGCTATTCAGAATTTGGGAGTGGGCAGGAGTGGGATTATTTAAAAGTCTAGCTCCTACATCTACATATCTTTCAAAGTGATATCAAAGTGATAATGTTCCATTAAAGCAAAATAAAATAAAAAAGACTTTTCCCGGGATAGTCTTACACAATGTACAGCTTCATTTTGTATGAAAGCCTGTTTCTTTACTGTCAGCCTCTCCATGGCAATTAGTAAATATTAACAAAAATATAATAGTAAAAATGAGTAAATTGGTAAGTATTAGTTACAACCCCAATACACGCCTACATGCACGCACACACACACACACACACACACACACACACACACACACACACACACTGATGGAGAGAGCTGAGAGACTTTTGGAATGTTTAAGTGCTCTCAGAAAACCTGAGGCATTTCTTGAAATATTCATAACTTTTTTTTGCCACATACTGTGTCTGAAAACTTCAGTATCACACTGTGTTTCTCCACTTGCACTTTCTCAGTGAAATGACTGTGTTTCAGTCAGATGTTTGAACCTCTCTCCAGAAAACGTGTACTTGACCTTCAGATCAAAAAGATGTCCTCTCACTGTGAAGCTGACCAGTGACTGACTGGGGTTTAGAAACAAGAATGGATGCATGCTACACAAAACCGCATGTTCTGTTTCTGTCTGTCTTTCTTTCTCTCTGTCTTGCTATTTCTCTCTCTCTCTCTCTATCGCTCTCTATGTCTGTCTCTCTCTTTATTTCTCCATGTTGCTCTGCATCTCTTCGTCTTTCTTTATCGCCTCCCCTTTTGGTTACTATCTCTCTCTGCTTATCTTTTTTGTCCATCTCTATCAACTGTAATACCCCCCCCCCTTTCTTTTTTCTCTTCCTCTCTTTGGCTCACCTTTTCTCTCTTTATCTCTTACGTGATGTTACTGTATATAGAGCCATTTTGACCATGCATAAAGAAATTAAAAACACAATACTAATAGCTTAAGTATCAGTGAAAGTGCAATAGCAAAATAATAACTGCAGTAATAACCATTACAATAATTATAGCTACACAGATTCTCATGTTTTCTTCCTTACTTTTTCTCTTTTTTCATGTTACTCTGTCTATCTCCCTTTATTTCTTTGTCTCCTCCTATTATTATTATTTTCCTTCTGCTTATCTCTTTTTCAATCTCTGTCAACATATCTCTCTCACCTTTTCTGTCTGTCTACAGCACAACTCTTTCTCTCTTCCTTTCTCAGGCTCACTTTAATTCAGTATAGTCATATTGCCATGATTGTATGTAGAATAATGTTAATGATGCATTACAAAATGAAAACAACAAAATGAAAGCAAATAATAATAGCATAAAGTAATAAAATACATTAGCAGTAATAACGATAATACTGTAGTAACAAAAACAATTGTGCCAATAACAATTACAGCAATAATAATAAGAGCATCAATGATAATGACAATAATATTAAAGATTCTGATGTAGGAGATGGTTGATAGACTGTCACCCTCATGATGTTCTACTTTATTGTGAGCATTGCCATGTACCAAGGATGATATGGCAAATGGAGTCATTTCTTCTTTTTTTTATATCTGTGTAGCAATCAGTGTGGGCAGATGTATGCTTTTCTGTCTCTGTCTCTTTCAGATGGCAAGACTCGGAGCACTGAGCTTGAAGGAGAAATAGTGGAATGGCTAACAGAAGGTGAGAGCTTTCAGGGGGTCTGGTCTAAAAACATTACAAGAAATGGAAAGGGTGTCACAGATGTGCACAGGAAACAACACTTTTTGGAGTAAATCACTCCTGCTGATTTACTCTGCCTTTTAGTTTCACAGAAGGAGGGTCCGGATGCATCATCTGTCAGACTAATACCTCCTGTGAGGGACAATTTTGATTGTTTTGGTTTTTTTAATAAACAAACTGATGCTAATAATTTCTGGTTTCACATGAACACGTAAATTGTGCTTCATTTGCTCTTCTTCTAAGCAGAGCACTGTTCTGACCATCCATTAGTTCAGCCAATTAGTGAATGTGTGCTAAAAAAATAAAGAAATAAATGCATAAATAAATAAACAATAGAATAAATAGAACAATAGTTTATTACAAATATTTTTCCGGTCCACTAATGTGATTGGTCAAGTGGTGTTCCAAGAGTGCTGATATTTAGTATAACAGCACTGGGACATTTCACTCTTTGTATCACTCTGCTTGTCTGTGCTCTCTACATAATATTTCAATTCTAACAATAGTTCATTGCATTGAAACTGTTACTACACTTATTACAGGCTGTCAGTCATTCTATGCGTTGCATGGCAACACACAACGCCCTATCCAGCAGTGGCTTCTTTGGGACCTATTTCATTGAGGGAGAAAAAATTAACAAAATATTTGTTTAAATATTTGGTGTCTGAAATGTCAGTTGCTATTGCGATATTAGATTCTTGTTTAGAACTGTTGCATAAATGCAATATCACACTTGCCTCTGACCTCACGCCCACAGTTGAATCTCAGCCATGCTTATATTCAGTACAAATGTCTTGCTCATGCGACATTGCTTAATTGAAAACTAAATTTTATTATATTGTGTCACCATTTTACAAAAAAAAAAAAAAAAAAAAAAAAAACAATTAACCACTCCAATCTGCGTCACACCTAAGAACACTCAGAATATAATCAGTGTAACACATGCCCTCTCTTTGCTTTATTGAGTGTTAAATCTTTGAATGTGAACGTAATGCTTTACCATTAGTGCTGACTGTAGTGAATGTAGTGCTGATTACTATTCATGCACACCTGTTTCAAGTCTTGCTCCTGCTTTCTGCCAGTGACAAGTCTGAACTTTTGTCCATTAGCCTTCTGAATGACCTTGTGGTTTTGACTTGGTTTGGCATAACTATAGAATTTGCCCTTGCCTAGTGTACTCTGTTTGCTGAATGCCTGACCCTGCCTGCTTTTCACTCTGAATGTCCTTCATCCTATGGATTGTCTGCTTTGATTTTTTTTTTAATAAGTAAGAAAATTGAAATGTCCAACTCATGCTATCTCTCTCTCTCTCTCTCTCTCTCTCTGTGTATATATATATATATATATATATATATATATATATATATATGTACAGTATTTCACAAAAGTGAGTACACCCCTCACATTTTTATAAATATTTTATTATATCCATTGGGACAATTGTATTCCAATCCAATTATATTCATGGGACAACACTGAAGAAATGACACTTTGCTACAATGTAAAGTAGTGAGTGTACAGCTTTTATAACAGTGTAAATTTGCTGTCCCCTCAAAATAACTCAACACACAGCTATTAATGTCTAAACCGCCGGCAACAACAGTGAGTACACCCCTAAGTGAAAATGTCCAAATTGGGCCCAAAGTGTCAATATTTTGTGTGGCCACCATTATTTTCCAGCACTGCCTTAACCCTGTTGGGCATGGAGTTCACCAGAGCTTCACAGGTTGCCACTGGAGTCCGCTTCCACTCCTCCATGACCACATCACAGAGTTGGTGGATGTTAGAGACCTTGCGGTCGTCCACCTTCCGTTTGAGGATGCCCCACAGATGCTCAGTAGGGTTTAGGTCTGGAGACATGCTTGGCCAGTCCATCACCTTTACCCTCATCTTCTTTAGCAAGGCAGTGGTCGCCTTGGAGGTGTGTTTGGGGTCATCATCATGTTGGAATACTGCCCTGCGGCCCAGTTTCCGAAGGGAGGGGATCATGCTCTGCTTCAGTACGTCACAGTACATGTCACAGTACACTCCCCAGTGCCGGCAGCACTCATGCAGCCCCAGACCATGATAGTCCCACCACCATACTTACTGTAGGCAAGACACACTTGTCTTTATACTCCTCACCTGGTTGCCGCCACACACACTTGACACCATCTGAACCAAATAAGTTTATCTTGGTCTCATCACACCACAGGACATGGTTCCAGTAATCCATGACCTTAGTCTGCTTGTCTTCAGCAAACTGTTTGCGGACTTTCTTGTGCATCATCTATAGAAGAGGCTTCCTTCTGGGACGACAGCCATGCAGACCAATTTGATGCAGTGTGCGAGGCCTGTTCTGAGTGGAACTTGTCCTGTTAAACCGCTGTATGGTCTTGGCCACTGTGCTGAAGCTCAGTTTCAGGGTATTGGCAATCTTCTTATAGCCTAGGCCATCTTTATGTAGAGCAACAATTCTTTTTTTCAGATCCTCAGAGAGTTCTTTGTCATGAGGTGCCATGTTGAACTTCCAGTGACCAGTATGAGAGATTGTGAGAGCGATAACACCAAACTTAACACACCTGCTCCCCATTCACACCTGAGACCTTGTAACACTAACGAGTCACATGACCTCAGGGAGGGAAAATGGCTAATTGGGCCCAATTTGGACATTTTAACTTAGGGGTGTACTCACTTTTGTAGGCAGCGGTTTAGACATTAATGGTTGTGTGTTGAGTTATTTTGAGGGGACAGCAAATTTACACTGTTATACAAGCTGTACACTCACTACTTTACATTGTAGCAAAGTGTCATTTTGTCAGTGTTATCCCATGAAAAGATATAATAAAATATTTACAAAAATGTGAGGGGTGTACTCACTTTTGTGAGATACTGTATATATACATTGGGGGAAAAAAGTATTTGATCCCCTGCTGATTTTGTACGTTTGCCCACTGACAAAGAAATGATTAGTCTATCATTTTAATGGTAGGTGTATTTTAACAGTGAGAGACAGAATAACAACAACAACAAAAAATCCAGAAAAATGCATTTCAAAAAAGTTATAAATTGATTTGCATTTTATTGAGTGAAATAAGTATTTGACCTCTTCAACTTAGTACTTGGTGGCAAAACCCTTGTTGGCAATCACAGAGGTCAGACGTTTCTTGTAGTTGGCCACCAGGTTTGCACACATCTCAGGAGGGATTTTGTCCCACTCCTCTTTGCAGATCCTCTCCAAGTCATTAAGGTCTCGAGGCTGACGTTTGGCAACTCTAACCTTCAGCTCCCTCCACAGATTTTCTATGGGATTAAGGTCTGGAGACTGGCTAGGCCACTCCTTAATGTGCTTCTTATTGAGCCACTCCTTTGTTGCCTTGGCTATGTGTTTTGGGTCATTGTCATCCTGGAATACCCATCCATGACCCATTTTTAATGCCCTGGCTGAGGGAAGGAGGTTCTCACCCAAGATTTGATGGTACATGGCCCCGTCCATCGTCCCTTTGATGCGGTGCAGTTGTCCTGTCCCCTTAGCAGAAAAACACTCCCAAAGCATAATGTTCCCACCTCCATGTTTGACGGTGGGGATGGTGTTCTTGGGGTAATAGGCAGCATTCCTCCTCCTCCAAACACGGCGAGTTGAGTTGATGCCAAAGAGCTCGATTTTGGTCTCATCTGACCACAACACTTTCACCTAGTTCTCCTCTGAATCATTCAGACAAACTTCAGACTGGCCTGTACATGTGCTTTCTTGAGCAGGGGGACCTTGCGGGCGCTGCAGGATTTCAGTCCGTCACGGCGTAGTGTGTTACAAATTGTTTTCTTGGTGAATATGGTCCTAGCTGCCTTGAGATCATTAACAAGATCCTCCTGTGTAGTTCTGGGCTGATTCCTCACTGTTCTCATGATCATTGAAACTCCACAAGGTGAGATCTTGCATGGAGCCCCAGACCGAGGGAGACTGACAGTTATTTTGTGCTTCTTCCATTTGCAAATAATCGCACCAACTGTTGTCACCTTCTCACCAGGCTGCTTGGCGATGGTCTTGTAGCCCATTCCAGCCTTGTGTAGGTCTACAATCCTGTCTCTGACATCCTTGGACAGCTCTTTGGTCTTGGCCATGGTGGAGAGTTTGGAATCTGATTGATTGATTGCTTCTGTGGACAGGTGTCTTTTATACAGGTAACAAGCTGTTTAAAAAAAAAAAAATATATATATATATATATATATATATATATATATATATATATATATATATATATATATATATATATATATATATATATATACCTGTGTAAAAGACACCTGGGAGCCAGAAATCTTGCTGAGTGATAGGGGATCAAATACTTATTTCACTCATTAAAATGCTAATCAATTTATAACTTTTTTTAAATGTGTTTTTCTGGATTTTTTTGTTGTTATTCTGTCTCTCACTGTTAAAATACACCTACCATTAAAATTATAGACTGATCATTTCTTTGTCAGTGGGCAAACGTACAAAATCAGCAGGGGATCAAATACTTTTTTCCCTCACTGTATACAGTGAGTATAGAAAAGAATCATCCCCCTTTGTTGCTTTTCAGCCTGCAATGAAGACGGACACAGTTTTTGTTTTATCCAGCTGTATTTACTCAGTGCTATGTATAACATTCAAGTGAAAGATATAACACCAGCATGTCAGAAAAAAAGTAAAAAATTCAAAAACAGAATCACTGAGTTGGAAAAAGGATCACCCCCCATTTTGTTGAACCAGTTTGGAGTGACGTCCTGTATAGGCCCTGTAGTGACGTGTATATATATATATATATATGTATATATATATATATATATATATATATATATATATATATATATATATATATATATATATATATATATATATATATATATATATACACACACACACACACACACACACACACACACACACACACACACACACACACACTATGGCTTATAATGGGTCAAAGCGCCACTGAAAAGAACACCCACACACACGTCTCTGTGCAAAGGTTTCTATAGTAGCCTGGAAGTTACAGAGTCGCAGAAATGACCGCTTGAAGGATTCGCATACTCAATAATTAATTTTTTGCATGAAATATGAATTGGACATCAGCTTCTGTGGAAACTTTGCATGGTTTCACACTTAAAAGATAACCATATTGGTGTGAAGAGAGACGGAGTGCTGGCGGGGTCGACACAGAGACAGTAGGAGATGTGATCCAAAGATTAAATGTGTAATCAATTATCAGAAGTGATTCACATGATAATATACACTATATGGCCAAAGGTTTGTGGACACCTGACCATCAGGTCCATATGTGTTTGCTGAACATCCAATTCCAGATTTAGTCCCCTCTTTGCTGTTACAATAACCTCCACTCTTCTGGGAAACCTTTCCACTAGATTTTGGAACATGGCTGTGGGGATTTATCCATTCAGACACAAGAGCATTAGTGAGGTCAGGCAGTGATGTTGGAAGCCTGGCAAAGCAGTCAGTGTTTCATTTCCAGGTCTGGGCTCTGTGCAGGCCACTCGAGTTCTTCCACTCCAAGCTTTGCAAACCATGTCTTTATGGATCTCGTTTTGTGCACATGGGCATTGTCATGCTGGAACTGGATTGGGCCCTTTAGTTCCAGTGAAGGTCTATTGTAATGCTACAGCATATAAAGACATTCTAGACAGTTGTGTGCTTCCAATTTTTGGCAACAAAACTTTTTGGGGAAGAACCACATATGGGTGTGATGGTCTGGTGTCCACAAACCTTTGGCCATATAGTGTATATAAAGTAAAAAAAAAAAAAAAAAGAATATTTTATCATATGAAGGGTCACCACACATTTGTACATTTTATTTTTAATTTTATAAATCTGCTTACTGTATGTGTAAATGCTGTTACTTTGCCGAATAAATGTATCAGTATGTGATGACTTAGTCCTGCAGTTTACAAGATGCTGGTAGCTCTAAGCTTCACCTTATTTATTATAAGGTAGCTTCAGTCTAGCACTCAAGAAGCAATCTTGTCTTAGCTGATTGATTACATTTGGGGTAAGGGGAATATGGCATACATTTAATTTTTGGCAGAACTGCTTTTTTAGTGGCCTTAATGCCTGTCTGGCAGTCCTTCTGGTCACTGGCACAATATTTCTAACATTAATCTTTTCCTTTCTCTATCATCACTGTGGTATGAAGGATTAACGACCTTGAACAGAGGCTCTACAGGGAAAAGTTTGAGGCTTCAAGTGTTTTTTTTTTTATTATTTTATTTTATTTTAAAAAGCAGATGAGTAAGGACAGCCATATTTTATTTAGAATGTGTTTTTAAAAATTTCTGTTCAATTTTCTTAAGCAAATTTGTATTACCGTCGTTTCTCTTTTTCATAAATGTGTATTTTGATTTGGAAGTCGCAAAGGCTCATTTGCTTCGGTTTTCAACTTGATTCTGGTCTGTTATTGCGGTTTTATTGGTTTGTGATTAAATAAAGTCTCAGATTTCATACTCTGTCAATATTATTGTGAAATTCAAACAATAAATATTGATGTGAGACTCCCACACAGAGAATCAGAGAACAGTAGATTTAGCTGCAGAAGCTAGTAAACTGTGCATTATGTCTTATTTCTTTCTCACTCTTGAATGAATGTGTGACTAAAAGAACAATGCAGGGGGATGAAAATGTCTGTGGCTTCAGATCTGTGTGTGTGTGTGTGTGTGTGTGTGTGTGTGTGTGTGTGTGTGTGTGTGTGTGTGTGTGTGTGCGTGCCCTGCTAATGAGCAACAGAATGAGTGCACTCCCTTGCGCTCCCTTGTTTCAGTGCCAGGCATGCCATTAAGCCGGCAATGTCCTCCAAACTGGGTGTGTCTCAAAGCTCAACACATTAAAATAACAGCGGCCGGCGCACACGCGCACACGCGCACACACACACACACACACACACACACACACACACATACATGCACAATATACTTTACTTTTACTTTACTTTATTGTTTTTTGTCACATCATTGACACAAGTGTACAAGGAGTGAAAATCTTTCGTGCATAGATCTTAGCAGCAAAACAAGGAATGTAACATAATTAACTACAATTATAGACAAAATATTAATAAAAAAAAAAATAATAATAATAATACACTGTACATACAATAAATACACTTTATACAAAAATACAATAAGACAGGGGTGCAATGTAAACAGTAACCAGAAATCTGTAAACAGAATTTACACCATTCACACAGTCTTGTAAGGATACCAACGGGCATCAGGACAAGATGAAGCAGATCAGTGATGGATGAAGTCTATGCAGATATGTTATTCAGTGCCCTAATGGCCTGGGGAAAGAAACTGTCTCTGAGCCTACTAGTCGTGGCCTTAATGCTACGGTACCATTTCCATGATGGAAGCATTGAAAACATCATGTGGCTTGGATGGCTAGATGATCTTCATTGCCTTCCTCAGGCAGCGATCGGTGAAAATGTCCTGAAGGGAAGAGAGTTTGGTTCCAATGATGTATTCTGCTGATCACACTACCCTCTGCCAATATACTGACACACTCTCTTACATACACACACTAATTGCACTACATGCACACACTAACAGCATTGATATATAGACTCTTTTTATACACATACACACAAATTTTCATAGATATATGGACTATCCCTTATAATATATAATCTCATATAATATAAATTCAATAATTTAATAATTTTCACTCAAACAACATGGGGTATCAATTAGCATTGTTCAAGCAAAAAACATATACATGTTTACAAAAGTTACTTTTTAAATAACAACATTTGCCAAGTAACAGCAGTATGTGTGAAAAATATTAACCTGCCTAATGATTATTTATAATAAATGCAAATAATTTATGCTTTAAAAAATATATGATATACAGGTGCATCTCAATAAATTAGAATGTCGTGGAAAAGTTCGTTTATTTCAGTAATTCAACTCAAATTGTGAAACTCGTGTATTAAATAAATTCAATGCCACAGACTGAAGTAGTTTAAGTCTTTGGTTCTTTTAATTGTGATGATTTTGGCTCACATTTAACAAAAACCCACCAATTCACTATCTCAACAAATTAGAATATGGTGACATGCCAATCAGCTAATCAACTCAAAACACCTGCAAAGGTTTCCTGAGCCTTCAAAATGGTCTCTCAGTTTGGTTCACTAGGTAAGCCACAAACATTCATTGCCAAAGAAGCTGGCTGTTCACAGAGTGCTGTATCCAAGCATGTTAACAGAAAGTTGAGTGGAAGGAAAAAGTGTGGAAGAAAAAGATGCACAACCAACCGAGAGAACCGCAGCCTTATGAGGATTGTCAAGCAAAATCGATTCAAGAATTTGAGTGAACTTCACAAGGAATGGACTGAGGCTGGGGTCAAGACATCAAGAGCCACCACACACAGACGTGCCAAGGAATTTGGCTACAGTTGTCGTATTCCTCTTGTTAAGCCACTCCTGAACTACAGACAACATCAGAGGCGTCTTACCTGGGCTAAGGAGAAGAAGAACTGGACTGTTGCCCAGTGGTCCAAAATCCTCTTTTCAGATGAGAGCAAGTTTTGTATTTCATTTGGAAACCAAGGTCCTAGAGTCTGGAGGAAGGGTGGAGAAGCTCATAGCCCAAGTTGCTTGAAGTTCAGTGTTCAGTTTCCACAGTCTGTGATGATTTGGGGTGCAATGTCATCTCCTGGTGTTGGTCCATTGTGTTTTTTGAAAACCAAAGTCACTGCACCCGTTTACCAAGAAATTTTGGAGCACTTCATGCTTCCTTCTGCTGACCAGCTTTTTGAAGATGCTGATTTCATTTTCCAGCAGGATTTGGCACCTGCCCACTCTGCCAAAAGCACCAAAAGTTGGTTAAATGACCATGGTGTTGGTGTGCTTGACTGGCCAGCAAACTCACCACACCTGAACCCCATAGAGAATCTATGGGGTATTGTCAAGAGGAAAATGAGAAACAAGAGACCAAAAAATGCAGATGAGCTGAAGGCCACTGTCAAAGAAACCTGGGCTTCCATACCACCTCAGCAGTGCCACAAACTGATCACCTCCATGCCACGCCGAATTGAGGCAGCAATTAAAGCAAAAGGAGCCCCTACCAAGTATTGAGTACATGTACAGTAAATGAACATACTTTCCAGAAGGCCAACAATTCACTAAAAATGTTTTTTTTATTGGTCTTATGAAGTATTCTAATTTGTTGAGATAGTGAATTTGTGGGTTTTTGTTAAATGTGAGCCAAAATCATCACAATTAAAAGAACCAAAGACTTAAACTACTTCAGTCTGTGTGCATTGAATTTATTTAATACACGAGTTTCACAATTTGAGCTGAATTACTGAAATAAATGAACTTTTCCACGACATTCTAATTTATTGAGATGCGCCTGTATATATATATTATTTCTCATATTTGTCTTGTAGGGACATAAGCAGTTCAAAATAACATTAAGCACTGTGATTTTGAAGAATGAAGCACGAGAATACTTAACTTCCTGCACAGTGATGAGAAACGAGTTTTAGTTCATTTTTAAGGTTGTGGGAAAATCAGCCTTTTGATTTGTTTGTATAGAATTGTTTTTTCTTATTATTATTTAAAAAGGTCTTTCTTGAACTTCACTGTAATTCTGCTAAGTACCCACACATTTCAGCCCAAAACCTGGTTGCCTCTGCCAGGAGGTTCAGACTTTCCATGGATGGAGCTTTCAACAAAATGAGAGGCCAAAGTTGGCTAAAGAAATTCAAAATCAGTGTTTTTTGATTGTGGTGGTAGGGGTTGGCTTATTACATTACTGAGAAACTGGAAAGTGTAAAGTCCTCGGTCCTGAAGACTTTCCTGTGGTGGAAAACTCCCCGACAATGGTCGACAAATAGCTGACATCCAAGACATAAACAAATGTCTACTTACCAAAAGCTTCACCATAGCAACGATTCTACCTTTTTTTGTTGTTGTTAAATAACAACACGTTTTAAAAGTAATCGATTATTAGCCCTAGTTTATGTGGCGCATCAGCTGAACAAGTCCCTCTCAATTAGTTGTTACTATAAAAATGGTAACGTATTAGAACAAGCACATTAATATAAATTCAATTATTATTCAAATTAAAGCCGTGATACGTGAAGCTGCTGTTATAGAAAATTAATTAACGCCTTCTGAGCAATCAGATTTGAGAATTCAACAGCGCTGTGGTATTAAAACATTTTAAACAATAATTTCTAATATCACTCAAACACTCTTCTTTACACAGGCATCTCTGGATAACTGCACTCTTGCTGTTTTTTTTGTTTTTTTTAATTATTATTATTGTTTAGGTTTTTAAAGAACAACTAAGCAATAGTTTGTCAAATGTAAAAATATCTATTCTTACAATATGTTCCAAAAGTTTGGTCCGACATGTTTTCCTTTATTGTGTAGTACTACTTTTGTGTTTAATTTACTTTTAAATTAAATGTAATATCTTGAATTCTGTGAACAAAGATTAGTCCATTAGTTCCATTTGTTTTTGCTTCTTGGTTTGCATGAAAGGAAACACAAACATAGCCAACAGAAACTGCCAGCCGTGACCAGCCAGCGAATTTAGGTTAATTAATCTACTCAATTAACGGTCTGTTAAATGACTAAAATTATTTTATTGTTCATTCTTGAAAAGAAACATATAGACATTTAACAGAGTTTGAATACATAGTTTCTAACATCAGCTAGTCAGACCTAGCTAGCTCAAGCTAGCTAGATAACTAAGAACAGCACCAAATCGGCAGATCATTTTCAACAAACTTCAAAGACAACACCAAGACATTCCTCATGCTTAAATGCTGGTAAGTTATTTGTTTTTTTAATACATAGCTGGTACATCAGATAGCTGAATCTTGTCTTTTCAGTTCGAAGGTAACAAGACAAAAACTAGACTACTTAAAACCAGCCAAATACTAGCAAGCTAATTTAGCTAGTTAGCTATCATTTTTGTTTTGCTAGCAGGAATATTTTATTAGTAGACTCTGATAACCAGATGATCTTATATGAAATTGAAAATTTTTAGATGTTACTAGTCAATAAATTTTGTCCAGTGTTTGACATGTTAATGTTCTTTTACTTCTGTCTTCCATTTTAGGTTCTACAGGCAGTGCAGCATTTTTCTTGTTTAAGTAAGTAAGTAAGTAAGTATGTAAGTAACCTTTACTTATGAGGAAATAGAGTAAAATAGGATAAGATAAAGTGAATTATATATAAAATAGAATAAAAAATGAAAATTAATTTAAAACATAGAATACATGTGTAATGTTTTTTGTAAGTTTGCTGTGAGTGTACTACAACACATGGTATGTTATTTACACAATCATATTTTTGTGAATTGTTACAGGGAAAAAAATAGATTTTGTTATTATGCTTTTATGCTGAAGTTTGCAAGTATGAAGTATGCACTTTTGTTTTGCTTCTCTATATAAACCACATTTTAAATTCTTAAATTTAAATAAAGAAATAAAAATCACTTTAATGTTAAAAGCATTGCTTTTTTGTTCAAAATGGGACAATTTGCTCTAAGCATTAAAATATATTAAATATATTTATTAAATATAATTACAATAGGATGTTTGAGTTTGCACAATATAATTACAGTATATTCATCAACTGAACAAGCAGTTTAAAACTGACTCAATTGTAGCTACATCTGTTCAACATATATGTTTCTTATCTATGCCAGCTGAGTGCTCTGGGTAGTTTTGTTATTAAGTTATTATTAGTTGGGCCGATTTTACTTTATTAGTCAACTTAACAGTGCAGATTGTTCAAACAACGTAAGATTTAATCAGAAGCAGAATCTATAAGTAAAAAGTTGAGTGAATCAAGAAGTACTATTGGAATCAGATAGTTAGGGTTTTTAGTTTTGTTTTATTTTTTAACTGAGAAGACAATTTACTTTGTACAGTGTATCCATCACAGCAATCTTTCTGCTAACGGAAGTCCAGCATGCATTCTCTAGTTCCACCGAAGGCACTCAGAAGAGTAAATGCCTTCTGGCATGTAGAGCTTACATGGAGAATCACTTACACTTGGTGGAGTGGCACTTTAAGAGGTTAAGAGCCTGGTTCGTTAGAGTGTGAGAAAGCGAGAAAGACAGTACACATAAGTGTGTGGTCATTATGTTGCTTCTGTATGCCACTTTTTCTCCTGATTACTTACTGACTGACAGGAACAAGGAGAAATAACTAATTAAAACCACATGCATTACATCCTCATGGGCACCGATGTCAGTACACAACTGCTGTAATCTTCTCTTTCTCGCTCGCTGCAGTGATTGAGTTGTTTGAAATACAGATGTTCCTGCGGTGAAATCATAATTACTCTACAGATTATGGAAATCCTCCATCAAAGTGTGAGTTTTGTTTCCTGCTTGTGGTGGTTTAATCATTAAGAACTCCAGATAATTCAACTCCAGGGTCCTCGTCAATCCGAGCCTGTGTGTGCCTTAATTTGCATGCGTACATGAGACCACATTAGGCGCATCTTTGAGTTTATATCTGGAAGTCTTCAAGTGGGAAGAGAGACGTTATTGGCAGTCATACTTTATATGAACATGTATTTTGTAGCTAAAATGAGCTAACCTGACAGGATGTTGTTGGGTATATTCATAAATGTACATAATCTCAGTTGGTAGAATGTCAGTCATCCTTATAGATTGTGTGTATGTAATGTGTTATTTAAATCTCTCAGTGTTGTTGTTACGTTATCAGGAGAAGGCTGGACACAGTTGCGGTGAAAAGCTTCGACACTTTATTCAGCACACTTGCAGAAAAGACACAGGAAAACAAAAAAGCTTCATGCAGGTTTCGAGACTTTGCAGGTTATCGTGGCTAAGAACATATGATTTCTCAGAACGTTAGCGCTAGCAGTAAAGACACACAGTTAGAAATAAAAAAGGGTTAACGGTCATAAGCACCCAGAACCTTTTACATAAGCTAGCAGGCAAAACATAACGTGTGCTAATTATACAGCGCTAACAGAAGTGAACACTCGACAGAAACAAGTGCACGTTAAACTATCACAGAAATTCATAAGCTGGACGAGAGCTTTAGCGGAAGTCGGAATCCGAGGTACTTAGCTTTGATGTCGAGGCCGTGAGAATCAGTCCAGAGTTTAATCGCTCGGCACAGTGAGATTCGGGAGGAAACGGACACTCGACATAAGGAAGTGGTTTGGGAACCACAAACACGGAGCTTCGGACATCTAAATTAGAACAACGGAATCAAGAGCTACGGAAATCGGAATCAGCGCTACGGAACTAGAAACATTTCTATACTTCAAAGTGACACTCCGTTAAACTGAACTACAAACTAATAATCCGCGCCGAGTGGAAGAAAAACAGGGCTTTTTAAACACACAGAAAACATACATGAAATCAAAGGCACCTGGAAATGATAATCACATTACATGGAGAACCAATACGAAATAAGGAGGCGGGGACAGAGACATGACGCAAGACAATAACAAAAGCGCACATGGCCGAGGTAAACAAAACGAGAGTCCTTCTGAATGGAGCTGGAATGCGGAAGTAAGCTACTCCATTCGCTGCGAGAGAGGGAACATAACAGAGCCCCCCCCTTAAGGCGCGGCTCCCGAAGCGCTGCAAGCTTTGTCCGTTGTGGCGGACCCGGACCCCTGGGCAAGATTAGCACATCTGCCCCCCTGGAACCGAGGCTGGTGCAATTTAATGTCCCGCAGCCAGAGTCGACCGGGTCGTGACGAGGACTTGGACGAGGACTTGGACGAGGACTTGGACGAGGACTTGGACGAGGACTCATGCTCGGCCTGGATCGTGGAGTAGCGCGTGACCTGATGCTCGGCCTGGATCGTGGAGTAGCGCGTGACCTGATGCTCGGCCTGGATCGTGGAGTAGCGCGTGACCTGATGCTCGGCCTGGATCGTGGAGTAGCGCGTGACCTGATGCTCGGCCTGGATCGTGGAGTAGCGCGTGACCTGATGCTCGGCCTGGATCGTGGAGTAGCGCGTGACCTGATGCTCGGCCTGGATCGTGGAGTAGCGCGTGACCTGATGCTCGGCCTGGATCGTGGAGTAGCGCGTGACCTGATGCTCGGCCTGGATCGTGGAGTAGCGCGTGACCTGATGCTCGGCCTGGATCGTGGAGTAGCGCGTGACCTGATGCTCGGCCTGGATCGTGGAGTAGCGCGTGACCTGATGCTCGGCCTGGATCGTGGAGTAGCGCGTGACCTGATGCTCGGCCTGGATCGTGGAGTAGCGCGTGACCTGATGCTCGGCCTGGATCGTGGAGTAGCGCGTGACCTGATGCTCGGCCTGGATCGTGGAGTAGCGCGTGACCTGATGCTCGGCCTGGATCGTGGAGTAGCGCGTGACCTGATGCTCGGCCTGGGTCTCGGGGTTGCGCGTGACCTGATGCTCGGCCTGGGTCTCGGGGTTGCGCGTGACCTGATGCTCGGCCTGGGTCTCGGGGTTGCGCGTGACCTGATGCTCGGCCTGGGTCTCGGGGTTGCGCGTGACCTGATGCTCGGCCTGGGTCTCGGGGTTGCGCGTGACCTGATGCTCGGCCTGGGTCTCGGGGTTGCGCGTGACCTGATGCTCGGCCTGGGTCTCGGGGTTGCGCGTGACCTGGTGCTGGACCCGGATCTCGGGGTTGCGCGTGACCTGGTGCTGGACCCGGATCTCGGGGTTGCGCGTGACCTGGTGCTGGACCCGGATCTCGGGGTTGCGCGTGACCTGGTGCTGGACCCGGGTCTCGGGGTTGCGCGTGACCTGGTGCTGGACCCGGATCTCCGAGCCGCGCGTGACCTGGTGCTGGACCCGGATCTCGGGGTTGCGCGTGACCTGGTGCTGGACCCGGATCTCCGAGCCGCGCGTGACCTGGTGCTGGACCCGGATCTCCGAGCTGCGCGTGACCTGGTGCTGGACCCGGATCTCCGAGCCGCGCGTGACCTGGTGCTGGACCCGGATCTCCGAGCCGCGCGTGACCTGGTGCTCTGCCTGGAACCTGCTTCAGCTCCTGGATTAGAGATAGTGGAGTGAGTAGGGTAGGAAACAGAGGAGGAGATAGTGGAGTGAGTTGGGTTGGAAATAGTGGAGGAGACAGGGCTGGGGACTGAGGAGGAGACAGGGCTGGGGACTGAGGAGGAGACAGGGCTGGGGACTGAGGAGGAGACAGGGCTGGGGACTGAGGAGGAGACAGGGCTGGGGACTGAGGAGTGAGCTGGGTTATGAGTGGAGCTGGGAGTGAAAACACCCTCTGCACTGAGGAGGAGGGCTAACACCCATCCCGAAATTAAACCCATGTAGCCCTCATAAAAATCAAAACCTGGACTTGGGAAATGATTGGAAATGGGGCTTGGAACCGGATTGAGAACGGGGCTTGGAGCCGGACTGGGAGCAGGATTGAGAACCGGAGTAGGAACCGGATTGGGAGCCAGGGTGAGAACCGGATTGGGAGCAGGACTGAGAACTGGATTGGGAGCAGGATTGAGAACCGGATTGGGAGCAGGATTGAGAACCGGATTGGGAGCAGGATTGAGAACCGGATTGGGAGCAGGATTGAGAACCGGATTGGGAGCAGGATTGGGAGCAGGACTGAGAACCGGAGTAGGACCCGGATTGGGAGCAGGGCTAAGAACAGGATCGGGAACCGGAGTAGGAACCGGACTGGGAACAGGATCGGGGACCGGAGTAGGAACCAGACTGGGGACCAGGGTGAGAACTGGATTGAGAGCAGGAGTGAGAACTGGATTGAGAGCAGGAGTGAAATCTGGACATGGGCTTGGAGTGGAGGTTTCTTCTAGAACCTCTGAGACGAGCAGGCCAGGAGAGGTTTCCTCTATATTCGCTGGCTGCTGCTTGGGGCTGGAGGTCACCTGGTTAACCTCCAGTTGCAGCTCCACTGGGGAAACCTCCTGCTGGGTCTCCTGCTGGAGCTCGGGGCTGGAGGTCGCCATGTTAACCTCCAGTTGCAGCTCCGCTGAGAAGACCTCCTGCTGGGTCTCCTGCTGGAGCTCGGGGCTGGAGGTCGCCTGGTTAACCTCCAGTTGCAGCTCCGCTGAGAAGACCTCCTGCTGGGTCTCCTGCTGGAGCTCGGGGCTGGAGGTCGCCAAGTTAACCTCCAGTTGCAGCTCTGCTGAGAAGACCTCCTGCTGGGTCTCCTGCTGGAGCTCGGGGCTGGAGGTCGCCAGGTTAACCTCCAGTTGCAGCTCTGCTGAGAAGACCTCCTGCTGGGTCTCCTGCTGGAGCTCGGGGCTGGAGGTCGCCAGGTTAACCTCCAGTTGCAGCTCTGCTGAGAAGACCTCCTGCTGGGTCTCCTGCTGGAGCTCGGGGCTGGAGGTCGCCAGGTTAACCTCCAGTTGCAGCTCTGCTGAGAAGACCTCCTGCTGGGTCTCCTGCTGGAGCTCGGGGCTGGAGGTCGCCTGGTTAACCTCCAGTTGCAGCTCTGCTGAGAAGACCTCCTGCTGGGTCTCCTGCTGGAGCTCGGGGCTGGAGGTCACCTGGTTAACCTCCAGTTGCAGCTCTGCTGAGAAGACCTCCTGCTGGGTCTCCTGCTGGAGCTCGGGGCTGGAGGTCGCCAAGTTAACCTCCAGTTGCAGCTCTGCTGAGAAGACCTCCTGCTGGGTCTCCTGCTGGAGCTCGGGGCTGGAGGTCGCCTGGTTAACCTCCAGTTGCAGCTCTGCTGAGAAGACCTCCTGCTGGGTCTCCTGCTGGAGCTCGGGGCTGGAGGTCGCCAGGTTAACCTCCAGTTGCAGCTCTGCTGAGAAGACCTCCTGCTGGGTCTCCTGCTGGAGCTCGGGGCTGGAGGTCGCCTGGTTAACCTCCAGTTGCAGCTCTGCTGAGAAGACCTCCTTCTGGGTCTCCTGCTGGAGCTCGGAGGGTGCCCGCTGGTGGAGCCGCTTATGCACCCGCCAGCTGCCCTTGAAACAGTTTTGGGAGCAGAAGAAGCTGCTCCTTAATCCCTGGTTCCTGCAGGTGGGGCACTGCAGGACGGCCGGGCGGGTGCATCCCTCGGTGGAACACTCCTGGTTTTGGGGGTCTGAGGAGCAGGCCGCCACGTTAGCCCGCTTACCCCCATAATATTCCAGGAATGAGCGGTTAGGTCGGTCGCCCAGACGGTCCTTCCCCAAAAAGGTCCAGAGGTCGGGTTGGAAGTCTGGGCTTCCGAACACCTGAACCAGTAGATCCACAAAGCCCAAAACTGTTTTGAACTTCATGGATCCACTGGCAAGGTGAAGCTCTGCCCATTGGCGAGCAGAGCCGACCAAACGAGAGAGGAGGAACCTCACCCACTGTTCCTCGTCGGGCTTGGGGTCCTCCAAACTCAGGAAATAAAGCTGTGCCTGCAAACAGAAGCACTGTGGCCAGGTGGAAAAGCCATCAAACTCATCGGGGGGATAAACAAACGTCCATTGGGGAAAAAAAATTGAATTGTTTGCAGGCATTTTAACTGTGGCGTGGCGTGGTATGGCGTGGTGTGGCATGGCGCGGCGTGCCCTTGCTTTTCCCGCTGCATCCATTTTTTAGGCGGATTATTCTGTTACGTTATCAGGAGAAGGCTGGACACAGTTGCGGTGAAAAGCTTCGACACTTTATTCAGCACACTTGCAGAAAAGACACAGGAAAACAAAAAAGCTTCATGCAGGTTTCGAGACTTTGCAGGTTATCGTGGCTAAGAACATATGATTTCTCAGAACGTTAGCGCTAGCAGTAAAGACACACAGTTAGAAATAAAAAAGGGTTAACGGTCATAAGCACCCAGAACCTTTTACATAAGCTAGCAGGCAAAACATAACGTGTGCTAATTATACAGCGCTAACAGAAGTGAACACTCGACAGAAACAAGTGCACGTTAAACTATCACAGAAATTCATAAGCTGGAAGAGAGCTTTAGCGGAAGTCGGAATCCGAGGTACTTAGCTTTGATGTCGAGGCCGTGAGAATCAGTCCAGAGTTTAATCGCTCGGCACAGTGAGATTCGGGAGGAAACGGACACTCGACATAAGGAAGTGGTTTGGGAACCACAAACACGGAGCTTCGGACATCTAAATTAGAACAACGGAATCAAGAGCTACGGAAATCGGAATCAGCGCTACGGAACTAGAAACATTTCTATACTTCAAAGTGACACTCCGTTAAACTGAACTACAAACTAATAATCCGCGCCGAGTGGAAGAAAAACAGGGCTTTTTAAACACACAGAAAACATACATGAAATCAAAGGCACCTGGAAATGATAATCACATTACATGGAGAACCAATACGAAATAAGGAGGCGGGGACAGAGACATGACGCAAGACAATAACAAAAGCGCACATGGCCGAGGTAAACAAAACGAGAGTCCTTCTGAATGGAGCTGGAATGCGGAAGTAAGCTACTCCATTCGCTGCGAGAGAGGGAACATAACAGTTGTAAGAGTGCATCTGTTCATGGTGATGATTAATTTAATTTAATTTAATCTCCACAAGTTCCTTGCATGCAACTTTCCTCCAGTGATTAATTGACATAGTCTACATGGCGGTCAAACGAGTTTTTTTCAAACCTAGGAGCGATCCAGAGAACTAATCCATGGTCCTCTTGAAAATGGTGGTCTGGGGTTTGCTTCAAGCAAATTGTGGCATGGACCGCATCAGTGATGGAACCGGTCTGCTTTCAGTAGTTCAACTTTTTCCTGCTTTAAGTTTTGTGATGGTGGGGAAAGGGATGTTATGGTCAGCAGAGGACATGAAATGCCTCCCTGATATACGAAACCAGACTTTCATAGGGCTGGAGCACTGTAATTAGCTCACCTTTGTGGTGCAAGTGTTTGAACTGAGAGCACTGCAATACGAGAAGAAGATTGTTCCATAACTACTCCTCCTTTGCAGGTATTCCTGCATGATGACATGCCATGCATCCAAAAAGGAAAATAATCAAAAATAGCAAACAGGCTAGCCTTGTGTCTATAATTTAGTAAACCTGTGTGCACAGAAGTGACACTGTCACAGACAGTGCCACTGCTGACTAAGCATTAGTCACCTGAAGTGTACACTTGATTTGGTCTTGAAATATAATTGTTTAACATTTGCATAAACAGTTTTTCAACAGGACTAGATAAAAGTCCTGATAAAATACAGATAAAATACTGTACAGCTGATAAAATATATGGTTGCTAACTCAAAAATACTCAACATACTAGTCCTATTCCTAAATAATTACTTTGGCTACTTGTGTCATCAATAAGATTTTATATAGATTTGTATCTTTGTATTTAACAGAGAGTCTTTTTGTTTTTTGTTTTTTTATAAATGTACAGTGCCTATAGACAATCATCATATCCCTCTGAAATAGTCACTTTTTTGTCTTACAGCCTGAAATCAAAACCCATTAAAAATATTTTTTTTTTTTGTTCCAGCTTTATTTACACATCCTGCCTTACAACATTCAAGTAACATAAAAAGGCAACAGTTTGGAAACGTAAAAAAGAAAACTAGAATAACAGAGTTGGAAAAGTGATCAGTCCCATGATTTAATACATCATAGAGCCACCTTTTGCTTTAATTACAGCCATCAATCTTTTTGGATATGTCTCTATTAGCTTTGCGCACCTAGAGTGGGGAATATTTGCCCATTCTTCCTTGCAGAATTGTTCGAGTTCAGTCACATTTCGTGGTGAGCAGCGATTGACTGCTGTCTTCAAGTCCATCCATAGATTTTCAATTGGATTTAGGTCAGGGCTCTGACTTTTTTTTTTTTTTTTTTTTGCCAAATATAACGCTTGCAGTTCAGTCTAAAAAGTTCAGTCTTGATCTCATCTGTCCATAAAACCTTTTGCCACATGGCATTAGAATCTTCCGAGTGGTTTTTTTACAAAGCTTTTTCAGAAGAGGCTTCTTTCTTGACACCCTGCCATACAGGCCAGCTTGTGAGATTGTTGTCACATGCACAGACTGACCAATCTCTGCCAAACGTCCTTCAAAGTTGCCAGTGGCCTCTTGGTAGCTTCCCTGATCAATATCCTCCTGGCTCGGTCATACAGTTTGGAGGGACGGCCCAATCTAGGCAAGGTGTTGGTGGTGCCATACACTTTCCACTTCTTAATAATGCTCTGAATGGTACTCAGAGGGATAGTTAAAGCCTTTGAAATCTTTTTGTATCCTTCTCCTAACTTGTGCCTTTCCACATCTTTGTCCCAGAGCCCTTTTGAAAGCACCTTTCCAACCATGGTGTATTCTTTGCATTGCCATGTACTACTAGTAATGGAATCATCATGGAACAGCTGGTTTTCTTATGAAGTAATCAAAACCACTGCAATTTATGTCAGGTGGGGGGGCAATTAGCATGGTGTGTGATCTGGGAAGTGACTGGTTGTACCTGAGCAAGTTTATAATGGTTACTCTAAGGGGCTGATCACTTATCCAAACCAGGTATTTCGCTAATTAAATTTTAATAATTGTTCAGAATTTTTTTAAATGACTTAGATGTCGAGGGTTATAATGTGTAAATACAGCTGGCAAAAGTTAGATTTAATTTATTTTAATTTCCAGGGTGTAATGTGACAAAAGGTAAGGATTTTGACAGGGTATGATGATTTTCTATAGGCACTGTAGGTTCCCCAACACAAATAGAAGAAAGACGGTGTCTTTAGTTTCTACACTTCCAAAATGTAGCATTCATTTCTTGCTAAAGTTGCATGCACAATAGACATTTGAAAAACAATATAAAAATTATGCACTACAGTTTTTAATAAACTGTGGTGCTGTTATATTTGCTTTGCCTTGTGTTTAAGTATCTCTGAGTCATATCTTTTTATTATTTTTATGAACTTGTCTTTTGCTACTTTTCATATTATAATTAGTTAATTTACTGTTATTGTGTTATGAACCAGAAATAATCTTTTCTGTCTAAATGGTATGTAATATTTGTAGCACAAAGATATTATAGGCATTAGCATGCATTATACACATCTCAATAAAGAGTATGGAAGCCATATTGTTAAAATAAACAAATGTGCAGTTTTTAATGCTATAATTACAATTAGGACTATTCATGCAGCAATACATTAGCAATATACTCGACTCCTGTTTGATGCCTATATCAGGGCTTGCCATCTTCTCATTATTATATAATTGTATTAATAAATACAATAAATTGTCTGTTAATATATTTTTTTTCATTTTTAAACTGTCTCTTGCTTTTGTTATATTGTATTACATTAAATATATATATATATATATATAATTACAGTGCATTTAATGTCATGTAAACTGGACTGTTATCACACAATTTTGCTTTTTCTAGTGTACAATAATGGTTTTATGGATAAATATATTGGTATGAACATTATTTCTCCAAATAAATCTAACAGTCTGTCCATGTGAAAAATGCTACCTCCACCTGAGGTGAATTCAGACAGTCCGTGCTGAGTTGATTTGACCCAAGGAGTCAATGGACTGATGTGTCTGGGTAGGGGAGGGGTATATTGATTCAACTGTCAGTGAAAATGACCCAGCCACTAACCCAGCGGTTGGGTTACACAAAACTACCCCAAAACTACCCAAGACTTGGGTAGAAAAAATGACCCAGCATTTTTTAGAGTGTATGAGTATGTGTTTAGAAACCTGCACCTGAGGACTGTAGCCTCAGACAACAATGGTGTATGTGTTGGTCCTTCATTCGTGTGACCCGAATCATCTCTGTGTCAACAAATATCAACTTACACCCATGCCTTCTGACCCAAGAATCTGAACTTAAGAAATAATTTACAGCACTTCCTACAAATGACCCAACAATTGTTCTGAAACACTCAGCTTTTCCCAGGTCTTGAGCCGAGGTTTAAATACAGTAGTGACCAATGCAACTTGCACCTGACTTCACTCCTGTAGCAGGTTTCAACAAATTAAAATGGTGAGGTTGTATGGATTTTTTTTTTTTTAATCAGTAAGTATTAAATAATTTTGCTCATAAATCAGAAGAACAACAAAATGAAGATCTAAAAACATGAAATAGGCAGCAATGCAAAGGCATGTCATCATACCTGCAGTCCACTTTCCCCCAAAGCTTTACTGAGGTTTTTTCCTACATTTCACAAGCCAGATATAATTCATTCTGAAAACCATTTACATATTATATAAAATTAGTATGATAGCCATGACGCTTTTTAAAAAAATCACTGTGAAATACTGACACAGTCTATTTATTCCTCACATATATTTCACGTCTATAATGTGTATAAAAATGTAATGTATTTATTTTAATCCAGAGCTCTTTGTGTGCCAAAATCCCTATATAATTACAGCTTTGTGCCCTCTACATGTTGTATTCATTATTCATTGAAGCATTTTGCATTGTTTGCTTTTTTCCTCCAGTGGTATGAAATGGGAGGACTACTGGGTCACAAAGGACACCCTCAAATGTTTCTTGTTAATTCTGCTTTGTGCCTGATGGCTTAGATATAAAATTACAATTATTATTATTAATTTTAAACATTAGGCTAATGTCGCAGATTTTTATCCTAACTATATACTGAAAGACAGTTAACTTTGGCATTTGAGAAGAAGACACTCTTGCAACTTGACAGCACTTAGGCTATGTAAATTAGTAATCACAGTTAAAGTGTGATATTGATATCAGAAACCAGCAAGTACTAACCAAAGTAACATGGAATATATTTAATTCATGTTTGTGGGCTTCCTAGCTTGGACCCGCTGTTTTAGGGGTTTCTTCCTTGCACATCAGCATATAGGCGTCTCCTATTGGTAGATATACATCCTTTGGTACCTGCTGCTTTTAAGTCCTTCACCAGTTCCTTTGTTGTTGTTGGTGTTCAGTTGAACCTTTCAGACCAAATTTTATTCCCTGGGAGGTCATTTGTGCCTCCTTCCTGAATGCTACAGTTTCTGTGTGGTCCTTTGTGGTACCTTCAGTTGTTTGGAAATTGCTCCTAAGGAGGAACCTGAGGAACCTCCTTGTGGAGGTCACCAATTCTTTTTTTCTGATGTCTTGGATTTGCCCACATAATAAAGGCCAAAAGATACTGTCTCTAATTATTGGCCAATCAGAAGCTTTAAAAAGACATTCATCCAGAATCTTCCAGATTGTTTAAAGAGACAGTGTGTATGAGACAGGTTTATGTAAATTTTTGCCCCATTGGAATTCTAGTGAATTAAAGCTGAAATAAATCTATCTGTAATCGATTGTTTAAGAATGACCTCTGATGTGAACAAAGTAGATGCTTTTATTGACTTGTCAAACGAAATGTATTGTATCATGAACTGTGTGGAGTTGTGAAAAACTGTGATTGAATATCTTTAGCCTAGGTGTATGTAAACGTTTGGCTTCACCTGTAGTGTCAGGGATTTCCCTGGGGAAGCAACGCATGCTTCCGCATTCTTATGTCTTGTTTACGTTACCATGTGTTTTTGTTTTCATTCATGTCCTGTCTCCTCCCCTGTCTTGTTATTGGTTGTTTCCCTCATGTGTCATGTTTTCTCACCTGTTCCTTGTTGCCCATTTTGATTTGTTAGTGTATTTAAACCCCTCATGTGTCTTTGTATGCCTTTTACTGCAATTGCATCCGTCTCAACTCGCCTGCATTCACCTTTCATGACATGTAAATCATCAACCATTCAATCCCTGTGAATCAGCTGTTACTATAGAAATGACAATGTACTGTATTCCAATGACCAATTAATATAATTAATATGAACCTGTGTTTTGAATTATAATTATTGTCAGAGCTGCTGTTATAGAAAATTAATCAACACATTCTAGCCAATCAGTTTTGAGAATTTAACAACCCTGTGATATAAGTAAATGTAAATGTTACTACTGAGTGTGCAAGCCAGTGAACACAGCTTTAGACTGAGCCCCACTTGTGTAAGCTTCCTTTCAGCAGGAAAAGGTCGTGACTCCAATATCATACCGAGTCTTTATGTGGGTAGGCTGTTAGTCTGAGAAGCACAAGGGTGTTTTGTGTGTGTGTGTGTGTGTGTGTGTGTGTGTGTGTGTGTGTGTGTGTGTGTGTGTGTGTGTGTGTGTGTGTGTGTGTACAAATGTAGCACAGCTTGATGGACAGAGTTTACCAAATGTCATCCTGTCATTTCACAGTGTGACAGCACAGCAGTGTAAGTTGGAAGAACAAAACAAAAAAGGCGATCAAAAAGATGTCATAGTGCTCAGAGCTACAGATAATGCTTGGGTTTGACCTGACTTCTTCTTATCAATGTCACGACAGTGCATAAATAGAAACGGCCCCAGAGCTATACAGTGAAAACAGACATGCTGCAACATTATGGAGTTGTTTTAAAGTCTTCCATGACAGGCATGTTCAGGGTCTCATAAATTGTAAAGTATTAATTGTAAGTACTTTTCATATATACACACAACACATTCCAATCGGTAGACAGCTATCTATGTAGACACTATTTTGGGCAACAAACGTTAAGGTTTATACCACAGCACTGTGTAATTCTCAAATCTGACTTGTCAGATGGTGTGAATTATTATTATTATTATTATTATTATTATTATTATTATTATTATTATTATTATTATTAATAATAATAATAATAATAATAATAATAATAATAATAATAATAATAATATAGCAGCAACTCTGACATCAGTGCTGACTGTAATTCAAATCAGGTTTATATTAATGTGCTCATTCTAATGTAAAGTTTCTGTGACCCCATTAGTCGTACAAAGAAAATTATTTCCCCAACAATTCCCCCTGATTGAGTTCTCCCAAACAAACAAAAAGCTGATTTGTATAATATGCAAAACTTACTTTTGCAAAGTAGTCCTAGGATTGTTAGCCTCTCTTCACAAATTTGGTGGCAAACTAATTAGTATAGTGGAAACTGTAAAAACTATCAACATGTTGACATTTGTAAACAATATGACTGTCACATGCCAACCAATCAGGCAGAGCCTAATGTACTCAAACGGCTTTAACTCTTGTTTGGTTGCATGGATTCACACGAAACCTAAAAGGCATATACAGGACAACATTCTGGGGTTATATGCAAAGTTTGGGGTGTGGTCATACATAGGGAGCTGGGCTAGGTTCAAATAAAAGTTTTTCAGGAACCATAAGTCCTATTAAGCTGAAATTTGGAATAGCACATAACTGTGCTCATCTGTAAGTGGACCTTGATTACTTAAAAAAAAAAAAAAAAAAAAAAAAAAAAAAACATGGCCAACATCAGCCAATCAAATTTCAGCAGCCATTTAACAGGGTTAATATTGTCATGAAACTTCAATGTTAGGTTCCTCTAGGGATGCACTAGTAAGCCATGCAACTTACTCAAATTGGCCACTGGGGGTTTTCACACAAAAAGTATAGCTCTGGGAAAAAAAAAAAAAAAGGTAAGGTTTAATGTCCATTGTGTTGCTTAAAAAACATGTCCACCTTCAGCCAATCGGTTTTAGCAGACATTTCATACAATTAATATTGAGCAATCATCACAAAACTTGATAAGTATGTGCATCTATGGACTCTTTATTGTTCTATGTAACTTGGCAAGAATTGGCCACTGGGGAGAGAGATTTGCTGAAGGTGCTTGGACCCCAATAATCGCTGCTTGTGGCTATATTTCAAAAAATATTTTTGCACAGTAAATTTACACAATAACATTATTTGTCAAATGGAAGAGTCTTTTTTTAACTAATTAAGCTATAATTTGAGAAGATTTGTGTTTTTCTCTTATGACATTATTGTAAGGAAATACAATGTATAATTTTGGTAGAGATTAATGTTGGTGTTGTTAAACCTGATTAATAAATGAGTCACTGATAATAGTACTGTAAAAAGAAACACAAAAAAATTGTTATTGATTTTAGGTATCCAACATAGCAAAGAGTATTCCTATTATCAAACACTGTTTGTGTTGTTGCAAATGTGTTCTTTATGTAAATGATCTGGTGCTGAATGTATGACAGTGCACACTTGTGGACTCTCCTCTTCAGCTCACCCAACAGGTTTTCTATGGGTTTTAAGTCAGGGGACTGGGATGGCCATGGCAGGACCTTGATTTTGTGGTCAGCAAACCATTTTTGTGTTGATTTTGATGTATGTTTTGGATCATTGTCCTGCTGGAAGATCTAACCATGGCCCATTTCAAGCTTTCTGGCAGAGGCAGTCAGGTTTTCATTTAATATCTGTTGATAGGTGGAAGGCATATTTGCATAGAACAGGAAGCCTATCGATGTAAGACAGGAACAACACCATATATGGTTTCTAGGAAGCCATGAAATACGAGATGTTATTTAGGAAACAATGTAAATGCGTGCAAATGGTATTTGCGGAGACAGTGGAATACACAAATGGTGAGGGGCTTTATCTGTCTGTACCTGAGTCAACAGAGAAACAAAGAAAAGAGGTGCCAACACAGGAACCAGGAAACAGAGAAGGGAGGGGGTGTTCACAGAGTGGAAAGAAAGAAGAAAATATTAACAAGGGGACAGAGAGGGAAAGGATTAATATTAAACAGAGTGTTCACATTAAACTTATCAGGAGTCCATGATGCCATGTATCCTAAAGCTCTATTTTGGTTTCATCTGACCATAGAACCCGATCCCGTCTGAAATTCTATCTTCTAGTGTCTGGCAAACTGAAGACACTTGAGTTTGTTTTTGGATGAGAGTAAAGTCTTTTTTTCTTGAAACCCTTCCAAACAACTTGTGGTGATGGAGGTGACTTCGGATTGTATTTTTGGAGACTTTCTGACCCCAAGACCCAACTAACTTCTGCAATTCTCCAGCTGTCATTCTTGGAGATTTTTTAGCCACTCAAACCATCTTCTTCACAGTGCGTTGAGACAATATAGACACGTCCAATTTCAGGTTGATTCATAACATTTCCAGTTGACTGGAACTTGTTAATTATTGCCCTGATGGTGGAAATGGGCATTTTCAATGCTTGTGCTATTTTCTTATAGCCACTTCCCATTTTGTGAAGTTCAACAACCTTTTGTCGTACATCACAGCTATATTCCTTGGTCTTACCCATTGTTATGACTCTTATGACTAAGGGAATTTGGCCTGTGTTACCTCATATTTATACCCCTGTGAAAGGCATGATAAACCTGTGTTGTGTTTGCAATTGTTTGATATCCATGAGAGCAGAGGATTTTTATGAATATTTTTTGAACAGACAATCAAAAGGTTAAACAATAAAGACAATTTTTCACAGCCTTCTTTGCTCATATTTACCAAGGGTTCCAATATTAGTGGAGGGCACTGTATCTGCCTTGCACACACAGACCTGAAGCAGTCAATTTCACTTCTTAAAACTGATATATTTTGCAATTATTCTGTACATTAAAGCTCAGCATAACAAATACTTACTAAAATCAATTTTTTCAAATTTTTTCTGTTATGTTCATATGTTTTTATTTTTATTTATTTATTCATTCATTCATTCTTGGAACAGTACTCCACATGTGTACAAAGAGCTGTCTCAAGTTTGATAAATGATTTACAGAGGACTATTATTGATCTGCTGTCAAAAAGGAGATCATAGTAATACCTATGTGTCAAAATCTTCTTTATAGGTGAGGTGCCGATAAATTCTAAAATGTCATGTTTTTCCTTTGACAAAACTGTTTGATCATCATTTCATTGAGTTTGATAAAATACTTATCCTGTAGATAATCGATTTCTAAATGTTTTTATGACACAAGTTACTCGTTTTTGGCATTGAAAAAAGCCCTGTTTTTTAACATTTCATTTATTCCTTTGCAAGATGCTTTTATTTAATGCAACCTGCAAAAGAAGCATATTCTAAGCATATGGCTATATTCAGAGTCAGGCTTAAGTCAGGGGTTCCCAAACATTTTTGGCAAACAGCCCCAAATGGACATTATGAGTTTTCTGTGACCCCAAGCCTTGACCACCCTATTTTTTTTAATTCCAGATTTATAGGACTACTAAAACATTTGAGCATTCTATGATGTCAGTAACTTTTGTGTAATGTAAGTGACTAAAATCCAAAGTTATATTCCTTGCACTGGCTTACAAGTCTAATGGAAAGGGGGAACATACATTTCTTTACATTTCTTACCTTGTTAAGTGGTGCATTTGAAAGGGTGCATTTCTTTTCATTGTTGAATCAAGCTTCAGATGATAAATAAGGAATAAAACATGTTAAAACGTGTGGGGGTGTGTAGTTAATGCATGCCATCCATGTGTGTGTGATATGGCCCAACACAAAGGAGAGTGGTCTGGTTTATACTTCACTCATGACTTTATGTGCACATGCAGAAGCATTGGTCACACACTCATCTGCATATGTTATGTACATCTGAAGAATTAAATGCGACATTCAGTAGATGGCATGTCAGAGCCAAAACATCCCTCTTCATCAGGTTGCCATGTCAAACTGTAAAATGGACTTCATTTTCTCAGAGGGAAAAAAGTGGAAGATTTAAGACTGGCCAAGTCAGTCACAAGACCTTAACCCAACTGAGCATGCATTTGACCTCCTGAAGAGGAGACTGAAGGTAGAAACCTGCTAAAACAAACAACAACTGAAAGAAGATGATTGGAGATTTTGTGTCACACCCCCCTCTCCACATACTGTGGTTGAGTTTTATTTTGCATAGCCTACAGTATCATCTGACAAACCGTGGGCCTGTGATACCTTCCACTAAAGTAGTCAAGTGGCGTTCCCTTGTCATACCACACTCATACTGCTGAGTTTACGAAACTGGTGGACACTTCTAACACTAGTACATGGGTCAGAGTTGGGTTCCAATTCCCCTTATTCATGACTGGGGCCTCTGTCTGTGTTTTAGCTCAGCTACAACTTTCACACATCAGTCCCACAACTTTCTGATTAGCAGGCTACTCTACCCACAGCTAACCTACATCTTTAGCTGGACAAAGCAAATGTCTTGGGAAATAAGGTGTACAGTGAAATTAGCTTGATTTGTTTGACCCAACCATGCAACTGCTTTTTGGATCATTTAGCTCCACCCACTTAAATCTATGATAATTTGCATAATATGTGAAACATATTTATCCTAGGATTTCTTTTTGCTGATCTTTACAACATTACAGCTGTCAAACTATTTCTATTATTTAAACTGAAATCAATGTGAAAATCAATAATGTATTTTTTTTTTTTTAGTGTTGAAAATTTGCAAACAATATGGCTGCCACACATCAATGAGTTCTAAAGAGGTGGAGCTGGCTTACAGTCCTATGAAAAAGTATTTTCCCCATCCTGATTTCTTGTTTTTGTGTATATCTCATACTAAATCTAAGATAAAACAAAGGCAACCTGAGTAAACACAACACAGGCCTCCCTGTTTCAAATAGCTGGCCACCATTTAAGACAGCCCTGGACACTAGTTTGGGATCAGTTTTTGGTTAACCCGATAAACTGTCTAACAATAGTGAGTAGCCAAATGTCACATGAGCAGTTTGACATATGATGACACTCCAAGATTTAAGTTAAAATGGTGTCCAGTGGAACATGTACCTTTAAAGCAATAAAAAAACAACTTAATAAGGCATTTGTTTTTTCATCACTCAGATAGAATTAGGGAGTGTACTGGAGTGTGCAGATAAGTGTATGGCTTACAATGCAATTATAATAAACGACACATGGGACAACTCTGAAGCTTACAGGCATCATCCACAAACTGTTAGGAGTTTCACAGATGGAAATGTAATCTTCTAACACATGCCAAATTTATTTGATTTAGTTTTTATTATAGATATATCTGTTGTTTATTAATCCTGTGGAATTAATTGGTTTGTCTCCGTCAGAACAGCTGTATGGACTGTGCTATAATTTTCATGCAGTAGAGTTCATAAATAGGGATGTATGAATTGTGTAGATATAAAAACATCATGGTAACATTATTATTTTTATTTATTTAATAACTGACTGATTCATTCATTCATTCATTCATTCATTAATCTTCAGTATCCATTTTATCCTAATAAGAGTCATAGTGAACCCAGAGCCTGTCATGGGAACACTGGGCTCATTCACACCTATGGACAATTTAGAGTAGCTATCTGTCTGCCTGCTTTTTTTTAACAGTCAGAGGAAACCAGAGAACCTGGAGGAAACCCACCCACACATGGGGACAATGTGATACTCCACACAGACAGTAACCTGAGTTGTTTTTATTATTATTATTATTATTATTATTATTATTATTATTATTATTATTATCCTTACAGTATTGTTATCTATCCAGTGCCATAAATCAGTCATTCATTGTTTATTTCAACCTGTTCTCATTACACTCCTAAACAAATTACTTTTCAAGGTTTCTTCTCGGATAGTAAGGGGTTCTTTGATTCCTAAAGGGGTTGTACTTCCCCAAGTAGAACCCCTTTAATTTGTAGTAGGGAAACCTTCTGTTGTAGGATTTTACATTACTACAACTGCAAGCGTTCTAAGTTTAACATTCCAGACTGTAGACAGCATTTTAACCAAAAAGGAACCTTGTGGCTAACAATAGAATGGTTAATAGTTAATGCTTAATACAGACCTGTTTGTTTGTGACACGCTCTGCAGATTCTGAATAATATTTCCGCATGTGAGTTCACAGTCAGTTAAACGTGACAGCAAGAACCAATGCTTTAACAATCCATTCTGTTTATTTTTAACAGATAGAAAGAACGGAATGAAACATTGTGGGCATCATGTGAGAATCAGACACATCATACCTCATAATACCTCTTTGTGGACATTACTCTGAATTGCTTACTAGTTCTTAGTTAAAACAGCAGAACAACTGTCTATAATCTAGAAAAGATTATACTATCTATAAAAGGTCATCTATAAAAGCATGAGCTAGGTGATAATCCAAAATGTCCAATGTAAACCACAGTTTTTGTTGATGTTATTGCTGTTGTTTTTTTATTTTTTAATATCATAATATCATAATAATTATACAACTGATTACTGGTAAGTGTACATTTCTGAGTTTACCTGAACTCAAAAACTTATGAGAAAAAAATACATTTCTCAAGTTGTTGAAAAGAATGAAGAGAGAATAAAGTGAAACAGAACAAAAGAGAAAATGGATTAGACTAGAGATTTTCATTAGCTGCTGCTTTTTGCTATAATAGGCCTTACATGTTTTAGATGGTCTACAGTGTGTTAGGACCAACACAAACAACCAATTAGCACATAGCAGCCAACAGGTGGCTAATATAAAGCATGGTTCATTAAACAACCTACACAAAGAACAGAACTCGAGATTGTCCCTTAGGTTTTTCAGCTAGTGTATTCTTATTTTGTGCTGTTTTTGTAAAAATCTTACAAAACGTCTTACATATTATATGTATTGTGAGAAGTAAGTTGAGAAACTGAACTTTGCCTTCATTAAATTAGTAATATTATAAAATAAAAATGTTTAATTGTTAGTATTTAAACTTTAAAAACATGCCATTTTTAACTGTGTACACAAAACAACTGCAAGATTGCAAAATCATGATTTTCTTAATGCACTATTGTAGTGGGTATATATATATATATATATATATATATATATATATATATATATATATATATATATATATATATATATATATATAGTATCTCACAAAAGTACACCCCTCACATTTTTTATTTTTTTAAATATTTTATTATATCTTTTCATGGGACAACACTGAAGAAATGACACTTTGCTACAATGTAAAGTAGTGAGTGTACAGCTTGTATAACAGTGTAAATTCGCTGTCCCCTCAAAATAACTCAACACACAGCCATTAATGTCTAAACCGCTGGCAACAAAATTGAGTACACCCCTAAGTGAAAATGTCCAAATTGGGCCCAAAGTGTCAATATTTTGTGTGGCCACCATTATTTTCTAGCACTGCCTTAACCCTGTTGGACTGCCTTAACCCTGTTGGAGTTCGCCAGAGCTTCACAGGTTGCCACTGGAGTCCTCTTCCACTCCTCCATGACGACATCACAGAGCTGGTGGAGGTTAGAGACCTTGCGCTCCTCCACCTTCCGTTTGAGGATGCCCCACAGATGCTCAGTAGGGTTTAGGTCTGGAGACATGCTTGGCCAGTCCATCACCCTTACCCTCAGCTTCTTTAGCAAGGCAGTGGTCGTCTTGGAGGTGTGTTTGGGGTTGTTATCATGTTGGAATACTGCCCTGCGGCCCAGTTTCAGAAGGGAGGGGATCATGCTCTGCTTCAGTATGTCACAGTACATGTCACAGTACACTCCCCAGTGCCGGCAGCACTCATGCAGCCCCAGACCATGACACTCCCACCACCATACTTGACTGTAGGCAAGACACACTTGTCTTTGTACTCCTCACCTGGTTGCCGCCACACACACTTGACACCATCTTCAGCAAACTGTTTGCAGACTTTCTTGTGCATCATCTTTAGAAGAGGCTTCCTTCTGGGACGACAGCCATGCAGACCAATTTGATGCAGTGTGCGGCGTATGGTCTGAGCACCGACAGGCTGACCCCCCACCCCTTCAACCTCTGCAGCAATGCTGGCAGCACTCATACGTCTATTCTGCAAAGCCAACCTCTGGATATGATGCTGAGCATGTGCACTCAACTTCTTTGGTCGACCATGGCGAGGCCTGTTCTGAGTGGAACCTGTCCTGTTAAACCACAGGTCTTGGCCACCGTGCTGCAGCTCAGTTTCAGGGTGTTGGCAATCTTCTTATAGCCTAGGCCATCTTTATGTAGAGCAACAATTCTGTTTTTCAGATCCTCAGAGAGTTTTTTGCCATGAGGTGCCATGTTCAACTTCCAGTGACCAGTATGAGAGAGTGTGAGAGCGATGACACCAAACTTAACACACCTGCTATGTGTGTGTATATATATATATATATATATATATATATATATATATATATATATATATATATACATACACACACACACACACACACACACACACACACACACACACTGGGGGGAAAGTATATATATATATATATATATATATATATATATATATATATATATATATATATATATATATATATATATATATATTTATTTATTTATTTATTTATTTATTTATTTTTTTACATAATGTTAATGACAAACTTTTACAGACAAACTTATTTTTAAGTTTAAATACAAGATAAACAAATTGCTACTGAAATGTAATAGCAATGTTATATAACATTACTCTAGCTACTATGTGCAAGTGTGTCCCAGAAGTCACACAATCCAGCCTGAATGAAAAAGTTACAAGTGAATTTAACTGTTCAAGTTCACTAAAATCACTTTGACTTGTTATAACTCTGAGGGGGAAATATTTATTTATTTATTTATTTTATTTTATTTTTTTTTTTTTTTGGTTTCATTCCTCAAACTAGAGCCATGTGTGTTCTCAATGTGAGCCAAATGATGGACTTTCCTCCTGCGGCTGATGGACATCTGTAACACATACACTCACTGTGGAGGAATATGGAGCAGTCCTGGTGTGTGAAATGTTGCTGCCGGTTTCTTAACATCTCTGCTGTCAGGCGTTTTCTGTGCTGTAAACAAGCTGTCCATCACGTTCAGATCACAGCTGGTCAATGTTCACCCTGTGCTGCTACATTCCACACTTGCTCCTGCATTACTCGTGTGTGTGTGTGTTTTGATTAATGCTCATATTGTATGCTTCTCTCTATTTTAATATCTGTGAGCTACATTATTTTGTACAGACACAGAAGATGACATGCGACTGATCGCTAAGTGTTATTATTTATTTATGAACTCCACACCATGCAGACACATATATCAGAGTTTTTATACTGTATAATTGGTGATCTGTGTAAATTATTATTATTTTGTCTTCTGAGAAACATAAATATCTTATGAAGCTGCTGAAGGGCAGTACTAAATGAAAAAATAAGTTCTTTAAACAAAATAATAACAATTTACACTGATCGTCCTGTTTAAAAGTTTATATTATATGTAAAAAATAAAAATAAAAATAAAAAGTTTATAAATATATGTAAACATCTGTTATGTGAAATAGCTTATATGACCCCTCTTATTTTTTAACATTATTAATATTTTGCAGAATCTGGAAGGTGTAAACTTATGACTTCAACGGTAGTTCTGCTGTTCATTAAAATCAAATTGCCGTTATAATCACCAAGAATTATCTTTATGGTTTGCTGCCATTTTATCAAATTGCAGTCACAGTCAGCAGCATGTAAGAGCAGTGTCTTAGTGTTCGAGATTTGTTGTGAGTCTCTGGCAGGAGAAAGACAAAGGCAGAGACAATTAGTGCATTAGTATCCATAATTACTGTTCACACACAGGCAGGCAGATGTCAAGACCAGGAGTCTCAATTAAAATTAAAAGCGAGCGTAGAAGTTCTAAATTTGTGCGTAAGAGCCACCCCTATGCGCAAGAAAACAGGTATTTATCAAACATGTGTACACACAGCTGTACGCAATGGCCATTAAGAAATCCCACACATTCTAAATTGATGTGCTTGTGCATGGTCACACTCATTTGCATAAATAAAAACCTTCAAATTGCCATATATGGTAACAACTTCCCCTTAAAAAGCACAGTTGCCTACTTGTGGTGTTGCTTGTTTCAGGTGACATGGAGCATGTCAAAAGGTCTAAGAAGATGAAAATCACTGACAGTAAAGATACTGTTAGGCAGTTTTATGAATAGTTTGTCTAATAAATACTAAATAGAAGATTTTATGAATATGTGTGCATTCTATTTCCCTAATTACATTTAGAAACTGATGGCGTGAAAACCCGTCCTTTCTGCTCTATTTTCCACTTCCGATTTTGAAAATGTAATACATTGCAGTGTGAGGGACATGAATGAAGGTAAGACGTGTCATTATTCAACTCGTTGTTGGTTGGGAAATTCCAGTACCGTCTCCAATTTGTCTTTGAAATGTCCCCGTATGTAAAAGCCAAATTGGAGATTGCCAATCAACTAAATCTGCACTAGACAAACGAAATTGAAACTCATCACTCTCAGCATAGACTTTCCAGTGGTGCTAAAAACATATTCCTTCAGCAAAGCTGCATGAAACAAATCTTCAAACAAGTTATAATCCAAATCAATCTTTATAGCTTCCTTCTGTGTCGTCTATCTGCATTTTGTGAGCACAGAAATGAGTAATTACTCTCTCAATTATGCTGATATGTTTGGTAAAAAGTGGAATGGAAGCTCCTCATAATCAGTTTACCTCCTATTACACTACCACTAGAATGACCCTGCATACCCATGGTCAGGAGTGTGCAGAAATATATACGCACATCCTGACACATAAGCAAAACGTGACAAATTGCATTCAATGCATAGAAATGTGCATACGCACGGTTTACACACAAAAACATGCATACACACGGTTGATAAATGAGGCAACAGAAACTACAAGAGCGAGACATGAAGAGCCAGGGACTAGAAAACTTGGTTAAGAGAACAGAAGTAAACGTAAATATGCAGAGATTAGCATTGTTCTTTAATATGTCTTCTGCCTGTTCTTGAATTCCTGTGTATGCTAGGTGATGAAGTCTTACCCTTTTCCAATTCAGCTGCAATACTGAAAAACCAAATGTTCTTAATCCTGCCTAAATATCAAGTATGGATCAAATGGTGACTCATCAAATGGCTCACATTTATTACTGGATTTTGCACTATTTGTATAAAAAAAAATTAAAAAGTGTTTTTTTTTTTAATGTAAAAAAAAAACTTCCTGCACATAGATTCTCACAACTGTCCTGGGTGCCATTCATTACACATAGCTACAATTGGCTAATTTGCTAATACTTTTATCAAGGGAAGATTAAAGTTAGCTAACTTTGCTAGCAAGCAGTAATCCCATTTAGCTATATTTTAGCTAAGTTTGTTACTTTTGTTCTTTACAGTTCTAATTGTAATTCACTTGTAAAGCACTAAAGCACATTTTCCCAGCTTTTTTCCCCACTTTTAGCTTGTAAATATCTAAGCTAACTGTATCATGGATCCTGACACAGAAAATACCAGACTGCAGTATGCTTCTGACGTATTTTCCAAACATAATCATACTGTACATAAATGCAACAATGAGAATAATTTTAGGAGCTGCAAATCCATATTCAGATGTTTGTCAGTTTCATATTGGTTTCTTTTATTCATTTTAAAGCATATTATTTAGTAAATACTATGAATTACTCCATAACTAAAGTAAAAATAACAGAAAAGGTATGCAGTCATGAGAGGTACTGTGTATAAATCTGGATTAGCAGATTAGAGTTCACAAAAGAGTGTAAAGAGTGCTGAAGGACAAAACAAAATGTTTTACAAGATGTGGCTACAAACACTCCCGCTATTCATTTAAAACCAATATAATGAGGCGAATTAGGAACTGAATGTTGATTTGCACATTACACCTGAGAAGCATTACAAATGGCTGATTATGAAGCTGACTTTAACATTGTGATTAATAAAATAACAATTTTAGTGTCACATTCAAATAAAATTGTTTTGGACAAGAAATATGTCCCATAATACCCAATACCCTTTCAAACCCAGGAGATTTCCCATGTCTCATGTCCATGTTTGCAGGATGTCGTCCATTCTTAGCATTATCGCTAGCAGTAAACACTAGTATGGAGCATGTTTTTTGTTTTGTTTTTTTTTTGCCTTTAAAAAGCACACTCTACAACATTATTCCTCCCCCTTCTTATTGAGAAACAGCACTGAATTACAAGAAGCCAAAGACACAGCATACACAGTAGGACCAATCACAAAGACAGGTGCTGAAAGAGATTAGGGGGTATGGACAAGGCTGAGCCAAAGAAGCAGTGAGGCAAAATGGAAGCTATGGGCTGATACCTTATGAATCCATTAAATTGCTTTATCTCAAAGTAATCACGTTTTAATGCCTCAATAAATGTTTGAAAGAATGTATCTACACATATGATGCAAATTTCCATCTGTTAGGTGCTGCAGTAAAAACAGCCCCCTCCTGTTATGCCCCATACGTCCGTGCCCAATCACACACACGCACACACACACACACACACACACACACACACACACACACACACACACACACACACACACACACTGTATTTTTAGCAAGCTTTGTTTTGCTTTAAAAAGCACTCTCCAACATCATCCCTCCCCCTTCTTTCTCTCAGATAGATAAATGAACTAACTATGAAATCACCTATGATAATGTGTGTATTAATACAACCAAATCATTTAAAAATAATTTTAAAAAGTGCCCTTTCTATAGATGAGGTCAAACCTATATGTTGTGTTAGGTGTAGTTTATCAACTCGATCATTTCAGTCACTGACGTTCATTTTTCTGTCAACTACAAAATGACTCTCCACACTATACACAATCATTTCCCCTTCATTATGAGAAATGGAATTCCAGTCATAAGCGGTAAATCTTGGCCACTCGTTCAACCTGTAATTCAACATGTACATTTAGGCACACAATCTGAAAAGCTTTTATCATTCTATCTGTTATGTCTACAGTAAAATGGGATGAGAGGAAAAGAGTGCTGGAGTAGATCTGCTGTCATAGTCTCATCTGTCCTCCAGACACCCATGCTGTTTTATCTTCCTTTTTTGTCTCTTCATCTTCTCCTCCCTCCCTCCTTTTTGCTGTCGCTCTGGGTGTTGAAGAGTGCTGTGATGCCTTTTCAAACAGAGGCTGAACCCAAAAAGGTCAAAAATGATGTCAAAAATGATGTCATTCTCTGTCCTATTAAACATATTTTTTAAACACTGTGGCAAACACAAGTATGGAAGGAAGGTCATCTCATATTATTAATGTGCTATGGGGCTTAAGTGCCATTACACTTTGCATATGTTGTGCAAGAACAATATGAATGTAAATCTGTCACAAAATGTTTAATTTTCTGGTTCATGCCAATGTGTTGTTGTTTTTTTGGTTCTTGCCCTCTGTTGCTATTTTCCATGTCATAAATTATTTCGCTGCACTTCCATGGATGGAGCAGCGCAAAAATGGTAGTGACATTCAAAATCTGCTGACACAGTGGGATTTTCTAACCCATTTTGCTCCTGAGAACCCCTCGTAATGTAGACGCAAGGATAAGACGGTATTTTGCTGACGTCAATTGCAGGTCCCATTTCTTACAACCTGGTTTTATGGATGTTCACTAGTTAAATCACCCTGCTCCAACATACAGTGCTGTCCACTAATATTGGCACCCTTGGGTAATATGAGCAAAGAAGGCTGTGAATAATTGTCTTTATTGTTTAACCTTTTGTTCAAAAAAATTCACAATTCATGGATTCATGGATATCAAACAATTGCAAATACAACACAGGTTTATCCAAAAAAAATTTCTTTATTAAATATACTGTAGGTGTGCAACAATTATTGGCACCCGTATGAATTCATATGAGAAATATATATTTGAAGTATAGTCCACTGATATTTTACTTTTTTTTAGTACACCTGGGTGACTAGGAACAGGAAATTGTTCAACCATGACTTCCTGTTTCACAGGGGTATAAATATGAGGTAACACATAGGCCAAATTCCCTTAGTGTTGAGCTTCACAAAAATGGGAAGTGGCTATAAGTAAATAGCACAAGCATTGAAAATGCCCATTTCCACCGTCAGGGCAATAATTAAGGAGTTCCAGTCAACTGGAAATGTTATGAATCAACCTGGAATTGGACGTGTGTCTATATTGTCTCAACGCACTGTGAAGAGGATGGTTCGAGTGGCCAAAAAATCTCCAAGGATCACAGCTGGAGAATTGCAGAAGTTAGTTAAGTCTTTGGGTCAGAAAGTCTCCAAAACTACAATCTAAAGTCACCTCCATCACCACAAGTTGTTTGGAAGTGTTTCAAGAAAAAAGCCTCTACTCTCATCCAAAAACAAACTCAAGCGTCTTCAGTTTGCCAGACACTACTGGAACTTCAAATGGGATCAGGTTCTATGGTCAGATGAAACCAAAATAGAGGTGGTTTTGGCGCACACAGAGAGGTAGCCATATGGAAAAGTACCTCATGCCCACGGTTAAATATGGTGGTGGCTCTTTAATGTTTTGGGGCTGTTTTTCTGCCAGAGGACCTGGACTTTTTGTTAGGATACATGGTATCATGGACTCTATCAAATATCAACAGATATTAAATGAAAACCTGACTGCTTCTGCCAGAAAGCTTCAAATGGGCCGCGGTTGGATTTTCCAGCAGGACAATGATCCAAAACATACATCAAAATCAACACAAAATGGTTTACTGACCACAAAATCAAGGTCCTGCCATGGCCATCCCAGTCCCCTGACTTGAAACCCATAGAAAACCTGTGGGGTGAAATGAAGAGGAGAGTCCACCAGCGTGGACCTCGAAATTTGAAGGATCTGGAGAGATTCTGTATGGAGGAATGGTCTCAGATCCCTTGCCATGTATTCTCCAACCTCATCAGGCATTATAGGAGAAGACTCAGAGCTGTTATCTTGGCAAAGGGACGTAGCACAAAGTATTGACTAAAAGGGTGCCAATAATTTTTGCACATCTATACTGTATTTAACAAAGGGTTTTTTTTGGATAAACCTGTGTTTTGTTTGCAATTGTTTGATATCCATGAGAGCAGAGAATTTTTGTGAATTTTTTGAACAAAAGATCAAAAGGTTAAACAATACATTTTTCACAGCCTTCTTTGCTCATATTTATCAAGGGTGCCAATATTAGTTCCGGCACTGTAAATATCCTACTTTGCCTGAATACTAACTAAATATACAGCCTTATAGCTCTGATTTTGTCCTGGCGCAAGTGTAGTTTGCTGGTTAATGCCAATATGTTGCTATTTTGCTTGGACACAAGCCAATTTTGTGAAAATTGCGCTTGTTGTTATTTTCCTGGATGCACTGCACTGATGTGGGTTGAGCAGTGTAATGCTGCATTGTTGCAGAGAGATTACTGAGCACATTTTAGTCCACAACTGTGCATGTGTTAGCATCTTCTAAGACCCCCTCTTAGCACAGATGCAGGAATAAGACTATAAGACTACACAAATATTTTGCCTTGTCCTCTTTATTACAACCCATTTGTAGATTGTGGATGTTCGCTATTTATGTCACCCCTCTCCAACATAAATATGCTACTTTGCCTGAATACTATTTAAATACTGTATTACAGAATTAGAGCTCTAATTTCATGTTGATTCAAGCATAATTTGCCAGTTAACGCCACTGTTATTGCAATTTTGTTTGGACACAATCCAAATGTTGTTGTTAATTTCCAGATCATAAATGAATGGACTGCACTGACAAGAGTGAAGCAGTGCAAAAGGGGTTATGGCATTCAGAATTCGCTGATGATTTATTGCTATTTCGGTTGGATGCAAACCAAACTTTTTTGTATTTTGTAGTGTGACTATTTTCATCATCATAAATTAATGCGCTGTGCTGATGTGGGTTGAGCACCGGGGCAAAAGGTTGGTATGGTACTCGAAATGTGCTGATGCAGATTTTCAAACCCATTTTGGTCTAAATATGTGCATGTGTTACTGCATTCTAAGACTTGCTCACCTTCAGAGAACCCCTGTCCCATTTCTTTCAAGCTTGTTTTGGGGAACTCACTATTTATATCACCCAAAATAAATGGGCTTGCTTCACCTGATACTAATTATAATCTAACAGGCATTTTTGTGCTGAAACTAGCATAATCTACTGGTTAAAGCCAGCATCTAGTTATTTTGGTTAGGCCAATTTTTTCATGTTTTTCCTTGTTTTTTCATTTTCATGGTTCAAAATCTACCAACACAGTGCAATTTTCACACCAATTTTAATTTATATATATATATATATATATATATATATATATATATATATATATATATATATATATATATATATATATATAGTTGCAATCAAAATTATTCAACCCCCATTGCAAATCAGGTTCATTGTCAAAATTTACAGACTTTCAGCTGTTTGCAATGAAAAAATCAAACAAAAACAATTTCATTAGTTCAACACAACGGATGCTTCAAGTGGTTTCCCCAAATTCAACTGAAAATGCAACTTATAATGACTTCTCCAGTCTCAAAATTATTCAACCCCTTCATGGCAAGCATCTTTAGTACTTAGTAGAGCACCCTTTTGCTGTTATTACCTGCTGCAAACGAGATGCATAGCCAGACACCAGCTTCTGGCAGCGTTCCTGAGGGTTCTTAGCCCATTCCTAATGAGCAATGGCCTCCAGTTCAGTAATATTCTTGGGTTTGCGTGCTCCAACCGCGTTCTTCAAATCCCACCAGAGATTTTCTATGGGGTTCAAGTCAGATGACTGTGATGGCCATGTAGAATCTTCCAGGACTTCTTCTGCAAACAAGCCTTGGTGGAATTTGAGGAATGCTTGGGATCATTGTCCTGTTGGAAGGTCCAATGACACCCAAGCTTCAGCTTCCTCACAGACGGCATGATGTTTTCTCCTAGGATTTCCCGATACTTCAATTAATCCATCTTGCCTTCCACATGCTGCAGGTTTCCAGTGCCAAAGGATGCAAAGCAGCCCCAGAGCATCACCGAGCCACCACCATGCTTGACTGTGGACAGAGTGTTCTTTCTCCAGACATACCGCTGATCCATCGTGCCGAAAAGTTCCACTTTTGTTTCATCACAACACAGAACAGAATCCCAAAATTTCTGTGGCTTATTTATATGATTTTGAGCCAAATTTCTTGTGCTTTTGGGTCAGTAGTGGTGCAGGTCTTGGTGTTCTAGAATGGAAACCTTCTGCCTTTAGTACGCGCCATACTGTACTCACTGAAACCTCAGTGCCTGTTGTCACCAAGTCTTGCTGCAGGTCTTTTGCAGTCACTTGAGGGTTTTTCACAACCTGCCTTCTCAGAAATCTGGTTGCAGCAGTTGATAGTTTTTTTCTGCCCCGTCCAGGTATTTCATGTATTTTCGGCCCCTAGCCAGTTCAGATGTTTTATGTGTTCCATCTCAAGCACATCTGGTGCAACTAATGAAGCTCTTGATTAGTAGCATCAGGAGTGCTTGAGACAACACCTGTTTTGCATATTTGTGCTGTTGTGAGGGATTCTATTCAGGGGGTTGAATAATTTTGAAGCTGGAGAAGTCATTATAAGTTGCATTTTCAGTTGAATTTGGGGAAACCACTTGAAGCATTCTTTGTGTTGAACTATTTCAATTGCTTTTGCTTGATTTGTTCATTGCAAACAGCTGAAAGTCTGTAAATTTCGACAATAAACATGATTTGCAATGGAGATTGAATAATTTTGATTGCAACTATACTGTATGTGTGTGTGTACTGCATGTCCATTAGCACATGGTGAGGTGGAGAAACAAAAATGCACACCCTTACAGAACATGTGTCAGTACCAATCATGCACATCATGGCAATATTTCACACATATTTTTGGGTGATATATTGGTGTGAAGACTGTTTCATACCAATAATCACACACATTGGGCCCTTGATACTGAATCATAACAAGCCCTGCAGGGACAGATGCATACACCAGGGTCTTGATGAGATGTTGTGCATCATCATTGTGTCACAGTACCTGCTTTACTCTATTCCATCTACATTTCACAGACACAGCCTTAAAACATTTCTGTTCAGTTCCAATTTAATGTCTTATTAAATGTATGATATACAGTTAACTGTAAAAGTTGGCATCTCTCTTGATTTATGGGTGAAAAAAAGTGGTAAAAAGTACTTTGTTTATTTTTTTTTTCAATGTTACAACCTATAGCCTAAATATTACAGCAAGAGGGTCTACGTCTTATTAGCAAGATTCATGCGCTATTTAATTTATTTACATGTACCTCATTAAGATGTCTAATAACTTTAGCACATTTTGTCACTTTGCTACATCTTTAAAAGCTCAAAGAAACTCAAAATTTCAAGTAGGTCCCATTCAGAGTATAATTCTGCTGAGCGGACAAGAATTTGATGAAATATAAAGCCATTTCAGTGATACAATATCATGATGATATCATAAACCTGTGATAGAAGGTTAAACATAGGAGAGATTTCAGGTTAGACATCCTCTGTCATTTTATTTATTATCTCTGATTCATGTTTGCCATGTATATTTGGTTGTGTATATTTTACTCTCATTTTGTCACAACTCATGTCATGGATTTTGTAAAGCAACCTTGAGTTTGAGAAAGATGCTATGTAAATGTATTCCACAACAATACTGCATGCTTGCTTTTGTTTGGTCAGAAGGTGTTGATTAATTTTCTAATACAGCAGCTCTGATGGTAGTTCCAGCTGCAAGGTTTATATTAATGTGCTCGTTTTTATATGTCATATCATATCATTGGTATCATAACAACTTACACAGGGATTTGTATAGTGGATGCTGAAAAAAAAAAAAACGTGTAAAATGGTAAAATGTAAACATTTTTGGAAGGAGTCTCCAGTGTCAGTTGTAACTTTAAGTTTTCCAACACAGAAATGTCTTCAGGATAGAGGTATTTGCATTTTCTAGCTTTTTTTCTCTCTCTTTAAGTAAGAGGAAACAGTGAGGCTGCTGAGGGAACTGTTTAAAGCAGTTACAGCACAAGTGATAACAAATGTGTTTCACAAATGGTATAGTTGGTAAATCGCTAGGAATAAAACAGGAATAAAACACTTCAGGACATGCAGTTATTTTTAAATGATCAACTTTATGGTGGAAAGTGTAACTCCACTTTGTGTTGGTCCACATCACACCATATAACAGAGTAGTAGTAGTAGTATTTAGTATTTAGAATTTAGTGTTTTGTTTGCTACTATGTTTTGTTCTCTCTGTCTTTCTCTCTCTCTCTCTCTCTCTCTCTCTCTCTCTCTCTCTCTCTCTCTCTCTCTCTCTCTCTCTCTCTCTCTCACAGACAGTCTTCCAGGTTACTTAGGCGCTGTCATGTGGATTGTCTTTCGAGACAACATTAATATCAGGATATTGAGCTGGGCTGAAAAGAGAGAAGCAGGCTGCAGAGTCATGAGGAATTTGTTGCTGATGTTTCCGTTCATGGAGTGCAGGATAAATAAATGGGGTATCCTGCTCTCCTCCTTTTGTATTTACCTCAGCACATACACACATACACTCACAATCCATCTCCACATGATTAACTTTTCTGTTCAAGTTTTAAGTGTCCTGCTTCTCACTTTGAGGCCAGAGAGCAAAGTTCTTACAACTAGAAACCATGATTACTCAGATATGATTTATAGCCCCACACAGACTGCATTCATTAGTGGACAAATCGAATGTCCTTGGGCAGTCAAATTTGCACATCCTTTTAAACGTGCTATATACCATGCATTGGTTTTCTTTTTTTTTTCTTTTTTTTTTTAAACCTTTTTGTGTTACTTAGATTTTGGTATTATTCCTGAATGTCTGTGAAATAGTCTGAAAATCATGCTTATGTATTTTTAATAAATTTCTCTATAGTGCCTTTCTCAGCCTCTCCAACTCACTCAGACAGTCCACTAGTCATTAATATAAAATACAGCTGCTCCCAGTCTCAGAAACATGTAAGATTCTGAATATGAGAAGGAACTCTTAATATCAAGCAATATCACACAAGCAGGAGTGCGGTTATACTGAATATCACCAAAAAAGCATTGGCCCTATGATCAGGAGATTGCGAGTTTGAATCCAAAAGATGCCAAAAAAAATCCATGACCGGGGGCAAAGGGAGCAAATCTGGCCATGCTGTCTGGGTGTCTGGGACGGCATACTCTCTCCCCCTTGTCGTGGGAATCTGTGAGCTCATATATGTGGAAGACAGTAGGTAACGTTTTCCTCCCAGTGTGTTACGCAGCATGAGCAGCAGTTTAAAAAAGATGAGGTTGTCTAGTTTCACATGTCTTGGAGGAAGTTTTGAAGTGTGTTCTATAAATAAAACAATTGCTAACTAAAGAAAGTGAATAAGGGAATCAATCGCTCATGTGACATTGATAAAGTCAATTATTTTGAACAGCATGTAAAAATAGGGAGACTTTTTTTCACACCTTAAATTAAGAACCTTCACTAAGTTGAGATTTTCTCTGTATTGCTGCAACTTGAAGCACCACCAAAATACAGGGGAAAAGCAAGATGGCATGATAACTCCTTTTACAGGAATCCTAAGAACACAACAGCAGGTTTGATGCATTTCATATGAACAAAGTCATAAGAACGTTTGTAAATGTTAGGTAAGGAATAAAACACTTTGGGGCATGTCGTTACAGGAAAATAATCAACAATAGGTAGTGCGGTACAGCACAGCAAAAAAGAAACATTGTAGAAACTACCCCAACATTCCTTTATTTTATTTATTTATTTATTTTTTGATAATATTTTATTCTTCCGTTTGCTAAAAGTAACAAAGAAAATGCAGATTATTATTTCACCAAGAAAACAGAAAGTCCTGAAGACTTTTCTATGGAGGAAGACTTACTGACTGTTACAAAGTGCTGGCACTGGAGACTCCTTCCATAAATTTTAAATAACATCTCCTTACAGGAAGTGTAACAAAATCGGCAATTATAATACATTTCTCTTTATTAAATAACAACATGTTCAGTATTAGTCTTAGATTATGTAAAGCGTCTGCCAAATTCCCTGTGAATTAGCTGTTATTATAGCAATGATAAAGTATTAGAACAAGTGCATTAATATAAACCTGTGATTTATCTTGCAGCCAGAACTATTGTCAGAGCTGCTGTTATAGAAAATTAATCAGCACCTTCTGACTTATCAGATTTGAGAATTGGAAAGCACTGTGGTATAACTAATGTTACCGATTATGTAATGGTTATGATCATCCGATGAATCCCAGAGGGAATGTTAATTTAAACATTGTAGTATGAAGAAAGTTAGTATAGTGCCCAGATAGCAAGCAATTGTTTTAGGTAGATAAGGGTTTAGGTAGATAAGCATCTGTTCAGCAATGTCAAGTGTATTGTGGGCCAAAATTGGCCCAGCTGTAAGCATAATTAAGGTTTTCACTGCTTTTGGAATCTGGATGGCCAAAATACTACCAACCAGATCCTGTACTTGTGTAGCATTTTCATTTTGCTCCAAAAGAGGCCTGATTGTGAGTTTAAGTCCATATCATGTCTCAGATACGTAATGGCCTTATCAGAGTTGAGTTGTGGCAGCGAGATTCAGAAGATTTAATCCCCATCATTCTGTGGTGGTCTTGCTCTCAGGTTAGTGGGGACTGGTACAGGGCCATCACTTACTGTACTTGTTATGTGGGTTGGAGAGATAGGCAAAAGCGTGATAGATGGCAGAGTGAAATCTGACTTGAGCTGTTCTCAGTTGATGTGGGTGAAGTGTGAAGTTTGGCTGCAGGCACACTACCGCGCTGGAGAGCAGCGATCCTCTGACAGATCTCAGGGGCTTTGAAAAACAAGAACTCATTAGTGAGCAAACGGTTGCCGTAGATGCACACTCAGAGTCTCAGCCTTCCTCTGTCTGTTGGTGAGCAGCATTTCTATGCCTCCTTGCCAAGGTTATAAACCTGGGAGACATACTGCAATTAGTGCCCTCAAGACGTCTGGGTTCAAGTCTGGCGCCACCTCACGTGCATTTTTGTTGCGGTTCAAGCCACTGGCAGAGTCTATTTCCAGGGTGCTGAACCATCAGTAAACGTGTGAGAGTTTGAGACATGTGTCTAGTTTGGGAGATGCCAATCCACCTACCCAGCATTAAAAGAATTTCTTTAGAAAGAGTTAATAGATAATTCCCCTAGTTAATAGATAATTTATCATGATGGCCTATATACTAAATGCTAGATCCTGCTTTATTATTAGGCAGCTTTTTCTGAAAATTAAATTTTCCTTTCCTTCAGCCGGTACATTATTTTCAAACATTACTCTACATCCATTTTGAGTGCTTTATATTTTCATTTCTTGCCTTCTTTGTGCTGTGTTATTTCAACTGTTCTGTTCCGTTTTTCGTTTGTGTGTCCATCTCCTCTACCCTGTGCTTATAACAAAATGTGAAAAGACTGCAGGTGCAGAATTTTCCATATTTCATCTCTACTCACTAGAAGCCAAACACTTGCAATCTTTGGTGAACCAGGTTGTAAGACCCAGCAAGGGGGGTGGCTGAATTACTTCTCTAAATTAATCCAAATGTAGACTTGATTGTGACCTTTACAGTTTGTAAGTACTTGGTTGTGTTTATATGTAGAGACAGCGAGGTTCAATCACTTTCATAAAAGCAATGCTCTTAGCACATGGCAATCAACCAAAAAAAACAAGACCAGCCCAGCAGGAATTCTCCCAATTACCACCCACACAAGTAGCAGAATCACACTTTAAAATCTTTAAAGCCGGCAACTTTTAAAACAGTTACTGAAAGCAAAGTCCAAACTCTGCAGTAAATTAATCTTATTCCGGGGTTTCTAACTCCTTAGGACCTCAGTTCTGCACAGTTTGAAGTGTTCCTTAAATGTGATTTCCTCACTCAGTGAATATCACTCTTTGTCCAATTTATCGGATAGCTACGTGCTTTCGAACCGTTGACCCCCGAACTGTGGAGCTGCAGTGCTACCCACTGTGACGGCCTCAGTTCCAGATACAACGTAATGAGCTGGTGAACTAGTAATCATTTGACAGTGTTGAATATAATACTTCTATATAGAAACCCATCTGAGACAGAGCATGTTGTTCTACACTGATCTTTTAACCTCCATATCTAGCATTTGTGTCTTTTCTCTCCCTTGTGTTTATTGATAGTAGTTATTCTACATTCACATGAGCACTGCACTGCTGCTAAGTGAAGATATATTGGATAATGTGCTACAGTGCATCCAGCAGATCTGTGTATGACATTAGAGCCTAATGCAGGAAAAGCGTAGGTCATCTCATCCCATTCAGGTTTTATTTTATGAATTGCTATTGCCCCTTAGCACACATCTGCTTGAGGTCATAACTCAGGCATAAAACATGCTTCACATGAATAATGCAACAAGGTCCAAAGCTGAGAAACGTCTTCCTTCTTCACCTTGAGATGAGCATCCGTGGAGAACTATGTGATCAGCTCCAGCATTTATGTTGTGGTGTTAAAAAGGTGGTATTGATGATGTCTTAAATCACAGTTTATTACAAGTCCCAGTGAAGGAGGCGTGGTCTCTGCTTCTGCCAGTCCCAGTGAAGGAGGCGTGGTCTCTGTTTTTGCAAGTCCAAGTGAAGGAGGCATGGTCTCTGTTTCTGCCAGTCCCAGTGAAGGAGGCATGACCTCTGTGCTGGTCAGTCCCAGTGAATACGGTGGGGTCTTTCTGCCTATTAGTCCCTCGGAAGAAGACATGCCCCACCCACACTCATCATAGCTAGTTCTCACCTTACCAATAAAATCTCATAACACATATTCAAACTGTACCATATTGATGGAACTGCTAACTGTATCATACTGAATCACTGGCTGCTATAAATCCATATTTTGATCATCAGATCATTGATCACATGTTAAGATGCTCATTATCTTGTCTCCAAATAGTCTGACCATAGAATCGAACACATCAAGTATATTTGAAAAGCACTTTGTTTGTAGAGATGCCCATCATTGTTTACACATCAGAATTGGATCCCTGAACTCTGTGAACCCTAAATTTGTGGAGCAAACAAGTGTGTTTACCTGTTTTTTTGCTAAATCTGCCACTTCAATCTGTTCTTTTGGCAAAAAAATCAGTTAAAGCAGGAAATGTTGTCCAAAGCAAATCCATGTAAATTGCAACTGTAATTACTCCAATAAATAAATAAACAACTAAAGCCACTCATGAAGCTGCTGGTGCTCTGCTAAAAGCAGAACTCTAAAGTCAAAGTGTTAAATAAACAAAGGTACAAATTATGGGGTAAATAGTGTACTATATTATTATTATACTGCTGCAGTAACTTCCTGCTCTCTACAGTTCTGCTGCACATCACATATACCGGTGAAATTCAATTATTATTATGCCACAATATACAACAATACTTCATTCATTCATTCATTCATTCAATAACCACTTTATCCTGGTGAGGGATGTGATGGATCTGGATCTATTATATCCAGTATATAACTATACATTATTGCCAAATTAATTCCTTACCCCCTTAAATTTGCCAAATTGACCCCTTAACTCCTGTTTTGTATGGGAAGGGTAAATGAGGCATCCGATTGCATGAACGTTTAGGGTAAAACATAACAAATGTTCATATTGCAATTAGGCAAGGACATTGCATTGGACTAAAATCTAAAAGTGCCCTAATAGCCATTAGCACAAACAAGACAGGAATTTACAGGCCAACAACTTTTACAAATTAAACTGTAGATTTTTCCTCCCATTTTCCAAAAAGCAATCGGCAGATTGTCTATGCTATAGTGCCCCTAGGTGAGAATGTGTGTGTGAATGGTGCCCTGCTATGGATTGGTGTGCCATCCGGGGTGCATTCTCCCACCTTGCGCTGAGTGTAACCATGTAAAGTGGTTACTGAATATCAATAAATGAATTCAGCTTGTCATCAAATGACAGTCTTTACATTAAAATGTGGAGTGAATATGGCAATATTGCTAGGAGAAGGCGTGCCATTAGTATGAATCAGCACCTTTTTATCTTTTCCTTGCTCATCTCCACCATCCAACTGAAGTACACAGGTCTGAGCTAAATAATGCAGTGGTTGGATGTTTCTAGATGAAAAAAACTGGAGCCTGACCTTGTTTAAATATGTCTGTTTTTCAGCTTCAAAATCAGCCTTAAATAATAAATTTGTTTTGTATAGATGATTGACAGTTTTGTGTCTATAATAGGAGAATGTCTCCTGGCTGTAGATGTTTGGTTAATGAGTGCAGGGTATAAAGTGTCTTGACTTCATATACACATAATTTATGAGCACATTGATCACTAAGTGAATGTAAAAGTGAGTCAGTGACTGTGTGTAGGGAGTGTAGAAGTGAGTGAGTGAATGAGTGAGTGAGCGAACGAGTGAGTGAGTGAGTGAGTGAGTGAGTGAGTGAGTGAGGATGTAATGGAGTGAGTGAGTGAGTGAGGATGGTAGTGAATGATTGAGTGAGTGTAGAAGTGAGTGACATATAAGTCCTTGAAGTTATTTGTATCTAAACACTGCCTTTTAATTTGCCGTTGTGTACCTTATACCTTACACTTTGTCTACAGTATTTTAAAGTTATTTATCATATTTTTCTTATGTTCCGCTTTAGTATTTTCTCCTGCTCATTTTATTTACTTACACCCACCTCCCTCTCTCTCTTCCCTCTTTCTCTCATTCTCTCTCTCCCTCCTTTTGCTAGCGGCTTTGTGCATGTGAAGTGTAAAGGTCAGCTGTTATCACCGGTTGGGCTCCTGTAAGACATTTAAAGCCGCTTCACCTCATTTGTCTCTGAGCCTTTGCGTGTGTGTAATTTCACGCAACCTTTTTAGTAGCTCTCTTTAACAGCACACAATACACAGTCAAACCGACTGATAAAATCACTTCTACATAGTTACGTTTAATTAAATGCGTTAGCAGCGTAAGCCTGATTAATGCTGGGGAGTTTACCGAGAAAGTGCACGATGAGGAGGAAAAGGCCAGACCCACACTGATTCACCCTGTCACAATATGCCACAATATGACAATGGATACAATAAACAAGCAAAAAAAAGTGTATCTAAATAATAATCTATTAAACAGGCAAAATAGTGGTTAATATAGGCAAGGCCAGCTAAACTGACATAGTCTGGCATATTTATACTTTACTTGAGTATTCCTGAAATAGAATAGTTGTACTCTTTTTTTACTCCTTATATTTTCATTTTAATTTAAAAGTACTCGTTACAAATCTCGAAGTTCTCTTCTTCTCTCATGCTGCCAATGACTGTACTTTATATATTAGTCAAATGAGCTCCCATTTTATTTACATTTCAGTTTAGCATCCAATCACGTTTGGATAAACCATCGGACTGCAGTGTCAAACCTGTGGATGAGCACCCCGACCCTACCGCAGTAAAATGTTTCAACAGGACAGAGTAAGCAAAGACTCGTATGAAATTAAGGGTCTCATTGTCTCCATAGAAGAGGGGTAAGAAGCAGAAGTGATTCACAAGTTGCATTCGAAGATTTAAAATGGTTTAAAATAAACTGCAACCACATATCAAAGCTCACAAAATTAAAGAGGACTCAAATTTGGTGTGAGAGTATATGTTAAGGGTGTAGACTTAAACATGGTACTGCGTTTTAATAACATCCATGTCTAACTTATTTTTCAATCCAATGCTACAACTCATAGCCCTGAAGGTCTAAAAATCATATCGCAAATGCCAATATGATAGTAAACCCAATTCTGGATGGACCATGACAGGGAAATGGCTATTTTCCAACCAATCCTGTCATTTTATCAGACTTAGTCATATAGAGAAATATTATTGAAAAGGCAAGCTTGTTCATCCCCAAACCAACACAGCAATATTGCTGTCACAGAAAATCACTGCAATGTACCTCCTGTTTGCCAGAGGTCTCCCTCACCTGAATTCCCCCACAGACCTGCAGCTCATCTTACCTACTATTCGGATGGGATAAGACTTCCAGACATATGTTTAAGTTATGTTGCCAGGGGATGTCTGTATTAATCGGTTCACAGAAGATAAGCGAAGTCTGTATAAATCACAGTGACGGAAGTGTCTTCACTATGTACCTATACTCGTCACACTAGGCCTACTACATACATCACATCTTAATAAAAATTGATTGAAGTGACCTTTATTATAACTGCTTGTAGGGCTTGTGGCTGTGCAAGTTACACTTAATCGTTAGTAGGTGACATGCCTGTAACATATCTGTAGTCTATAGCTATGCTAGGAACTCACTAACGTACCTAAAACATGACAGAACAGTCACTTCTCTGATAAGTCCTTTTAAATGTTGTCTATATTTTATTGTTCTGTGTTTTAAACTTTGTACTTGGTTTTGGTTTGGTTTCACTTCCTGGAGTAAGTTTATTCTGAAGAAAAAGAGCTTTTCCCAAAGGATATAATGAAAGTTTTACCAACATATCAATTGGGATATCTGTATATTACCATGGGTTATTTATACTGGTTATTAAAAAAACGACAACAATAACAACAACATTAAATATAGTCTGTAAAAAAAATTACTGACATGACAAGAGATTCAGACAGGACTAAAATCACAGAGATACTCTGGTAATAATTACATTATCTCACCTCCAGATGTAAAACTAATCCAATCCAAACAGGGGCATACATGCTCTTTCTGAGAACTCATTGTTCTTTCAGTCAATGCGAAGTCTTGCCGATCTCTCAGTAAGAGTCCAAGCCATGTAATCATGTTTTCTGATTTAGGACTGTTCCCTTTATGCTTTTTTTTTGGCCACTGATTTTATGGTACTTGTGTATTGACCCCTGCCTGTTTGACATTTACATTTCGGAATTTTCAATAAAACACACTGACCCACAACCTTTTGTCATTTTGAGCATATTACATAAACCATTTCTTTCTAGTGATTAACATTATCTCTTACTTACTAATTAAAATTCACTTAAAAAGTTTAAGTGAATTTAGTTTTTATACTCTGTAACCAAGTAGGCCTATCTATAGTCAAAAATATTAGATACTAAGGAATTAGGGGCTAAGGGAACTTTGGGAGAGGCAGTGATAAGCCACAACTTGAAAGTGGACTTGAGAAAAAATATGGAACTTATTACAAAAGGATGGAAACCAATGAACAATTTTTTATTTTTTTTATTTTTTTTAATGGGAAACCAAGAGGATCACAAATGGTTGCACAGAATATGGGTGTCAATAGGGGTCAAAGCTTAAGTTCAGTAAAATTGAAATGTAAATCAAATCATAGTAACTCAGACAAGATGACATAGTATGGGTGGAGCCACAGGCGGGTCCCAAGTTCAAGGTGGACACCCTTTACACAAACCCAGAATAAATCCTAAGGAATTGCCACCATTTTATAAACACTGAATTAAGCACTGAGTTTACATAAGCTCTTCTCTCAGTCTTCAGTCCTCCTCAATTTGATATGCTTTACTTTGTTATAAGGAAGGAAGAATTCAATAACAAACATATTTAACAAATCAGATGTTCTTGTTCACTGAAGCATCACTTTAAACTGACTTTAGTGAATTCAATTATTGATGATGTTTCACAGCTGTCTTAACTTTATAATAGATCACCCTATACACAACAGTGACTACTCATTAAATTATCCTTAATTAATTAATGAATCACCCTTTGTTTATAGCAAGGAATATTGACTTTCTTGGAAGGATTTTGTTTGGACCCATTGTTAATGAAGAATATTAATTTTGTTTTTGTGGTTCTTATTATTGTGTCATTTATTTTAATTTGTTTTGTTTTGTTTTGTTTTGGGGTTTTTTGGGAGAGGTGGAGCATTTATTAGACTTCTACATAAGACACACCTGTGTATCCTCTCTCCTCATTTGATTCCTCTGAGCACATTTTAAGAATGGTCCTTCCTTAAAGAAGGTGAATTTCGACCAATTTCTAAGTAACAGGCTAAGGGACATAGAATCTAGGAATCAAATAGAGTTTGGGATGCATCCATTGATTCACTATGTAGCAATAAGTGATCTACAAATTTCATAGAATTTAAATTTCCAGTGACAATGATAGCATTTCTTTTTGTTACAGTATATTCATGACAGTTGTACTATTATATTACACTAAAGATTGCTAAATACACTTTAACTATAACTTGCTTTTTTGTCAATCACTTATCCAATTGATTTTTTTTTATTAGTATTGGTAAATTGTTCAAAAGAAAAGGAAAGAATACTACAAATAATATTAAAATAGAAATGTAGTAGAGGGGGGCAAATGGGGTCACTAGCAACCCAAGGTGTGCATTTAAGAGTTAAAAATCAGTTGGTGGAAAGTTGCAAAATAGTTTACCTGTGCTGGCCCCTTTATCAGCTCTGACAAAATCAGGCAAAAACATAATATTCATTTCAACAGTGTTGTGGTGAATAGGTTTCTCTGATACCATCTCAGTGACTGGCAGTTCTGCTGAATAGATTTTTGCTTACACCAAGCGTAAAGAAAAACAAAAATTGAATGTGAATGCAAGAGGCAGGGTGCAGGATATGGGCAAATAGGTGTATGTGTGTGTGTGTGTGTGTGTGTGTGTGTGTGTGTACGTACACGTGTGTGTACGTGCATGTGCGTGTGTGTGTGTGCACGTGTAGAAATGTGTGCACGCATGTGTAGAAAAATTGCTCTCCATTATGCATACTCTGGCATTTGCTTTCCTATTTATTATACGCTTTTTAACTTCCTGTAGTTGGAGGCCGAAGAGAAATGCCACCATCACTCACACACACAGAGTCTTATTAGGTTGTGCTTATATCAATCATTTCAGATTTTTTTAATCATATGGTAATAATTTACAGTAAAGGTCACATAATAATTTATTATGCAGTTGATAGGTCACCGATACCCATAACTGACATATTAGTCAGCTGTTCATTAAGCATCAAGTAATAGAAGAAATCATTACCAGTGATCCACTGTTAACTTTGAGTTTTTTAGTCTATCATTGCTTCATAGATTATATACTCACTCTTTTTTTTACAATGCCAATGCAATGATGGGTAAGATTGCTCATATAAAGAAGTAAGATGGCAACCTTTAGCACTTATCAATTTGTCTCATTAATCACATTAATACTTATTGTTTAATTAAGCCAGTGATCTATAGAAATATTTTAAAGAAACAGACAGCAGAATGACATGAATATGTGATATTTGAATATGTGCACAATGAATATGTGCAATGGAATAAAAATGTAGCTATAGTTTACCAGCTTGATTAGAAGAAAATAAGCTTAATTAACAGGTATTAATCAGCTAACAATGTTAGGTTACCAGAATGTTTTTTTTAATGGTTCTGGGAATTTTAGAGTTTTGGAATGTTCAGGTTTTCTACGTATGTGCCCTGAGAACAAATTTAGATAATGTTGCTGCAACATTTTGTGATACATGAACATTACCATGAATTAACATTAATAACATGCACACGTGAATGTGCAGTACGCTAGTGCAGTGGATAGCATAGCTCCAGGTTCCCCAGTTCGGGTTACCGTGTGTGCATGTTGTCCGTGTGGGTTTCCTCTGGGTTCTCCGATTTCCTCCTACCTCCTAAAAACAAGCGTGTAGGTGGATTGACTATGCTGAACTATGAACGTGCCAGGATAAGTTCTGGATCCTCTCAGGATAAAGTGGTTACTGAAGATGAATGAATGAATGAACATACAGGGTATGTTTTGGAATATCGCAGGAAGATTATTTTTGGAATACTACAGCCCGGCCTGTCTAGAACCTGTTGAATACTGTACCTTCTGGTAATATTCTCGTTTAGCTGGGATAATACATAAGTGCTATTAAATTACCATGATAATTCTTTGTATGAAGAAACCTAGTTCATTAGCATTCTAATAACCAACAGTTATAAAAGTCCAAAAAAAAGTACAATGAAGTGTACAGAAGGTCCATTCCTAAATGCTAATCTGTTAATCTAATTAGTCCAACAAAAACTGTCCATTATCATACGCTTGCCACCTAACTTGAATTGTATCTTACCCACATCCTTCATCTTGCAGGTGGTGAGCCCAAATTGCCATTTGAGGCTGAGTCTGACCAGGTTATGTTGGTGGTCTGGTCACCTAATGCTCAACTGTGGACACCACCCCCAGGCCTTGACTCCAGAGGTGGGTACTGGTAACCCTATTCAGTGCAGGGTACATTTAGTCTTTTTTATACTTTTCATGTGTATTTAGGATCATATTTAGCCTGACCTCTTCCTTCAAGTCAGTTCACCAAGGTTCTACTGGGAGCATTAAGCTCCCAGTGGCATAGCCTTGAGGTTCATTGAAGTACACAAGACAAGCATTGTAGGAGGACTGACATTTCCAAATTGTCTATAGTGTGTGAATGGGTGTGTGAATGTGTGTGCAGTTGTGCCCTGCAGTGGGTTGGCACCTTGTCCATGGTGTCCCCCGCATTGTGCCCCGAGTTCCACTCCCCCGCAACCCTGTGTAGGATAAGCAGTACAGAAAATGGATGGATGGATTAAAGCTAATATAAAATGTTTCAAATTATATTATTTTATTTGTCACAGCTTCACCTTAGTATGGCATAAGAAGCGTGCAGGCCTACGCCTGCTTAGAAATGACAGAAATGCACAGAAATGACTCACTTACTCATACACTTATTCACATCAGCTCGGTGATTCATGCCACTCCAAGCATGAAAGCTCGTAATGAGTTTGACATCAAGATCAATTACACACTTCGAAACATAATAGCAATAATAATACCGAGAGGGGCAATAATGATAGTAATAACTGCTATTGATCAGACTATTATGAGGCTGAATATTGCCGCCTGAGTGAGTGAGCAAAATGTTAATTTCAGCAGATGAAAAATGTCAGGCATGAGCAGTAACGACTCGCCAGTTGGAAAGAATCGTTCACACAGTGCACTGGATAATTGCTAATCCATTTTATGCCTGCCATAACACAAAGAGATTAATATCACACCTGGATTAAACAACTTTGTTGCTGCTTCTGGGGGTTCAAAGTAAACTTGAACTACAACAGTAGAATTTAGTGAGGTTTTAGGGTATTAGATTATGACACTAAGCATAGTACGTTGTACAGATATGCTTAAGGATGGGATTAGATGAGATCAGATAATTCATTTTGGCACTATAGCCTAACAGTATATCATCACAGTCTGGGTCAAGTGATCCAGATGCTGTTGCCATCATTGGGTAGGTGTCCAAGAGAGCATAATTGTCCCTGTTCTCTGGTTGGGAAGGGCAACCCATATCCCTCTCCCTCTGTCAATTAGTTACAGAAGTGTGTCTGTTCAAATAAAATGATTAGAGCAGTTAGCACTGACTCTTAATGGATTTTTCTATATTGCAGAGCCATGCTGTTATAGAAAATCAATCCACACCTTCTGAATCGAGAATTCAACCACACTGTGGTATAAAGAAACTTAATTTCTAGCAAGACGTTCAGTGTGTTTGGTTTCTCAAATGTTCTGGCATTAAGCTATTTAAACATACAGATGGGTAACTACACAGTTTTTAGAGACACTTAATATAAAGTAGAACCAACCCTTTTGTTCTGTTCAGGTCAAAAGATTTCTTACACATTATTTTTGAAAAGTGGAGCAATATGAAAACAAAATTTTCTTTCTCTAATAAACATGAAAAAAAAAAATCTTGACAGTTTCTTGCCATTTTGACCCTGAGAGTAACTGAGGTAAGAAAAGACTTTTTTAAACCTGAATTATTGAGTCAAACTTTACAAATGATCAGATTTTGCATCAGGGAATAAAATTTATATTATGTTTATATACAAGGAAAAATTATATTCAGCAACGATACAACTGGTGTGCATCAGTCATCGTGAAAAGAGATAACAGCTTTTCTGGATTATGGTAATGTGCATTATGACTCGCTTTAATTATCCTTTTTTTTATTAATTAAAGTTTTAATTAATTTCTTTCACCACTTACAGAACAGCATCCAAAGACTCAATGCATGCCACAATGTAGAGCCCTCTCACAGTTTCACCGCATTATTTTGTCCATATAACAACATCACTCTTATGGCTAAGACAAAACATCCATGAATGGGTTAACACAGACCATATCTCCAAATCACATTCTGGTTACACTGAAGAAGTGCACTGCTAAACACTGCTAACTAGAAAAATATATGAGGCAGAGAGAAAAATCTGGATTTTACCACAAAAACCTTTTATTTTAGGCAAAAGTCTGGCAAAAAAAAAAAAAAAAAAACTACATAAAGTCCCCATGAAATCTAAATTGAAGTTTTGTGGCTGTTTTGCATTTACTGTATGTTGGGTTTGCCTAGCCTAGCCTTGCCTTGCCTTGCATTGGTCTAAATTTTGTTGTTGTTTCCCTAGTTTGGGTTCTTTCCTTGTCTGTATTTGTTTATTTGAGTATTATTTAATAAGGTCAATCATCTGCACTTACAGTATGACTCTCCTGGAGACCCGATTTTTATTTTTATTTTTTTTTAACCAAACAAAGATCCCAGTCTCTCCTGCTTAGTTTCTGTTGGGTCATGTGGTCAAGACAAATCAAAGTTACATAACAATGGCATGAAGCGAAAATAACCGACAGTCAGTCAAAGCAAATAATATAAGTTTACCATTTCTCGTACAGCTAACAGTGTTTTATTTGGTTGACCCATCAATAGCGATTCAACTATCTTTATACCTTGTGTTTGATTTGTGAAGAAAAAAACAAGAACCACCTCAGAGATAGATGTTTTAAAAATACAGAATTGTCCTAAATGTGTTTACATGGAAGGATTGGCACATGCCATGCACAGCACCTTTTCCTCTAAACTGCATTCAAAGGCATTCAAGTGAATCTTGACTCCTTTACTGTTTTATCTTAGGTTGACTAAATCGTGCCAAATGTGTAAATCAAACATAAGTGTGTTATCAGATTTAACATAAAATGGCTGAGTCGAATGTCTGAAGGAAAAGGCTCTGAGCAAGAACACTTCATTATTTCTGCCAGCCTTATCGCAAGCACCACATGCAGATGAACTGATTTAATATTATTAAACATGAGTTGTATGAAATGTCCATGTGGAAGTTTGATTGTTGGAAAGTGTGTGTGCCTGTCTGTGAAATAAGGACCATGCAAAAATGTTCTGTAATCATTTACCAAAACAATGTACCAAGATTTAAGTCACTGCATGAAATAAAGAGAGATAAAGCACTGTGTAGAAAATTATAATGTAAATCACTAAAATCAAGCATTTTATAGTCTTAAAGTCATGTGGAGCCTCACATAAACATTGCAAAGTTTTAGAATACTATACACACATTTTCACACACGTTGTGGCGTATAAAAAGACAGATTGATGCTAAATTTTTGTTGCTACATAAAGCAATCCTAACTACTACTTTTTTATTTTATTTTTTTTTTTTTTTTTGAAGAAATTCGAGAAGGTTTGAGGCAGCTATTAGGGGTACTTGAAGCACATTCAGAAAAATGACAACTTTTGAAATTATATTGTTTTATTTGTGATGATGAAGGAACATCTGTGAAATTAATTTTGAAAATGGCATATGCACTCAATTCCATTTAAAGAAAATTTCCACAGAATATTGCTTACGCAAAGCCATGAGGCTCTTGCAGTAATATTTCTTTCTGCCGTGTTTTGCATGGCAATCGCTCAGTGGATCATTTAGAATTATGGGATTTTCCAATAACGGTGGAAATAAGATGCGCATGCACGCACGCACGCACACACACACACACACACACACACGCACACACACACACACACAAAGCTGCTCATAGAAGGCAAGGTCAGTTTATTTCTATAACACATTTCATTCACAAGGCAATTCTAAGTGGTTTACAAATAAAAAGGAAAGTATAGACGAACAATTGATTTTAAATAATCAAATGAATTTAAGATATAAAAGTTAAATTGAAATGAATAAAATGAAATAAAAAGCATTAAATAAAAGAAGATATAACAGCCATGCAGTACTGCTTGATCAAATAGGTAGGTTTTCAGTCTTGGTTTATAAATGTCTAGTGTCAGGACACTTCTACTTCTAAGGTTGTTTCACAGTTGGTTCCATCTAAGAGCAGCATAAAAGCTAAATACTGCTTCTCTGAGTTTAGTGTTCTCCTTAGGCACAATTATCTGGCGAGTTGCTAATGATCTGAGAGTCATGCTCGGCTTTATATGCATGCCCAAGTGCATATCAGACAGATCCATTAGCGCTGAACCATGTAGTGATTTACAGACAAGTGCTAGCACCTTACAGTCAGTTCTGTAACATACTGAGAACCAGGGTAAGGGTTTAAGAACCAGGGTGATATGATCCATTATTTTGGGTCTCGTGAGAACTCTGGCAGCAGCATTTTGAATCAGCTGAAGAGCAGTCAGAAGACCATTACAGTAATCAACTCTGCAAGCAATAAAAGCATGGATTAGTTTCTCAGTTATGAGAAAATAATTGCTTTGACATGACTGCTAATACTGAGCTCACAGTCCATTAGAACTCCAAGGTTACAAACCCGTTCTTTTGAATTGAGGGCTTTAGAGTCAAGATACAGTAAGCAGCAAGTCTACGCCTGTCATCTTTCTTCTCAGATAAAATAATCTCTGTTTAAGGAAGGATTTCTTCATTTGTATGTATTAATATTTACATAGTAATAATTTACATGGAATTATGCCGTGACCAAGACAAGTGTTACCAAATCAAAACTATTTTATATATTTTAAATTATTAAAATATTATTCCTAATAATGCTTTGTACACACTTGGCATTTTCTGAAGCAGCTTCATGTGCGAGCTTCAGCCAGGAAACATTTCTTAAAGATCCGAAATAAGCCAAGCTCCTCACTGCTTCTCCTAAATTCTAAACTTTTGACTGATCATGTACTTGTAGTGTAAACAGTACAGCATAGTAGATATTTATCAGTTTAGGGTCAAGAGAAGGCTGACATTCTTCCCCCACCACCGCATCCTTCAAGTTGCCACTCACTTTGAAGTGCAGCTTGAATCAAAAGAGAGTCAAGCTGTTGGGTGAGATTTTTTTTATTCAGGCTTTTCCAAGAATCATAGTTAGAATCCATGCAGAGCCTATGCAGGCATGCCAAGCAGGCTGTAACATCTGACGGTATCAAACTGATTTCTGAATCAACCTGGGCTTAGCACAGAAGTTTCTTTTTTTCTTTTGAGCTGTAAATCCCTACCTGTTTAATGACCACTCTGGCCCCAGTTTGACCAGATACCTTTGGAATGCTAACGACCAACCTTCCCCCCTTCGAACACACACACACACACACACACACACACACACACACACACACACACACACACAAGCTACCTACACGCACACACACACAAGCTTACCTTACACACACAATGGAAAAATCTCTCTCGAATGTAATTATATGTAATTATTCGATGCCTAAATAGTGTGATGTTATTTTGTTTACATATATTGTGTGTTTATGTAACATAACCATAATGATTTTAGATAGTCTTAACTTAGGATATTATTTTAAATGTCTGTAACCATGTTTTACTTGTAATATTCATTACAAGTCCATCGAATTTGGTATGTGGTTAATCGTCTTGCGATACCCTGATTGATTATGCATATCATATTGCAATGGGATACATTATTTCATGCTTTCTCTTAATTTCATATATAATACAGTTTAAACCGGCTCCTACCTGGACATGCAAATTCGGGTCTGAGACCAGACAAAGAGCGTTCATCCCGCCAACAAATCCAACTTCCTGATTGGCCCATAGCCCAAAGAGGCGTGTGTGTTGGTGTTGTCTTTAAAACAACACCACGCTTTGAAGCTCTCTTCAGACTCTCTTCACTCATACTCTTCAACTTCACTTCTATGCTCCTTCCGGTTTCTCTCCCCTGGGGCCACGTGCCCCGGGAAGAGGAAGCCAGGATCTCTCTCTCCCAGACAAAGGATGCAACCGCCTCACGGCCCACGCCTTTTTCAAATGGCTCGAGGAACCAGCGAACTCTACACGACCTCGCGCGAACTTTCAAACAGAAGCCATGCAAGTATAGTTACTGGATCTATATCTGTGTTTAAGATTGTACCCCTGTTTACAGGAGATTTAAGTTCGTTGCTGGTTTTGAAAAAGGCTAATTAGTTGTGTTTTTGTCTGCCATTCCCTTTTATTTCATTACTTTCTCTCTATCCCTTTTCTTTCCTTGTATATAGATGTACATATGTATGTTTTGCTTAGAGTTAGTCGTGTGTATTCATAGTTACATCTAGTTATTAAAATCTATTATCCCACATTTGATTTGTCTCTGTTTGTTCACGTGATGAGTAAATTAAACACTGCGATCTCGTTATCCGCTCTAATTTTTAATAACAAACTTCGTGGTTAATCCTTCCTGGCCAGAAGGATAAACTCCCTCTTTAGAGTTCATAATTCCAAACTAGACTACAGCTAATCCTAAAAGCTGATCTAGACCACATACATAGTCATAATTAATTATAATCCGTTGTAGTTAATTATCTATATGTATATGTGCACATACATGAATTCCCTTTCATGGCTGATGTATATTTATAACTGGTCACAACACACGTTGATTAGATATATAGATATATTTCACACCATTCGAGCTAATTCCTTATATAAATTGGAGAATACATTTAAACGTGTTAAACATCTTTTAATTCGTTACATAAATTGTAACTGGTGGAGAATATTTTTAAACGTTGCAGATTCATCTGATTTACTACATATTCTGGTAGATAATGCGGGCACGCTTTAAAACTCGTCTCCTTTAAAAAGGTGCTTCGAATCCAAGCGTGCGCTTCTGTTTCGTTTCATGTTTAAAGTTGATCCATTACATTATTCTGGTGGAAAAGAATAATGCTAGTAATGATTGATTCGTTACAAGGCAATTGTGGTAAATACCCGCAAAAACTACAGAAGCTCCAAACAAGGAGACAGGACAGTGGAAGCTATGTACTTGTAGCAACGTTTTATTAACCAGTTGAATAACACAGGAACCACTTAGCTTTAAATTATGGGCCTTAACATCCTCTGTGAGAAATTCTCACCTTCCTTCCAGCCTCCAGACCAAATGTGTTTAATCTAAAACTGCACAGCACCCTGCTTGTGTTATCTCTCTTCCAACCCACCTGATTCCACTTGGCTGTTAATAATCAGGCTGTGCAGGAGCAGAATCAGGTGGAAAGAAGCAAAAACACTCATTTAAGGCTCCCTACAGCTGAAGCAGGCCATTGCAACTGGAAACCTTTTTGAAGCAATGGGATGTGCAAATGAAAAATATTTCCAGTCACCCCAGAATTCAATTCCAAGGATATTAGCTACATAAATTCATGCTAATTTGACATATATCTTTGTAAATTGATTCTGGAATTGTTCAAAGCAAGATAAAACTTTTTGATGCTCAGCATGAGCAACACTGCCTTGAACAGTATAACCATCCATTTTCCATATAGCTTATTCACATTCACACACTACAGACAATTTTGGAAATGCCAATCAGCCACGTGTCTTTGAACTGGGGGAGGAAACCCCTGAAGCATGGGGAGAACATGCAAGCACCGTGCACACAGGGCAGGATTCAACCCCCAACCCCTGAGGTGCCAGGCAAACATGCTAGCCACTAAGCCACCTACAATATAACCAGTATATAATATATCTTTTTATGGTAAATTCATCCTAATAAGAAAATTGCAAGTTTCAAAATGTACAGAACACAAAAGAATTCAACATATAATTCATACACATGTACAACATACTGAAGTACTATATCATCAACTTACGTGCAGTGTGGAGAGACACAAGTACATAAACTCAGTATTTAGGTTTCCATTTTCAATTGATTAAAACATCAATGTGAGATTCATTCAGGTTCTGTGCAGCATATTATATATAATATACAACAAAAACTGTGCATTAGAATGTGATCTGATTATACATGGCTAATTATTATAAACATTAGCTCTCTGGCCAGCCTGTCATTGGTGTGCAGGGTTGCCAGCTCTCAGCAAAAGCTTCATCTAAAATACCTCAAAAAATCCCTAAAACTTAAAAAGTTCTGAAATTTAAAATGGGAGACACAAAGTTAACCATGGAGTGCGATTTTGCCATGAAGGGAGGGTCCACAGAGGCGGATGCAAATGCAGAACTTCTTTATTGGCACACACACACACAGGGAAGCAGGCTCAGGAAAACAGGCACAAGGAAACAGACTTGGGAAACAGGCTCAAGGAAATAAACACTAGGGAAACACACTAGGAACCGCCATATCCAGAAACTAAGGAAAAACTAGAGAAATAAACCACAAGAAAAGAAGGTACTAAATAATCAAAACACTGTGCACAACAGAAGAAACAACAATTACAAAAGAACCAAACACAAACATAACCTGACTTGACATAATGCACCAGCAAGTGAGGAGAAAACACAAGGAACTTAAATAGAGCACTAATCAATCAGGGAAAATGAAAAACACATGGGTATAATTAAACAGGAACTAAGGGGAAACAACAGAAGAAGAAGTACTACACGGGGGACAAGGGTGCCCTCTAGTGGTCCATGGAGGAATAACCCCTGGGGGGGCCATGACAGATTTGTTGTTTCAAAACTACCTGTAATAAAAAATAACTAAATAAAAATAAAAAAAAACTGGCAACTCTGATGATGTAACTCAAGGGCATTTTTGAAACATGGAGTGCTTTGTTTCACAATCTGCTGATGTACCAAATTGAGAGCCTTGCATCAAACAGTATGTTACGATGCATCGTTACACACCTAAACAGAATATATGCAGACAAACTATATCAGAATTAAGCACAGAATAGGTGAACACAATCAGGCAACAAATCAATGACAGGACAGTGTGGAGACTAGAACAGAAATCAAAACAAACACAAGCATATGGTGTTCATCACGATAGGAACATTATGTCTTTTTTTATTTCATATTTATGTGGTCTCTTTCATTTTTGTTACATTGTATTACATTTGTCAGCAAAGGAAAAAGTGATCTGCTTTCTAAGAGTGCAGTTTTCCTTGAAAATCCCTGATCCATGATTTTTTGGACTTAAAGCCAAGTGCTTGAGTTTTTAGGTTGGTGATCTACTGACAATCGGATGCTGAGGATTGCCACATGATTGTTGTGGATGTTACTGCAGGGATACCCTAAAGATTGCTTAAAGATGAATTGCATATGGACAAAAATGTATTTTGTCTGATTGGTCACCGCTACATGAAACCAGCCCAACTTTTCTCGACTGAAGTTCTTGCCACTCGCTATCCCACAATCCCTCACACATTTATTTTCACTACTACTCATTCCTGTTGGAAACGAATGGGAGCATAACTTCAGGTGACGAATTTGTGTGCAGTGGACACGTACTCTTAGTCCCACCTTCATTAACTAGTCAGTATGGCCTTTCACTATCTTGTTTTTAATAAGTAGCTCAAAACAAAGAGAGCCATTTGTTTCACCTGTCTGCATAACTGTGGAATGCATTTTAAGCAGGAAATTTTAATTTGCTTCCTGTCAGCAGCATCTGATATGCCATGTCTGAATGGTGAAGGCAGCATAGATTCGAGCTTACTGAAGTTTGATAGAAAGTGTAAAATGCCAACACTATTACAGGCTCTAATGGAATCAGAGCTATCAGACCCGTGAGAGAGATAAAACAGAAGGGTGGGTGTTTAGGCTTGTGAATGAAGAGCAAAGGCATAGACACATGTCACACTGTAAAAACTGTGATAACATTAGTGGTGGCATTGATTGAAGCATTCAGGAAATATCCACATTCCTGTTAATGAAACACACACATACACGTGTACAGTCGTATACAGAGTGAGGTCAGATTCTGAATGTTAGATTACATTAGGTTCACATTTGTGCATCTGTTAAGATTAATGCATACAGAGGTAGCATCATCTGAAGTAACCAAAACAGTGAATACAAATCCATGAAGGAATATTAATGAACGAACGTAAATATAATACAGAATATGAAACAAGGGTTAAACGTACAACATAACTTGCATGACGAGAAACAAGAACATGCAAAGCAGAAATAACTGTATATACATAGCATGATTAACTTGAAATAATACCAGCAACAACAGCAGTTATCTTTGCTAAAAGAGACCTTGTTCACCCCGTTTACTGAAACAGGTTGCCAAAACTCCCACTTGGCAAGATTTATAGTCAGTGATGCATCAATGAGCAGCAATAGAAAAGGAGGTTAATAATTCAGAGATGAATGATGCATACTTTAAAGTATGTTGTTGACTCTTCAGAATAGATGACAGAGAAATATTGTAAAGTTGAATCACTGGAATGTAGTTAACTAACGTTACTGTATCTAGCACTTGCTAGCTTTATCTTTTTTATATGCATGAAATGTCATCTTTTTTCAAGCAAAACATGAAACTGTGTACTGTACTTAATTGGTTCATTGTAATTTGGGAAGTCCTGCTTCCTATTACAAGCTCTTCTGTTACTTTTGGAGTCTAATAAGTTAGAGCCAGTTTACAAAAATATATAAATAAAGAAATAAATACCACCACCAGATTTGCATTTTTTAAAAAGCATTTTAGGGCTGATTACAAAGCAGCTGGTGAATACTTTAAACCTGATCTAGGATACATATTTATTAACCTTTCTGTTCTGTTTACTGCTTAGTATTGGATGTCCCATTCACCCAATATGAAATTACCCAAAATATCTTACAGGTGCATCTCAATAAATTAGAATGTCGTGGAAAAGTTCATTTATTTCAGTAATTCAACTCAAATTGTGAAACTCGTGTATTAAATAAATTCAATGCCACAGACTGAAGTAGTTTAAGTCTTTGGTTCTTTTAATTCTGATGATTTTGGCTCACATTTAACAAAAACCCACCAATTCACTATCTCAACAAATTAGAATACTTCATAAGACCAATAAAAAAACATTTTTAGTGAATTGTTGGCCTTCTGGAAAGTATGTTCATTTACTGTACATGTACTCAATACTTGGTAGGGGCTCCTTTTGCTTTAATTACTGCCTCAATTCGGCGTGGCATGGAGGTGATCAGTTTGTGGCACTGCTGAGGTGGTATGGAAGCCCAGGTTTTTTTGACAGTGGCCTTCAGCTCATCTGCATTTTTTTGGTCTCTTGTTTCTCATTTTCCTCTTGACAATACCCCATAGATTCTCTATGGGGTTCAGGTGTGGAGAGTTTGCTGGCCAGTCAAGCACACCAACACCATGGTCATTTAACCAACTTTTGGTGCTTTTGGCAGTGTGGGCAGGTGCCAAATCCTGCTGGAAAATGAAATCAGCATCTTCAAAAAGCTGGTCAGCAGAAGGAAGCATGAAGTGCTCCAAAATTTCTTGGTAAACGGGTGCAGTGACTTTGGTTTTCAAAAAACACAATGGACCAACACCAGCAGATGACATTGCACCCCAAATCATCACAGACTGCGGAAACTTAACACTGGACTTCAAGCAACTTGGGCTATGAGCTTCTCCACCCTTCCTCCAGACTCTAGGACCTTGGTTTCCAAATGAAATACAAAACTTGCTCTCATCTGAAAAGAGGACTTTGGACCACTGGGCAACAGTCCAGTTCTTCTTCTCCTTAGCCCAGGTAAGACGCCTCTGACGTTGTCTGTGGTTCAGGAGTGGCTTAACAAGAGGAATACGACAACTGTAGCCAAATTCCTTGACACGTCTGTGTGTGGTGGCTCTTGATGCCTTGACCCCAGCCTCAGTCCATTCCTTGTGAAGTTCACTCAAATTCTTGAATCGATTTTGCTTGACAATCCTCATAAGGCTGCGGTTCTCTCGGTTGCTTGTGCATCTTTTACTTCCACACTTTTTCCTTCCACTCAACTTTCTGTTAACATGCTTGGATACAGCACTCTGTGAACAGCCAGCTTCTTTGGCAATGAATGCTTGTGGCTTACCTAGTGAACCAAACTGAGAGACCATTTTGAAGGCTCAGGAAACCTTTGCAGGTGTTTTGAGTTGATTAGCTGATTGGCATGTCACCATATTCTAATTTGTTGAGATAGTGAATTGGTGGGTTTTTGTTAAATGTGAGCCAAAATCATCACAATTAAAAGAACCAAAGACTTAAACTACTTCAGTCTGTGTGCATTTAATTTATTTAATACACAAGTTTCACAATTTGAGTTGAATTACTGAAATAAATGAACTTTTCCACGACATTCTAATTTATTGAGATGCACCTGTATATTAATTAATAGATCAATGAATATTTTAAGTGCTCTAAAAGCCAGTTCAATGCTTAGAGTTCCTTCTAATGGCACGTTTGTATGCACAGGTGTGCACCATTGGACAGTGCACAGAACCTTGGGATAGTTCTGGACAACCGGTTAATCCTCTCTCACCTTGCATAGCTAACCTCACACGGTCATGCAGGTTTCTCCTTTACAGCATCAGGTGGATCTGGGCTTTCCTGTCCACAGGAATGGCAATCAGGTGCTTGTTCAGTCCCATGTCATCTTGAGATCAGACCATTGCAACTTGCTGTGGTCAGGTCTGCTCCTGTGCACCATCTGGCCTTTGCAATTGATCTGGAATGCAGCTGCAAGACTTATTTTCATCCTCCCATATTCAAGTTCTCACCCTACTGCTGTGTTTCCTCCACTGACTTCCTGTAGCTGCCCACATCAGATTACACCTGATGCTTGCCTACAAGGCCAAAAATGGACCAGCGTCCACCTACCTTAAAGCACTTACCACACCCCATTCTGCACCACGCTCCCTCTGAGCCATATCATGACTCAACAGGATCCACCATGCCTCAAGATACAAGGAAGACCTATATTGGTACTCTTCTCTTTACTGGCACCCAGGTAGCGGAATGAACCTCCCTGTCATAAAACGAATACTAAAGGCCTATCTCATCACAAAGCACTTGAATTAACATTTCTGTTTAAAAGAAAATCCCTTCTCTTGTGTGTTTTTTTCATGCTGTAGTAACCACCTCCAGTAGGGTTTTAGCTAGATGGTATTCTTAGTCCCTGACCTAGTGAACTAGCATGAGGATGTGTTTTTGATACAGACTACAGTACAAAGCACTTCTGTAAGTCGCTCTGGATAAGGGCATCTGCTAAATGTAAATTAGTAAATGAGAGATGGAACCAATGGGACAGTCCCTAATCTTTTTTCCTTCAGAAATTACAAAACACAGACCATTTTTAAGAATTACACTCAGAGTGAATCAGCAGCAGCTCGTGGCCATAGATTTTGATAGAGCAGGATGAAATAATCTGAGCACAGGCCACTATCTAGTGAATTGTAGAGTAACCCCATAATAGCCAGTTAAGAGTCGATAGCATACTACAGTCATCCAGCATACAAATTAGCAGCTTGTTTTGAGTGGTTTTAGATGTACAGTACTGTGCAAAAGTTTTAGGCACATGCAAAGAAATGCTGTAGAGCAAAGATGCCTTCAAAATAATAAAATTAAATGTTTCTACATTAAAAAAAAAAAAAAAAAAAAAAAAAACGTAAAGAGCAGTAAACAGTAGTAAATAAAAAAAAGTCAATATATGGTGTGACAAAAAAAGAAAAAAGAAAAATAGTAGTCTCCGGGACAATTTGTGCAGTTTTATAAAGAAATTAGTTTTATTGAGCATCTTGCAGAACCAGCCACAGTTCTTCTGGAGACTTTGACTGTCGCCCTTGCTTCTTATTTTTGCAGCAAAACCCAGCAGCCTTCATTGTGTTTTTGTCTAAAAAGTGGTCTCTTACGTAATATGCTGCTTTCTTTAATGACATACAGACATTTTTCTGTAACATTTAATTTTGTGCTAGAAAACTAATATTTGGGAGTCTAAAATGTTTTTGTACTGACTTGATAATGTAGAAGTCATAAAATGAACAATCTATAACAAAGTTTGCACTAAAAAAATAGGGTGCCTAAAACTTTTGCACAGTACTGTACATTATATGAATAAATATTTGTGGGCACCTGACCAGCACATCCATATTTGGCACTTCCCCAAACTTCCACAAAGTTGGAAGCACACAATTGTCTAGAATGATATAGCATTACAATTTCTCTTCACTGGGGCTAGGAGGCCCAAACATGTTCCAGCTTGACAATGTCCCTATGCACAAAGTGAGGTCCATGAATACATGGTTTGCCAAGGTTGGTGTAGAAGAACTCCAGTGGCCTGCACAGAACCCTGACCTCAACCCCACTGAACACTGTGGGATGAACTGGACCACTGACTGCACCCCAGGCCTCCTCACCCAACATCATTGTCTAACTAAAAATCTAGTGGAAAGCCTTCCCAGAAGAGTGGAGGTTATTATAACAGTAAAAAGGGGGCTAAATTTGGAATGCATTGTTCAAAAAGGTGTGATAGTCAGGTACCCAAAAACCTTTGGCCATATAGTGTACGGTTCAGTACTGTATATGTGCTTCCTGTCACGCAAGGTGCACACAGAAGAGCTAATATAATTAACCACAGTTGCTAGATTTCAGCAAAATTTCCAGTCCATCACAAAAACCACACAAATGGCCTGAAACTAGCCCAAAAAATTTTAAGTGTGATTTCGGCCCCAATGGTGGCCTCTATTAGTGTTTGCTACAGTTCTCATTTTTTCAACAATTGCAATAATCTCACTCATTTTCAGTAACCACATAATCATGGTCAGGGTCGAAATAAAGCATATCCCAGGAACACTGGGAATAAGGCAGGGACACAGGGGACCCTGGCGCAACACTACCCACTGCACCACAACACTACCCTGCAATAATAACTCTATAGAGCTACATGCGGCAGTTAAGCATGCTGTACCATGATTACAGTACATCTAGAAAGGTGAGTAAATCAATGGAACATCGGCTTATATTTTTAACTTTATTGTACATTATTTGATAATGCTACAATGTATTATGTCCTGGCTTCTTATTTTGAGTAAAGGCTGTTTTTGTGCATAGGAAAGCTGCAATTATAGATTTGTTAGTCGCAGAGTAGTGTGAGCTCTTGCATAGTTCCATGCGAAACTGGAGGCATGTTGAGATTTGGCATTACGGGTGGGTGGCTGACCCTACAATGTGAGTGGGTAGCTGCTTCTCTTTCTGCAAATTATTGTGATTACATAATTCCACTGCAGCAAAAGGCCAAAATCTTCAAAACAAGGGTCCCTATCTTTGTTAATGCACAACTTCACATGTGGTGCTACAGTAAACCGTACTGATTCTAATGACATCTTTGAAAGTGTGTAATTTTGTGCCCTTAATACATTGCACTGCATTAATGAAGAAGGGTTTGGCGCAACAAAATAGAAGTTCCATGCAGGGAAAATTAAGTCATTGAGCCCAGAGGAAAACAAATAGACCCAGTGCAATCACTGCATAATGAAAAGCAAACAAAATGCAGGCTGGATAATGTGCTTGATAATCATAGTAATTATACTTAGTAATAAAAAATATATGGCAGTAGATGGATATGATTACAACATGCTTAATTGTAGGCTACTTTGAGTCCTACTTCTAGTTCTGAGAGGAGGAGCTGTCAGCAGATTGAGGACCTTTGTGGGTGGGCCTTTGTGTGAGACAGATGGGCATGTGTGTCATATATGAACTCAAAAGCACCTGGGGTCTCTTTTGTACACATTTTGTGCATACAAAACACTCCATAAAAAATTTTGAATTTCATTTCCCACACACACATTACCATGTGAATGCACACTTTTATTGGGAAGCCTTTTCCAAAAAAATAATGAGCATGCTTTGGGCTTTTATTTTTTTATTTTTTTATTTTTTTTATTGGAGATCCAGAACAACTGACAATGGACATATACTTACCAGCTACTTTATTAGAACACCACGCAACAAGGGGTAGGACCCCACTTTACTCTCGAAATAGCCTCAATTCTTCATGGAATGGATTCCACAAGGTGTTGAAATATTCCTTTGAGATTGTGGTCCATGGTGACATGATTAAATTACATAATTGCTGCAGATCCCAAAGGCACTCTCTGGAGTCAGATCTGGTGACTTGGGATGCCATTGAAGTACATTGAACTCATTCTGAAGTTCATGGATCCAGGTTGAGATGACTTTTGCTTTGTGACATGGTGCATTATCATGCTGAAAGTACCCATTATAAGATGGGTTAACTGTGGCTATAAAGCAGTGTAAGTGGTCAGCAACAATATTCAGGCTATCGCATTCAAAAGGTCCTTGATTGTTATAAAGGGGCCCAATGTAAATGGTCTGCACTTATATAACACCTTTTAACCTTTGCAGTTCACAAAGCACTTTACACTGTGTCTCATTTACCCATACACTCACGCACACACCAATGGCAGCAGAGCTACCATGCATGGCACTTGCCTGCCATCAGGAGCAACTTGAGGTTCAGTGTCTTGCCTATGGAGTCATGTGGGCTGGGAATCGAATTGGCAACCCTACAATTAGCGGACAACCCGCTCTACCACCTGAGCCACACCATTACACCACAAATACCAGCCTGAAATGTTGAAACAAGGCAGGTTATGTCCCTGGATTCATACTGCTGATGCCAAATTCAGACATTTTTCCAAAGTTTTTTTTTTAACTGTCCAGTTTTCAGTGATCCTGTGCCCTAACTGTAGCCTCAGGTTCGTGTTGTTGGCTGGCAGGAGTGGAACCAGATGTGGTCTTCTGCTGTTGTAGCCCATCCGAAAGTTGTGCTTTCTGAGATGCTCTTCTGCTCACCACAATTGTAAAGAGTGATTATTTGAGTTATTATAGTCTTCTTGTCAGCTTGAACCAGTCTTGCCATTCTCTGTTGACCTCACTCATCAACAAAGTGTTTTCGCATACAGAAGTGTAGCTCACTGTTTTGTTTTGGGTTTTTTTGCACCATTTTGTGTAAACTCTAGAGACTGTTGTGGATGGAAATTCCAGGAGATTTTCTGAAATATTCAAATGGTGAGGCACCAACAACCATGCCATGGTCAAAGTTGCTGCAGTCATATTTATTCCCTATTCTGATGTTTCCTGAATATTAACCGAAGCCCTTGACCTGTATCTGCATGATTATACATTGCTCTGCTGTCATATGATTGGATAATTGCATGAGGTTTTGTTTTGTTTTTTGTTTTTGTTTTTCAAACAAATGTAGCACAGTGATTTGCAAATTATTGAACATACTGCATACAACAGCTGTTCATTGGAATTTTTAAAATGCTAGACAGGCACACCTACAAACATCAACAGTAGCAGTCATTACACACCCACAACACAAACCTTGAGCGACATCGCATGCTAGGATAGCTGATAGATTAGCAGTGTGTGTTGGATGGACTGATTACATCCTTCTGACGTTGGCGCTCTGCTGTAATTCCACATCTGAATGCATTTGTAATGCTGTTGCCAAACAATAGTCCATCTTTTTATTCCTCCACTTTACTTCAGGTCTAGCTATTACCTGGCTCTTATGATAATTGCACCAAATGGGTTTAATACATTGGAAACTATGTCCTGTCCACTAATTGCAGACACAGTGAGATCTTGAATGATTTTGACCAGCCATAAAACTTCCTGTAGTCTCAGCAGAGAATGTACATGCGGTGTACTTTTACAGTTCAGTGAGCATGAGAATAACATCCCAGTTCTGAGTGAATATTTACAGTGGAATATGACAGATCTAGATAAAAACATACAGACCGAGATGGAGTTCTGGTTGTTGTGAGGTAAATTGTTGTGTAGGGAGGAAAATGGAGTCGTGACAAGAGAATGTACCTGTCACTTACTTTTCCCGTATTCACCATCATCACAATGAAGGAAATCATATTTCATTTGCAGGTTCACTACACATCGCATTCCCCCGACTGCTCCATCCTTCTCCATTCTCTTCTCTTCTCATTTCTTCTCTTCTCTTCTCTTTTCATTTTTCTCTCTTCATCATATCTTGTGTATTCTTCCCTTCTCTTCTTTTCTCATCTCTTCTCTTCTCATCTCTTTTATTCTCTCTTCATCTTCTCTTGTGTATGTTTCCCTTCCCTTCTCATTTCTCTCTTATCTTGTGTCTTCTCTTCACCCTTGTTCTTTTTTCATTCTCTTCTCCTTTTCTCATCTCTCTTGTGCTTTTTTATCTTTTCTTCTAAAAAACTTATCTTGTCTGTTCTCATTTCCTCTCTCTTCCATTTTCTTCCCTTCTCTTTTCATCTCTTTTGTCTTTTTTTAATCTTATCTCCTTTTTTCTTCTCCCTTGTCCTTTTTCTCTTCACTTCTCTTGTCTTCTCTTCTGGTTTCTTTTCTTTTTCTATCTCTTTTTTTTAATATTATCTTGTTTATCCTCTCATTCTTTTTCTTTCTCTTCTCCTTTTATATATTTTTTTTTTTCTTTTCTTTTTGTTCATGGCATCTTCTGTCTTTCTCATCTTTTCTTTCTTGTTGATTATTCTATTCTCTCATTTCGTATTTTTTTCTCCTTGCACATTTGCTTTACTCACGTCCTTTTAAACATCTTTTCTCTTTTATCCTTTTTTTTCTCTTCTCTTTTTCTTTTCTCTTCACTTGTCCTTTTTTCTCTTCTCTTCTCTTCTCTCCACACTTTCTCTCCATCTCCATTTATCATCTTCTTGTTGGAGTCCAAAAATACTCTGCACACACATGCTCACCATGTTGGGCATAGAATTTGCCAGCTTAAACATGTCAGTCTCTGTTTGTTGCTATAGTGACAGAACAGGTAATAACTTTAAAATCTGTTTAAAGGTCAAGATACCACACACTACCTACACACACAGATACAGAACAAGTGGTAGGTGTGTCAGGAGTGTCAGTAAGCTCGTGCTGTAGAATATATGAAGGGTGTTTACTTCATGCCACAGAATTCACTGAGGTATAGCCACAGAGTTTATCATTTTTCCACCACATTGTTTCAGCGCTGGCTTTTAGATGTGTCTTATTATAATAATTACACCAAATTGGTTTGATGCATTTGAAATTGTGTGCTGTCCATCTGTCCACTTAGGGTCAAGGTGAATCCCACATAATAATGCTGTGCTCAAAAACTCCAAATTACAGCACATCACATGCGCTAAATGACACGTGACAGAATTAATTGCATGACTTTAGGTCAAATCAAATGCTTACTGATGCTCCAGGTGCAGCACATGTGCTGAGAACTGGCATTTTTGAGGTTCACCCAACCGAGCTAACCTTATTTGGACTAGTGGTGTTTTAATGTTTCCTGTGCTAACAAAAAAAAAAAAAAAATGACTACTCTCTAAAGACAGAATGCTGATGTGGTGCTACTTGGAGTCCAGATGTGCTTGTCAATTCTATAATTGTGCTTAATCATTTCCATTTCTTTTATTTCATTTGAAGATGGAACAAAAGGATGCAGTGAAAAGATCCAAGGACAGAAGAGCCAGTGCTAAATGTATTTACCAAATGAGACATCCTTTCTCACCAAGGCATCACTCTAAACATCACCTATTCCACAGCTGTGTCACCTGACACTATGTGTGGCATCCTGCAAAAACCCTTCACATGCTCAGTTTTTTCTACTGTATACAATAGTTCTGAATGCTACAGGTTGAACTTAAATATTTTTCCCTTTTGTATTGTATGTCAAGCAGAACTAAAGTTCTCGCATTTTAAAATCTGGTCACCCCTAAAACTGAGAAGGAATTTAGAAAATTTAAGGATTTCATTAGTTTAAGTTTAATTATCAGCATCGTCCACATCAGACTCTGTCTGATCACCTGAGCTAAAAGTCACTTGCGGCTTTTAAACACCAGCCTCATCATCGTCTCTTCACTTGACTAATCACTGTCCACTATTCTCCCCACTCAACAGTGCAGAAATAATCTCTGATTTATTCACTCAGTTCTGAACGATGGAAGCCCTTTCTCACAAACAATTTGTTTTTTTTAAATCATCCAAGCCTGCCTAAATCACCCAAAAGCATGTGACAAAATGTGGTATGGTCTGAGGAGACCAAAGTAGACATTTTTGTGCATAATTTAAAAAATATATATTTAGTGCAAAAACAAGATAGTGTATGAAAAAAACCCATCATACCCAAAGTGAAGCATGGGGGTGGCAGCATCATGCTACGGAGCTGCTTCTATTCAGCTAGGACTGAAGTTCTAGTCAAGATAGAGGGATTAATGGATAACTGTACCGATTTTGGCACAAAACATACAGGCCTCTGTTACACAGCTGAAGATGAAAAAAAAAATGTTCACCTTTCAGCGCGATAATGACCCAAAGCACAAATCCATGTCAACAAAGGAACGGCGTCAGATTTCACAGCCCAGACCTAAATAGTATAGAAAACCTGTGGAATGACTTGAAGAACCCTGTGCACAGGAGATCCCTGAATCTGAAACATTTTTTGCAAGGAAGAGTGGAATAAAATTGCCAGTCAAGATGTGCTGAACCCAAAAGACTGAGTGCTGTATTACAACCAAAAGGTGCTTTAACAAAGTATTAAATAAAGTGTGTGCACATGTGCAACCAGGTTATTATATGTTTTCTTCCTTTTTATTCACTAAAATATTTATATATGGATTTTCACTTTAATTTTGTTGATATGCCACATTAAAGTTGGAAACAGGTCTGACATGATTTATCTTGGTTTTATTTTATCATCAAATTGTTTATTTATCATATTTTATCAAATCACAAAAACCTGTGATTTGAACAGGGATGTGTAGACTTTTTATATAAACTGTAGACAGATTTTACCAACAAAGAAAATGTTCGTTTATTAACACATTTTAAAACAAGGTTTCATTGCTTCATTATGTACAATATATAAATGTGGCCTGGTGGTAAAGCATTACATTTGCACAATTTACACATGTAGCATTGTTGGAAGTTTTGTTAAAATTCTTGTGACATATTTTAACTCACAGCCAACACAGGCAGCATTTCAGGAAGGGATTAGATTTAAATCCATGTGGCACACAGAGATATCTCCGTTTATCGGAGAATTAAAGTTAATCCCTAACACTCGGCACTCATCTGGCAGGCTTCAAATTCATATGCTGCATTAATGAGGGTCAACGTAATTAAATTAAATGGAATAACTGAATGTGGAGGAATTGGGGGGAGGTAATGTGTTTTTTTTATGATTTTAGAGTCAGTTTCTTGTGTTTAATAGGAGGTTATGGGTAAATACAATAAAATAGTGTAGAATTTAAAAGGGTGTCAACTGTTTCTTTGTACGTCACTAATTATTCATATTTTTGTTTATTATATTTATGTAATAGTTGAATATGGGCGGGTTTAATATATTTTGCTTAATTATTTACGTACGTAAATCAAACGTAAAAGTTTGATTTTTTTTTTTTCTAATTCAATTGCAGTCCACAAGACTATTTAGAATACGGATTCCTTTAAATTCATTTGGTGAGTCGGAGTAGAGCTTCTATCAGGCTGGTCCCGGCCTGTGGGCCATATGTTTGACACCCCTGTTTTAGATGTTCTGGACTTGATTAGCTCTTGAAAACCCACAACTAGAACATTTTCCTTCTCACTCTTTACTTTCCTTCTTCCTCTGAGAAAGATCTCTCTGAAGTTCCACTTATATTTATTACATTCCTATGGTCAATTCAGAGCACCTCGGGCTGAGGCTGCAGGCAGGTGTAACTGTAAAAAATGACCCTTGAAAAAAAATTTATTAGTGTCAACCCAGAGATTACTTTCTCTCTCATCCTTTCTATTTCTTTCTGAAAAAGAAATGTCCCAGAAAACCATTGCAGAAGCTGAATCTTGCTCAAACAGCATTATCGTTAAGTTTGTCTTTATAAGTTCCTGTCATCATGGGGATATTTGGGAGCCCTCCTTAAAGCACGGCTCCTGATACGTGAAAATAAGTTTGAGAGGGGGTCCTAGACAACCAGATGATATGTTTCTCAGCTAATCAGGGTCCTTGGGAACACCACCCATTGTGGAGCTGGCAGGAGATGTGACGTCCTCCATCAGGCAATGTGGCGGAGCGATCTCTTAGCTGAGAGGTGATGCGACGTCCAAGGCAGAGCAAGAGCGCGGAACAATGGCCTCTGCAACACCAGCAGGGGGCGGGAAGTTCAAGATTGAGAGATGTTCTCCACGAAGCCAGAGGGGGGAGCAACATTCTCCACGAAGCCAGAGGGGGGAGCGACATTCTCCACGAAGCCAGAGGGGGGAGCGACGTTCTCCACGAAGCCAGCGGGGGGAGCGACATTCTCCACGTAGCCAGAGGGGGGAGCGACATTCTCCACGTAGCCCGAGGGGGGAGCGACGTTCCCCACATAGCCCAAGGGGGGAGTGACGTTCTCCATGTAGCCCGAGGGGGAGCGAAGTTCTCCACATAGCAAGAAGGGGGAGCAATGTCTTCAGCAGAGCAGGGAGGTGGAGCGATATCCTCAGCCAAGCAGGAAGGCAGGCCAGGCATAGTGACCATTCCTGAGTGGCCCTGATCCAAGCTCCTATCCCCTCTTACTCCCACCTCAGGCGGTTCCTCTTTAGGAGAGCCTCTTGGACACTGAAAAAATCTGCTGCATATATTTGTTGGTCTTCCTTCTGTCATGTAACAGCGGCGAAGATGGATGTAAGAGCAGATTATAGTTTAATGAAAAAACAAACAATACAAATAATGTAGCTTAGAACCACAAAACCATGAATTAGAATATCAAGGCAAAAATGTACATGGACTAAAGAACATAACAAAAGCAATGAACAGCAATGGAAGACAAAAGCTAGACAATGGTGTGAGGTGCAAGTATTTAAGTGACTTAAATACTAGTGCTCATTAAACCCAAAACGTGAAATAGGTGCAAGCAGTCATGTGATGTGATCAGTAAGTTGCAGTGGCTGTTGGGAAACGTAATTCAGTGCTGATTTTGGCATAACCCTGATATTCTGATTTTTATCAATCTATATTTATTTTGTAAATTGATCAAATAGCAGTGCTGCTTTAAAGCAACAGTGGCCTGAGGATTCATGTTGTCATGCTTGTTAGTAATATGCCACTGAGATGTCAGTAAATCAACAATTATTGTAATAACTGTCACTAAATACCTTGTTTTTGAGATTAACATGGTAAATAACAATATTTTATAATATCCACCATGTATACATATACACAATATAAACCACCATGGTCCAAAGATGGGACAAAGAAATGGTGGAAGTTGTCCATCCCAATATTGTATCCATTTGCAACAAAAGCATGGGTGGAGTAGACCTCCTCAATTCCCTAGTAGCACTGTATCGCACAAAAGTATGATAGAAGAAGTGTTATCATCGACTGTTCTTTCATATGATGGATGTCGCAACGGTGGAAGCTTGGCTGCTATACAGAAGAGATTCCACTTGGTGTGGTGTCCCAAAGAAGGAGCAACTCAGCTTATTGAACTACACAACTGAGGTGGCAACCTGCCTCTGCAATCAAGAACAAGTTTGCAGCAAGAGGGGAAGGCCTTCTCTGAGTGTTGGGGCAAATCTGGATATGAAACAAAAAAGAGGCTGTCTTGAACCCGTACCTCCAGCCCCTGTCCATCTGGACAACACAGACCACTGGCCTGTCTACAATGAGAGCAGAGGGAGGTGCAAATTACCTGGATGCAAGGGCATCATCAAGGTCAGGTACATGAAGTGTGAAGATTTTTTTCTCTGTTTCACCCCTGAGAAAAACTGTTGTTGTTTTTTTCTTCCACACGCAGTAAAGCTGAATTGCTGTTGGACCTAATGACAAAGCTGTAAATGCTGTACTTTTACTGTACTTTCTGCAGTGCTTTATAACAATGTTTTGAATTATGCCAATCTCTTTTAGAGCCACTGTGTGATTTCATAATGTAAAACGGAACTGAAAGTGAATTTTGTCAAACTTTTTTTCCTTTGTTGCATGTTGTTGCTTATAGGTAACAGATATCCATTAAAAGTATAACTGACAGCAACTGGCTTGTTTTGTCAGTGCAAATGATTATATATATATATATACATATCAGTCCATACAGGATTTGTTTTGTCATGGTTGAGGCCAAAAATGCTTGCTTTTGCTGCGGCTTTTTTCAAAATTTGTGAGCCAAATTTTTGCGGGATTTATTGTGGTTGAATCGGTTGGTTTTGTGTTGAATTGGCGAAATTGCAATTGTACGAAATTGTTTTGCACGGTCTTTCGCAGTGATGGTTGTTGGTAATTGAGACCTTTTAGCTGTACTCATGTTTGACTCATGTGAATCAAAGAGGGCTTTGGCTGAATGCGCATTGTGATGATGTCACATGGCGCATCTGCTGACATCACATGACGTGTCTTGGTCCACATCTGCGGTAATATAAAAAAAAAAATTGCAAGCTCCTCCGAATATTGCAGAGTTTCCCTGATTTCGCATTAATTTCTGTGATCATAAAATCCTAGAGGGACTGATATACAGCTGTTTAATAAGTTCTTTCATGAAATGTGATTTTTTTTTTTTTAAATAAAAAGATTCAAATTTTTTTTAAAAATCTATTTATTATCACTATTGCATGTTGTTGCCCCAAAGTAACATACTCAAATGTAAAAGAAGTATGAACTTAAACAAAAATAAAATGACAAGTAAAATAAGCCTCCCTATTTTTGGATGCTGAAATGAACAGGTAACTTCTAAAACAAAATATTTAACTGTTTAATTAACATTAAACATTAAAAGTCTAACTGGATTGAGCAGTTTAGATAAGTATGTAAGGATAACAAAAAGGAAATTAAACATTAGACATGACACATTCCTGCAATGTGGCCTTCATTAAAATGTTGAACCTGGCTATGGCCCTAAGTAAAATACAGTATAATACAGCCAAATGCAGTACACCACAGTACAGTACAGTCAAATCATTTACTATAAACTAGCCCTGCTATTTAAAAAAAAAATTATATTCCATATAGTCTAGCTGAACAATACAGCTTAAAGCAAATACAGAAAGATTTAAAGATACAGATGTGAGAGGCAGCAAATATTTGATACTAAACATGTCATGGCTGATTGAATAAATTTGGGGTAAGTAGAAAATTGCAGTTAATTGATAGTCAGTCATCAGTAATTGGAGAATGACAACACAGAGGCATGGAGATGTTCTCCTTCTCTCTGCCTCTCCTTTCCTCTCTTAATCTCTTTAGCATTTTCAGTCATGTTCTGTCATGCATTAAGAGCATTCCTTCAAGACAGATGATAAAATTTAGTGTTATTATGTTCAAAGATCTATTTTATTGTTCTTAATGATGTCACTTACATAACATTGCCCTACTTTATAACTAAACAATGGAACACATTGTAAATCATAATAAATCTGAATCATTACCTTAAAGCATTGGAAATCCCTCCCCTTCGGCTGCTCCCGTTCAGGGTCACCACAGCGGATCACCCATCCGCATATTTTGATTCTGGCACAAGTTTTATGCTGGATGTCCTTCCTGAAGCAACCTTCCCCATTTTCCAGGCTTGGGACCAGCACTGAGCGTGCACTGGCTCGTGTCAGTAGCTGGGGTTGGTTCCCTGAATAAGAAATGAACCGGGGCCGTGGCGATGAGAGTGCTGCATGCCAGTCACTAGTCCACCAGTCCAGCCTATCTTATAGCTTTGGAAATAAACTGAATAAATAAAAAATAATTAAATAACAAAATTAATAACATTAGTTCTGAAGTGCAGACTGACATCCGTAGTTAAAATCCACTTGTCAAAATTTGTTTGTTCAAATGGAAATGGGCATTAAATAGAGAAAAAATTATATGCTTTTTCATGCTGAGTTTATCTACTTGACATTTAACCCTCCAAATTTACAATGAGGGAAGATAATTTAGCTGTTTCTTTACTATCCGAATGAGTATAACGCTGAATGAAATCCAGTGGAGGAAATGTACTTCCACACATAACATTTGAAGTCCCAAACCCAAATTCTATAGCCTCTCCTCTTATATACTCGGTTAAGATGAAATCCTCTTGGTTTTGAAAGTGTAAGTCAGACAGAAAAAAGTGTAAGCTCCATTCCCTAGCTGCTGGTGCCCCCTGTGTATAAATGCTGGAAAAGCAACAACCATGAACACACAATCGCTCGCACTCATTCACGCACTAACAAACACTCAGACAGCCTGCCACCATGAACTGAACCGTTCAATAATTCATGTGGCCTGATGCAGGCATGGGTGAGTCTGATAGGGCAAAGCAAGGTGGCTATAATAGGATAATGCCCAGGACTGTTTTTTTTTTTCCATCTGTCGTATTTTTTTCCTTAATACATTTTGGCATGTATCGATTCATTTGGCTTTAGTCACACTTCAACAATCATGTAATTTGGATTGCTAAAGGGTGATACCATGTGGTGCTTTCTGCATGAAACATTCTGCTTTCTGTGCTTTCTCCGTAGCTAACCACAACTAATTGCCTACAACAGATGCCCACAGTGCTTGTCATCACTGTTTATACCTGTCTCATTGTTAGCACATGTACCCTGCTGTGTGTTTAACAATGTATTACGTTATATAGTGCAGTTATAGTATATTGAGTTTTATGGCAGCATGTAAGTGCAACACATTAACATAAAACCAAAAACACAACAGCAAAACCAAAACCACACAACAGCAGACGCCTGTACGAAAGATACCGATTTTCAGCAGATGGTATAGTTTATCTATGTTGCTTCTTGAGCCACACATTAAAAATTTGACACCCAGAAGCCATGCTCTTACTGTACCGCGAAATCTATGTATTGTTTAGCTTTTTTTTTTTTTTTTGCGAATGGTCCATATTTGCATGCAGTGGCATTATTCCTGTCGTAATATATTTTCACAAATTGATATTTATTTTATCAAAATTTAATTAAAACAATTGTCATTTATATTAAGTGAAATTCCATGAAATACACTGAGGAAGTTTCCAATCCATTTATTGTCATTGTGAGCCTATAAAAGTAAACTTACACATTTATACAATCAGTAATTTTCCCGAGGTTTGGCAGCCACAGCAGTGTTGCTTTTTGCAGTTGGTGTAGGTTTAAATTCCTCATATTTCCACAAAATCATTTCTTACTCCTCAACCAAAAAGTATGCACACCTACTTTTTGCCATGTTAAACGCTATTGGTTGTTCGCTGCAAACGTCTGGCTTTTATGCAACTCTGAGTTTGCTCAAATCACTTCATGCAACAGTCATCTAAAAAATCTAAAAGACAACAGCAAAACCAAAACCACTACAGCAAAACTACAACAAATGTGAGAACACGACAGCAAAAGAGAAACACATCAACATTTACAGTAACAGTAACAGAAAGGGGAGGACCTTATTGAACACCACATGCTCACTGTTAATTGGCTACACAGTGTGTCAGTCTGAGAGACCATCTGGGGGGGGGGGGGAGAGTTGGAGAACGTTTACAGTAAGAGATAAGATGAGCCTGGATGAACCTGCTTTTGTTCATGGTTATTTTTATCAGTATTTTTATCAATGATGTCATTTGCTGTGAAATTTGCACAGTATTATTATGAAGTATGTAAACATAGAAAAACCGCCAGAAGGAAGCCAGGTTATTCAGAAGAAAGGATTACTCCTCATTGTAATATCATAACTAACTTCACATAGACTGAAAAGGTGTTTTTGTTGTTGTTTTTGTTGTTGTTTTGCACTTATGGACCACCGTAGAGTTTCCCTGATCATCGGCGATCTCCATTACTACTTCCTTGTTTTTTTTTTATCTTCTTGTATTCCAAGCAGGTGTTTTCAAAGAAAAGACAGCAAATAAAATCAGCTCGGCAAAATGTATTCATGCGAATGAACATGAAAAAGAGAAAAATAGTTTAATGCTGAGCAGTGTGCCTGGTGTTTTCAAAGAAAACTATGATTCACAGTATTGCCATGCAGTGGATAGGGCTAGTTTTACCATTTAAAGGATTTGATCAAAAAAAATTCCAGCCTGGAAATAGACACCATTCCAGTTTAGCATAGATAGAAGAAACCTCATGTTAAGCTAAGATTGGTGTACATGTATAGACATTCCAGTTTGTCCCTGTTGAGTGGAACTGAAATCAAAGTGTCCATGAAGATGTTTATTAAAATGCCAGCACACTGGGCAACATTTAGATCATTGATACATTGATGCATATCATTGATACGTTCAACAGAGAGAATCATTGGTACTTCAAAGAAAAATGACTTCTTACAATCATTAAACTCAGAGAATATGTGTTTTTAGTTTATGAGGGACTTTACTGTATGTAAAAATTAAGAGAGACAAGCAAAGTAAGATTAGCTTGAGGATTTAGCTTCTGTTTAACTCCACCTCAGTTCTTAGCTAATGGTCTTAATATTTGGTAGGTTGTAAGATTAGTTTTGCAGTTGGATTTATAGTTGGATTTGCACCATTGACTTTGTTGAGTGTGTTTATCATGAAGTAAATATGCTAGCTTGAGGGTCAGTCACATTAGCATTAGCTTAGTGGTTTGGGAACCACGAACAACGAGCTAAGGAATACGAACTACGAACAACTTACTTTAAACTATTCTAATACTAATACTCTGAGAGGAAGTGGAAACAAAAGGGGGTTTTTAAACACACACAAATCAGAGACACCTGAAACTCATCATGACAATCAATAAGAATAAGGAGGTGGAGACATGACACAAACCAAAACACAAGCACATGGTAAAACATAGGAGGCGGAGACATGACGTGAACAAAAACAAACGTACATGGCAAAGAAAACTAACGTGAGTTCATGAATGAAAACAGTCCGGAGCTTTTTATGAATAGCGCTGGCATGCGCTCAGTGGAATGCGGAAGTACGCTACTCCGCTAGCCTCCGCTAGCTGCGTAGCGAGAGAGAGGGAACCTAACATTTATGATGAATATGTTGCTGTAAAGGTATTGCAGTATTGTAGATGGCATTAAAAATTACAAACCGCATTTTAAACATGTTTTTGTTAAATAGCCACAATATATCCAGGTTCTGAGCATTGCATGATCATAACGTGTAATGTATGAAGTAACTGTGTTTCAAAAAAAATTACACAAAACTAAAGACAAATGTTAAAAATAAAAGTATATAAATAATGGTCCTTAAATCTAACTTAATTGGTGTAAATCACCACTAAGTCCTGCATGACTCCAATTTTAGAACTTACCTCATCCATGCATACATACACATCAGGCTAATCAGACAATAAACTGGAATAGGATAAAAGCTTAAACTACTCGACAAAATGGTTTTATATATTTTCTTATTCTATGTAACAGACACACTTAGGCTAAATAAAACACTTCACTCAATGCTCGTTGTGTTGCTCTTTCACGCAGTCTAATATGTGGAGGAAATTAATATAGTACCCCACCCCAGGATTAAATTGGCTTTTATTATTTTATTTTTTTTTATAAAATAAATTTGGTTAATTTGGTAATGACATCTTTGTTTTCCCATTTTGGCACTTTAAATTTGCTCAGTGAAGAGCAACCAGTTTGTGGCCTTCATAAGCTAATGCTTTTGAGCACTTTTTACAGGCAATACCCTACAGTCTAGCATTTTTTTATTTTTTTTTACTGATTAAACCCAAATGCTTCCAGATGATGGCAACTACTGTATATTCACCACTGTCTATTTTTTATTAAACCAAGATTATGTGTGAAAAGTAAAATTAGTGAATGTGAGCACATTCTGTTTACGTGTGTATGCATGGAATCCGAAAAGGGTCAATATGATATTGACCTTGTATTATATTATATTATCATTATTATTATAATAATAGTTAGTAAGTAAAAAAAAAAAAAAAATACATGAATAAATTGCATGAGTTCAGGTCCACATCTATGTGTGAATTTGTTGAATAATTTGAAGCTGTAAATTCCCAGTCCAGGAGAGAATTTCCTTATCAAACTCCAACCATGTTAGTCATACTGTGTGCTTTTTTTTCCCTTATAGTTAGATATTGACAGTAGCTTAGTGCTTAGATGGAACTGGAATTAATGGGATTTGAACCCCCAACCCCCATGATAACGATAGACAGTGATTAAAATACTGTAATGGTAAAATACTATTCAAGGTTTCTACAATTGTAAGGGACATTAGACAAGTGATTTGTAAAAGGATTTTATGGACAATGTACCATGTTATGTTTTTTACTGTTTACTACATAGATATTTTGACAGAACTGTAGATAAGTACATAGCTGTGTAAGTAAATAGCTATAAATGAAAGCATGGTGGCTCATTTGTAAAGTTTCAAAAGCAGAGTTGCATTAGTAAGGAACCTGTGATGAAGCACAATATAAAGCAATGACTTGATGTGCTGATGCTAGCACAGAGATATAAGGGCTGAAGGACTGAATTTCCACCAACTGAGCAGAAACAAGCAATTCATATATTATATTACATTACATTGCATCATTTCCTAATGACTTTTAAATGTTGCATCTTTTTATGTTGGGATAGATGCACATAATCTGGGAGATCATTCAAGTTTGCAGGTTTACACATCACAGCACAGCACACTGATAGCCACATATTTGGTGTTTTATATCTGTGTTAAACTTTTTCAAAATGTTTCTTTTTAACAAGCATGTTAAACCCCTGTATGTGCCCAGAAATCTGCATCTAATCAAACCTGATAGGTTTGGCATTGAGAGATGTTTGTTCATTAGCACCTTTGTTTCCAGTCCTTACTGCTTTAAAAAAAATAATAATAAAAAGCTCTTGTTTCATTAAAAGCCCATTATATCCTCCACAATTTGTTAATTATTGAGGCTCTAATTGCCTTTCACATTAGTGAAAACGGACATGATTAGAGATTCTTTATTTCTAGGATATTTCTTCTCTGGGAAAGTAGAAACTTTCAGAGTGGAAAGCTTTTGCATGAAGGCATGATGCAGTAAAATAGGCAAGTTTTATTACATTTCTTCAAAATGGAGCAATCAATAAGAGACATTTCAGCTGGTTTACACTGCGATAACATCGAAGAAATCTAGTTAAAAAGTAATGTGTAGACTTTCTTTCTAGACATTTAATAATTCATTCCGTTAATTTTACCTTTCAGTGCTTGTCCCAGTAGTTTACTAAAGGTAACGTTGTGTTCTGATGCAGAAAGGAGTGACTGATCGACAGGTCATGAGTTCAAATCCCAGCACCGCCAAGCCGCCACTGTTGGGCCCTTGAGCAAGGCCCTTAACCCTCAATTGCTCAGATGTATAAATGAAATAAATGTAAGTTGCTCTGGATCAGGGCATCTGCCAAAATGCCATAAATGTAAATGATGCCTGTGCAAAAAGCAGACTTGCTTTAATGTATGTTGCTCATTTCAAACATTTTTAAATGGCATTTTGAGAGCCCCTGCAATTTTTTAATGTTTTTTTTTTGTTTGGTTTTTTTTTTGGTCTATGATTCATCCTATTAAAAGAGAGAGGTTTAATTATGCATCACTTCTCAGTGCAACAAAGGACAAGTTGTCCAGGGAACATAAAGGAGTGATGATTAGAGAAGATGGATGCTTACATTTTTCAGAGTCCAGTGACACTCAGATCCTGCACCAGCTGCCAGACCACCAGGCCCACCTCCAGGGTTTCGCTGAGCTGCATTTGATTTGATGCTACCATATGCAACCTGTTTTTCACTTTGTCTTTTGGGAGTGATGTAAAATCACTGCAATGAATCTGAATTAGACCATCTGTCAATTACTCTGAAATTAACCAGATCTTATTACATGAGATTTATTTTGTTTGTTTGAGAACTGCTATTTGCAGGTTTTTTCATGCATTCAAACAACTATCTCACTACACCTCCTCTCTGTCTGTCTGTCTGTCTGTCTGTCTGTCTGTCTCTCTCTCTCTCTCTCTCTCTCTCTCTCTCTCATACACACACACACACACACACACACACACACACACACACACACACACACACACACACACTAGGAAAGATGATGCTTCATTTCTCCTGCACTGAAACATACTGCAGAAAAAAATTCACCTTATTGTGTATCCACCATAAAACAAAGTAGTAAATGTTGTGTTGTCTTCATGCTGTGCTACAATTTGAGGAGATGCATATTCTTAATAGCAATACAGAAGTTGCATTGAGTGCTTGTTACTAGAAAATCACAACTAGGAAATAACTGGAATTATAATTAAAATTACTAACTATATCTAAAAACTTTAAGAAGTCAGTAACGTAGATGTACTTTATGTCATCCTTTGAATTTAAAATGGTTGTGCAATCTTCAGCTTCAGCTGCTCAGGTGTGTCTTAAAGGCAACTGAGACTACAAATATTTGTTCTGTTTGCTGTGATTCTTGACTGACAACAGAAGAAATTCCATTTATTAAAATCTTATGAATAATTATAACAGGTTAACCAAAAGGCAGTTTTATCTGTAAGTGAGCAGAAGAAAGTGTTGTTGAATTATTCCCTGGAATGGTAGGTAATTTATTCAACATTTTATCTATCAGATAACTTTTATCTCTTTTATCTTTTTGGTTAATACTCAACAAACAACAGCAGGATATAAATATGCTTTTATAGATTTAAAAGATTTTTACTTGTTTACTTTTGTTGTTGTTTTATATGGTGCATTGTAAAGAGTAGTCTACTACTATGATGTAACATTTAACAAATTCTAGTCCATGACCAATAACCTCCACTCTTCAGGGAAGGCTTTTCCTGAACAGGGAACATGGCTGTGGAGATTTGGGCTCATTCAGCCACAGGAGTGTTACTCAGGTCGGACACAGTTTTTTGGCAAGGAGGCCTGGGGTGCAGTCTGTGTTCCAATTCATCCCAAAGGTGTTCAGTGGGGTTTAGGTCAGGGCTCTGTTCAGGCCACTCGAGTTATTCCACTCCAACCTTGGCACCTCATGTCTTCATGGAGCTCACTTTGTGCACAGGGGCATTGTCAAGCTGGAACAGGTTTGGGCCTTCAGTGAAGCGAAATTGTAATGCTACAGTATACAAAGATATTCTATACAATTGTGTGCTTTCAGCTTTGTGGCAACAGTTATATGGGATTGATGGTCAGGTGACCACAAACTATCAGCCATATAGTGTATGTTGCCATGCCAAAATGCAATGTAACATTTTTTTGTTGTTGTTGTTGGTTGTTTGTTTGTTTTTTACTATGTTTGGTTTGGAATAATGGGGTAGCAGAATGCACCATAAAGCCAATATGGTTATAAAATATATGGCTTATCAAATTATTTCCAGAAAACACCAGTACATTTTTGAAGAACACCTTAATAGGTGCCCAAGACCTGATTGCTGAAACAAAACAAAACAAAACAAAGTACTTCCAGTGTACTATAAGAATCTAAAAGTAAGAAAAAAAAAAAAAAAAAAAAAAAAAACATCCATGAAGCAAATGTAGGAACTTGAGTCCTTATATAGACCACCCCAGATGGTGACCCTTCCAGTTACACCATTGTTTGCCTACAGCACACACCACAAGGGGGAGACAAATTGACTTGTTCCAGCAAATGACATTGTAAAAAGGGTTTGGCATATCCACGCCTATTCCCCCATGTCCTGTGGTCTGATGAGACCAAGATAAACTTATTTGGTTCAGATGGTGTGACGGCAACCAGGTGAGGAGTTCAAAGACAAGTGTGTCTTGCCTACAGTCAAGCATGGTGGTGGGATGTGTCATGGTCTGGGGCTGCATGAGTGCTGCCGGCACTGGGGAGCTACAGTTCATTGAGGGAACCATGAATGCCAACATGTACTGTGACATACTGAAGCAGAGCATGATCCCCTCCCTTCGGAAACTGGGCCGCAGGGCAGTATTCCAGCATGATAACGACCCCAAACACACCTCCAAGATGACCACTGCCTAGCTAAAGAAGCTGAGGGTAAAGGTGATGGACTGGCCAAGCATGTCTCCAGACCTAAACCCTATTGAGCATCTATGGGGCATCCTCAAATGGAAGGTGGAGGAGTGCAAGGTCTCTAACATCCACCAGCTCTGTGATGGCAACCTGTGAAGCTCTGGTGAACTCCATGCCCAACAGGGTTAAGGCAGTGCTGGAAAATAATGGTGGCCACACAAAATGTTGACACTTTGGGCCCAATTTGGACATTTTCACTTAGGGGTGTACTCACTTTTGTTGTCAGCGGTTTAGACATTAATGGCTGTGTGTTGAGTTATTTTGAGGGGACAGCAAATTTACACTGTTATACAAGCTGTACACTCACTACTTTACATTGTAGCAAAGTGTCATTTCTTCAGTGTTGTCCCATGAAAAGATATAATAAAATATTTACAAAAATGTGAGGGGTGTACTCACTTTTGTGAGATACTGTATGTGTATATATATATATATATATATATATATACACACACAGACACACACACACACACACACACACACCCACACACAGTGGTCGGCCAAGAAAAATTACTGCAGCAGATGAAAGACACATCAGGTTTATTACGGTATATATATATATATGTACTGTGCAAAAGCTTTAGGCACCCTATTTTTTTAGTACAAACTTTGTTATAGATTTTTTATTTTATGACTTCTACTTTATCGTCAGTACAAAAAAAATTTTAGCTTCCCAAAGTTTTCTAGCACAAAATTAAATGTTACAGAAAAATGTTTCTATGTCATTAAAGAAAGCAGCATATTATGTAAGAGACTACTTTTCAGACAAAAAACACAACTGTGATTAGTACATGCCTTAACTCATCATTAATTCATATTTAAGTAAATATTAATTCAGGTGTTATTGCATGATTATTCATGTACTGTTACTGTAAAGTGTTACCACTAATTGCTATCCTTTATTCTTGTGAAATCATTAGAAATCAACCAGTCATTTTGAACTGTTTCCACACAATTAACCACATTTGCCTGTAAATGTCTGTATATTCTCCAAGTCTGATCCTTAAATCCATGAAGGGTTCAGTGTCAGCTCATGGGTTAAATCAGGGACAGTACTTTATACTCATAATTTTGTTTAGGGAGATTTCCTGAAATATTGGGAATTACTAAAGCCCTAGCACAGGGGTGTCCAATCTTATCTGCAAAGAGCCAGTGTGGGTGCAGGTTTTCATTCAAATCAAGCAGAAGCCATACTTGATTCCACCTGTTTAAACAGTTGAGCTTGGCTTTCAATAGACTCAAGTGTGGCTTCTGCTTGGTTGGAATGTAAACACTTTCCGGATAAGATTGGACACCCCTCCCCCAACACACCATGTCAGTGTGGGATGATCCAACATCTGTTCTTGCTGACGTTAAACAGTCCTGTCAGTCCTGTTACAGTAGACACGTTAATCTCTATGACCGGGCCACAGAGACGGCTGTCTGTCACTCATGTAAAACATGCCCTCATTGTGCAACACAACAACACACCATGCAGTCTGCATTAAAAAATAAATATCCAAATCAATTTGGAACTATTTCGTCAACCGAAATCACTTTTAATTTATGATTCCAACTTCAAAATTGTGCCATGCCTCCTACCTGAGTCATAGAGTGATAACAAGCAGTTGGTTCCAAGTTCAAGATGGCTGCTACTGCTGTCTTTAGCTATATAACATCATTTTGTCCATTTTAATAGATAACAATCTAATACATTGTGAGCAATCAGATAAGCAAATCTGTTCGACAAACTGAATAAGTAGACATTCAGTTTGCTTCATATAAAATATAATCGGTGAAACTTAAACATGCAAAATACATACTATGAATGTGTTTCTGTACCTTTTGTCATGACAACAGTCACATTCTGCCACATTCAAACCAACACAGATGTCTCACCAGCATTAGTCCACTCTGGACACCCTGTTCGATATACAAGTCATGTGTCATTTTAAACACCAGAGTGCATTGTGGCTAGTCTACCAGAGATTGGAAGTATCACAACACTTTTTGATTTTTACTTAATTCCTTTTGAAAGACAAATCTACATCCTGTCCCTGCTGAAAAAGAAATTCTAATGATTTCCACTACAAATACCATTACAAACATCAGCTAACCATTAAAACCATTACCATTATTGGTCCTTAATGGTATCCATTAGATATAACATGCCACCAATAGAAGGCAACAAATTACCATTAGAGACCCACAGGGAATATTACGGTTTCTATTAAAACCAATGCAATTCCCATTATAACCATTAAAACCATTGCACATTCTATAAGGGTTTCTATTGTTTTTTCAACAGGGGTGCACTACAATTCTCTATAATCATATATTTGTAAACTCTTAATGTGACTTTTTACCATTACATTATAGCTTTCATGAGTCAATCTAAATTCTTAACTTTAACACGTGATAGCAAGAATGAGATCTAAAACCCAACACTGTAATCTATCTGTTGTTACATACACTTTGTATTTATCTGTGCAGTTTGCGTTGTGACAGATATGGATTAGCTTTCAGGTGGTTTGTATTGTCAAAGTTTTTATTATGCTAGCTAACATGTGAGAGCTTAGACATATAGCTGTTGTTAGTAAGCCTTAGCTAATGAAGAATGTTTTCCAACATTCCTTTGTTCTTTGAGAAAGGGGGAACTAATTTACCATCAGTAACTAAAATCAGTGTGTGATTTGAGGCAGACGTCTTTTTCTTTCTTGTATTTTTGCTTTTATACTTATACTCTTCTACAACCTGAGTGAAGAACATGCTTGAAGCTATACTTCAGCTTTTACCAGAGGATTTATCCATCCATTCATCCATCCATTTTCCATATCGATTATCCTACACAGGGTCACGGGGAGCCTGGAGCCTATCCCAGGGAACTCGGGGCACAAGGCGGGGGACACCCTGTGATGGGGTGCCAACCCATCACAGGGTACAATTGCACGCACACACACTACGGAGTTTGGAAATGCCAATCAGCCTATAACACATGTCTTTGGACTGGGGGAGGAAACCGGAAACATGCAAACTCCATGCATACAGGGCAAAGGTGGGATTCCAACCCCAAGCCCGGAGATGCGAGGAAGACAAGCTAGTCACTAAGCCACTAAATAAGGATTTATTTAGATGAGTAATTGCACTTTTACTTAAGTATGTAATTTGTTTACTACTTCTGCCTCTGGTCTGTATTAAATTAGATACACCATTTGAACACTACCTACTGCAGTGTATTCATGTTCAAAAGACTAAGATGTGAGTTTAAATCCCAGGATTTCCAAAGAGCCACTTTAGGGCCCTTAACCCTCAACTGCTCAGCTTGATTGGATTCTGGTTCACCTGAAAATTGCTTTGGATTAAAGCCCTTCAATCAAGCTAATTGTTCATTATCTCTACACTGTCAGTGGGTTTGTTGGAGCTGTTGCTTTTCCATAATTGTCCATTGCCCATTCATTGCCAGGTTGTGTATAGAAACTTGTGTAGGTGCAGTCAGGGTCAGCATATACATTCAGGTCTACACTCCTCCTCCTTTTACCCTTTCCTAATGGAACCTAATCATAGCTAATCCAATTATTTTAGCTTCAGTGTGGCTAATCCCACCATTCCTCCAAGTACCTGTCCTCCAGCCACGTCTACAATCTCTGGGATGAGTGCCTACACCTGAACAGTTAAGGTAAGTCTTTATACAGCTTAAAGGTAAAGTGAACTCAGTAGACCCATGATATAAATCATTACTTACTGTCTGATGACTAAATCAGTGCTGTTGGTGTGCATTAAAGTGTTGTTGTTGTTGTTTTTTTTCCCACACATTTAATTGAGGTAACTATTAGATAAACTACAATAAAGCATGACCTAAATTCCACATAGATTGGTGAAAATTCATAACTGACTTTATGAATCTGTAGTAGCTACATACACATCTTTGCTAGCATTAATAATTTCTTGAGTCTTTTTTCTTGTTTGGATGCTGTTATTATAGTTACATATACCATATCCACATTCTATGAGTGTACAGATTGAAAATGCCACCAAACTTACTCTTGCCCATATCCTGGTAAAATGTTATTGTATTTATAAAGTATTCCATATTGGTAGGCTTCAGTGTGAATATTAATATCTGAATGGATTGTTATGTGCCACTATTATTACTGTTATTTGTAATGTTCACCCTGTATATGTCGATTATGGCAATTCATAAAACTGTATTTCTGGTAATGTGCAAAAACTGTACCAAACGCATACCAATAATGCTGCCTTGAATCAAACTGAGAAAGTCTGATAGACAGATCCACTCTTTTATCAGTGCAGAGCAGTATTCAGGTCGGGATTTTTCTTTATGAATCTGCTTGGGCCAAGGCAGATTAGGATCAGATATGTTTATCATTGATTAGCACTGACAGCTCCTGACACACACAGCCGTGATCGTCCTATAACTACGGCTACACCCGTATTACAAGGCTGAAGTGCCCTCACTTTTTTTTGTTGTTTTTTTTTTTACTTAAATATGACATAGGTCTAATATATTTCAGAGCTGTGTAAACACAAAAATAATTGTTTCAAATCAGATTTGAGGCACTTTCACACCCACTCATCCCTAATAGCTGCAAAACCAGTGAAGGCTATGAGTCTGGTCATTTTCACTGCTGTCCAATTACAATCTTAATTGATTAGGCTTATGTCTATTTCACTATTCCATCCAACACCTTGATCACTGCATGACACTTATTGTGTGAGGAAAGCAGAAAGCAGCCATTTTTTAGACAGCTTTAGGCAGAATGACTGTTTTTGCCATATTTGATAAACTGGCTCCTTCCCCAACGTGCTCTTAAAGTTTAAGTTATAGAAGTGCTATAGGCAGAAAAAGTTTTGTCCAAAACATGATTTTTCGACTACTTGGCAGAACAGAATTTCGACTTTGACAGAATTTAGCCGTAGGAACATCTCATGGGCTTTCCTGCCACACGTATATGGAGCGTGGTTCACTAAACTGCTTAATCATTAGCCTCAGTCATCTTAGTTTAAACTTGACCACATTTCCCAGTTGTTTGCAGCAGTGTTCACATCACCTTAACTGCTTCAGTAACAAGCCCATCATGTGCTGAAAGGAATGTGATGAATATTATCTGTGAAGAATATTAGCTGCACATGTATCTAGTGATATAACCATGTAGTTGCCTAAATGCTACTCCCTAGGCTTTTAAGAATCGTTATGATTTAGCTAATCATTGCTTTATGCTCTTTCTGTGTACTTCTGCATAGAAACAAAGTGTGTCTGTGTGTGTGTGTGTGTGTGTGTGTGTGTGTGTGTGTGTGTGTGTGTGTGTGTGTGTGTGTGTGTGTGTGTGTTATTATTTATAGACGTGTGTTTTGAGCTGCAGGATGTTTAGTTGGGTGGTGAAAGTTGTTCCTCAACCCCCAGAGAAGCCTGAAAAGCTAGAAAAGGAAGGCAAAGGAAATACACTCCAAACATCAGTAAGTGTGTGTGTATGTGTACATGGAAAGCCTGTATTACACATTCTATTTCTAACTGTCATTACTGATGTGCTGATAATTGGATGTGATTATTATTATTATTATTATTATTATTATTATTATTATTATTATTATTATTATTATTATTATTATGTGCACATACAGTCAGATCCATAAGTATTTGGACAGTGACACAATTTTCGTATTTTTGCCGCTTTACACCACCACAATGGATTTGAAATGAAGCAATCAAGATGATTGAATTGCAATTGAAGTGTAGAGGTTGAGCTTTATTTCAAGGGGTTCAACAAAAATTGCATTAACGCTTTAGGAATTACATCCATTACAGTCCCTCCATTTTCACAGGCTCAAAAGTAATTGGACAATTGACTGATAAGCAGTTTCGTGACCAGGTGTGGCCTGTTTCCTCATTATTTCATGACAAATTAAGGAGATAAAAGGAGTTGGAGTTGATTCCAAACATTGAATTTGCATTTAGTAGCTGTTCATGGGAACTCTCAATTTGCGATCTAAAGAGGTTTCGATGCAAGTGAAGGAGTTCAAGTTCAAGTTCAGTTTATTTGTATAGTGCTTTTAACCTTGGACATTGTCCTAAAGCAGCTTTACAGAAGTATATAAATTCAGGACATAGATTTTAAATTTATTAATTTATCCCCAATGAGCAGGCCAGTGTCAACAAGTGAAGGAGGCCATCATTAGGCCGAAAAAATGAAACTTTAGGAGTGGCCAAATCAACAATTTGGTACATTCTTAAAAAGAAGGAATGGACTAGTGAACTCAGCAACACCATCAGGCCTGGAAGACCACAGAAGACAACTAAAGTGTATGATCGCAGAATTCTTTGCTTGTTGAAGAAGAACCCCTTCACAACATCTAGCCAAGTCAAAAACACTCTGAAGTAGGTAGGCATATCATTGTCAAAGTCTACAATCAAGAGACACCTTCATGAATGTAAATAAAGACATTTTACCTTGAGATGCAAACCACTGGTAACATTCAAGAACAGAAATGCCAGATTAGACTTTGCTAAAGGAAAACTCTAAATAAGCCTGACCAGTTCCGATGCAAGATTAATTTCTACAAGAATGATGAGAAGAGAAGAGTATGGAGAAGGAAATGAAGGGCTCATGATCCAAAGCATGCCACATCATCTGTCAAACATGTGGAGGCAGTGTTATGGCATGGGCATGTATGGCTGCCAATGGAACTGAGTCACAGGTGTTTATTGATGATGTGACTGCTGATAGAAGTAACAGGAAAAATTCTGAAGTTTATAGCGCTATACTGTCTGTTCAGATTCAGTCAAATGCTGCATAAACTGATAGGATGGTGCTTCACAGTACAGATGGATAATGACCCAAATCATACCGTGAAAGCAACCCAGGGGTTTCTTAAGGCAAAGAAATTAAATGTTCTTAAATGTCTGATGACCTCAACCCAATTGAGTATGCTTTTCACTTACTGAAGACAAAACTGAAGTAGAAAGACTCACAAACAAGCAGCAACTGAAGGCAGCTGCAGTAAAGGCCTGGCAAAGCAACTCAATGGAGGAAACTCAGCATTTGATGACATCCCTGAGTTCCACATTTTATTCAGTCATTGAATGCAAAGGATTTGTAGGATATTTATGATTATGATAGTTTGCCATATTACTTTTGAGCTTACAATCTCCCAGCAATAGAACTCTTTTCTTTTGTGCCATTCATGAGTAGGTGCAACTTCTATGTTAAATAAATGCCCAATTCCTGTGTAGTAAATATATAGGTACTATCAAATTCAGAAAGTCTTTTTTTTTTTAACAAATGTAACTAACCTTAACTGTTCACTACACTAGCCAAAACTGCAGTTATTTATATTTAAATAATACATACTACTGTGATTTATAGTAATTTAGAGTAATGTGCAGAACATCAATAGCTACATTATAGTTTCCACAATATGAAATAATAGACAGAAGGACAGCAGGTATAAATGGGCTATTGTTGAGGTAAAATCTGATAAATAGTTGATTTTAGCTTCCCATCTAATATCACTACCAGAGGTCACTGAGTGGACAAAATATAAAGTGGGACCAATTTTTGAATATATATATAACTGTATGATGTGTTCAAACAGAGAAATGTACACATATGTAGTACAGTAAAAGATTTGCTACATGTTATATTTTTAGAACAAATGAAGTGTGATGTGATGAATACTTTTTGCACTAACCTGTCCCATCAAATGCTACAGAATGAAAGACAGTGGGCTTATAGCAGATAACCGACTGAACCAGCATGGCTACTGATGATGACGTTAAAGAGTCCGTTGTTGTCTTTTTCTCAATACCATAATGTTAGGGTTAGGGTTTAGGGTTAGTGCAAGGGTTAGTGTTAAAGTTAATTATCTGTAAAAACACAGGTAGTTAGGTGTGAAAAGGCTTCAGCTCAGAAAACAGTACAGCACTGAACTGTAGTAACACTAACAGGTCAAAAACTACTAGACTAAACATTGTGTAAATATGATGTACATTAGTAAAATAAAATGTACATGTAAATAAAAATGCACATTATTGCAGGTTATACAACAAATTGATGAATAGATAGATTTTTCTGACAGAATTCTGGCTGCATCTTATATTCTATGGTAACATATTGTCCAGAAAAATGTCTATTAAATTGTCATGACTGAGAAAATAGAGACAAGAAGACGGCATAGAAAAATGTTTTACTTTTGTCAGCTGATCAATTGAAAGCAACTGTGGTCTGTAGTCTTAAATACACCAGTCACTTCAAAACTGTTTTACTAAAGGCTCTAAGCACTTGGGAACCAAAATGTCTTTACACATCGTAGAATTATTGAACAATGTAAAATGCTAAATCTTTATCCTGTGAAAAGCAGGATAAATGTACCTCAGGGTGTTGAGTTGTACTGAGCCATATGGCTTAACTTAAGTTGCCTTTCGCTCTTTTAGGAACAAAAAGCACCAGTTAAAGAGCAAGAGGTGAAAAAAGGTGGGTGATTACACACGTGGCAGCTGACCATTAGTCAGTACATTATACTGTATATAAATCATTATATGGCATTGAGTGAGTTTAAATGAACATAAACGTACAGTATAATCTGATCATTTGGCAGCTGCTAGATTATTCAAGTGGTGATATAAACATTAGAGTAGGATATCTTAGATAGAATTAAAGTAATTATCACATTTTAAGAAAAGCAAAACATCTGGATTTTAGTCTAACAATAAAGTTGGAGAAAAGCAATAGGCACCATATAATTTATTCAACACTACACCGGTGAATTGGTCACAGTGCAAACATATCAACTGTATCGGTGCACACAGGCCTGCACTGCATATTATTATGCATATTATCGGGGCCTGGGACAAACCATTTAAACCAGGGAAACACACAAATGTAACCCATGAAATGTAAAAAGAACTGAGACAGCTTCCCAGGTTATCCCCTGTGATGGTGGGGCTGAATGCACACCTCCTAGTGTTAAAAAATAATAAGAAATCATATTATTGACTCATATAGAGTTTTAGTATTATCGTATTACTTAATTTAATTAAAATGAGATGTTATAATGTTTGTAATCATTTGTATTTTCACTTTTTAAAAAGCTGATGGTGTGTTGCTTGACAGCACTATTTTTTTTTCATTTTGTTGAATTGCAGCCAATCCTACTAAGCCAAAAGAAGATGAAGTCTCAGAAGAAAAAAGGTGTGTGTGTGTGTGTGTGTGTGTGTGTGTGTGTGTGTGTGTGTGTGTGTGTGTGTGTGTGTGTGTGTGTGTACGCACCACTTCTTCTGAGTGTGACCAGCCACATCCCGTCCACCCTATCAAACTCTCTCTCTCTCTCTCTCTCTCTCTCTCTGCAGTACTCAGGGTGGTGTATTGACCTGGATCTCTCAGGGTTTGACCAGTGCTCTCCCCCAGCCTGCAGCTACACCCAAAACGGACAGGGCAGACTGTGATGCCAAGGTACATGACGAGTCTGAAGTGTCATGCGCTTGATATAACTTAAATACACACTTGCTTCACATTTCTAATTGAGCAGCCATTTCTCTCTCTCTCTCTCTCTCTCTCTCTCTCTCTCTCTCTCTCTCTCTCTCTCTCTCTCTTACATTTCTTAGCAACAGGAGGAAAACAGCAACATGTACGATTTACATTACTATTTCATTACTATTTAATTCCGTGTCTGTGTGTGTGTGTGTGGGTGTGTGTGTGTGTGTGTGTGTGTGTGTGTGTGTGTTCGATATGGTACTTGATTATCTGCTTATTTGATTTACCTCTATCATATTTTTGTTTCATATGTCATCATGGATTGCAGTAAAGTGAATGAAGAGTGAGTAGATCTGGCTGAACACTTATACTTACTTAGCAGGTGCACACTGTGTAGAAGTCAAAGGAGTGGTCATGGGGAAAATCAAATTTAAGTAATCTAACCCGCACCTTAAATGCGCTCGGCCAAAACATGTTAGGTGTGGAGCGTACTGGAGCGATAAGGCTAATATACTGTAGTTAAAAGGTAACAAAGTCACCAGTTTGCATTATATAAACTGTAAGTTTATACTTACACACCTCACATTTGCCTCAGACAGGAAAGTGTGGCTTTGTTTCCTGAAACAGTGAAATAGGCCTGCATGCATGCAGATTCAAATATTTTCCAAGTAGAAATCAAGTGATTGATGACAAAGTGATTGTCTGCTGAAATTTTGCATAAATTTGATTTTACCAATAGATCATTCCTTGAAAATGCTGAGCAGACAGTTTATTTGAATCAATTCATTGTTGGTAAACACAATCCAGACAGAATAGTACAGGACAAGGACAGCTACAGTAGTACAAGCTAAAACAGTGTATAGAGACATGAATAGTTCACCATTCACCATGTATCATAGTCCAGCTGTTTAACAAGCTGTTTTTAATCCGAGCCATTAGTAAAAATTGAATGCTATCCATGTTTATTTATTCGGACCTATGTAACTGACTGCTATTTCCAATTACGTGACAGGCCAACATAATGGCCAACAGGAGTGGAAAATACTTGAGTAATTGTACTTCATTATTATACTAGCGATAGTATTATTTTGCTGTATTTATAGTTTACTTAAGTATTATTGAAATTGGATACTTGTATTCTTCCTTAATAATGTTTCAAGAAAAAGAAAAACTTTTTACTCCTTATATTTGTATTTAGTCTTTCAAATACCTACTCGTTACAATTCACAGAAGTCACTTCTTTTCTCATCCAGCCAATGACACTATACAGTACGTCAATCAAATGGGCTCTGTTTAGCCTCCAATCATTTCAGTTTAGCATCCAAATCAAATTTATCAATGCAGAAAAAGACTAATAAGAATTGTGCCAAGTCATCATCTGTAGTAACCTTCTTATGCTACACAATGTAGTTAACACTATAGCTATCCATGTGTGTCTAAAGATGGATAAGCCACAAGCCAGTGCCTCTAGCCCTACCTCAGTAAAATGTTTCAATATGCTGGAGTAAGCAAAGACTAAAATGAGGTGTCTTGTTTGCCCCTCTAATAGGCATTAACTCTATCTAATTTGAAAAAGCATGTTGTTGTAAGTTTGCTAATTTGCTAACATGAACTGGTTATATATAGCTAATTATATAATATAATATATAATAACCTGATTTATCTTGTTCTCTTTACTAATGCAGATTAGTTATTCTAGGTTAGACTAGCATTGATTCCAGTAGCTAATATAAATTGGCTAGGCAGCAAGTCAAATTCTAACTAATGTTGGTTATTGGCAGAATATTTTACTTCTGATTCATTCATTAGCCAACTACATGGCGTAACTTAAAGAGACTGAATGATGTTTTTTGACAAAGTGACATAGTTGCTTTAAACAGTTTTAGATAAAAGGTACTATGCTAAAAGTTACACATGAAAACATGTCTTTTATTGTTTATTATTTATTATTATTTATTATTTATTTTTTATTATATTATTATTTACTTTCACTTGAGTATATATAAGAGTAGCACTTGTGTACATATTTGGCTGGATACTTCCACTTTTAACTGAGTAACATTTTGACACATTATCTATAGTTTCATTTAACTATAATTTCACTATATTTCCCACTCTTGATAGCCAATCAGTCAAATAATATCAGATTAAATCTCTGCTCGTCGAAGGCCCTCTAATGACCAGGGCCCTGGGCATGTCCCAAATAGGCCTTGTTGGTAATCCATCATAGACTCATAGACTGCAACAGCATCCAAGATAGTAATATCTCAGTAAGCATGTTATTGTACATTTGAAGAAAGTTCTCAGTAAGGGTGTTGTGTTTACACGATTCAGTGTTTTGAACAGACTGTATTTTAATAGATAACGTATTTTACTGACCTGTGTAAACCCACCCACACCTCAGGGCAAAAACATACCGAATCAGCATGGTGTTCTGAATGTTCCCAATAAATCAAACTCATGTTAAAGATATATTAACCAGAACTGCTAACACAGCATTGCCTTTTGCTGAACTTCCCTTGCTCTTGAAACTTCAAGGGTCATAGCATCTCAGGGGTAATAGCCACTTCAGCCAGACACCAAAGGGTGCTATGCTGGAGAGTGTTGTAATTCCAAAGCACAGTAGCATTTATTGACAATTTCAGGGCACTTACAGTCTGTTTCATTTTCAGGGAAACTGAGAGCTATTCTATTTACCCGGTTATAAACAACACAGCTGGGGAGCATACATGAGAGAGAGAAAAACCAAACACATTTTTCTTTCATCCTTTCAAATCCAGATGAAAAAGTAACAAACACTAACAAACACCACAACATAATAGGCCACTCTTAAAGGCCTACAAACTCCAATTTCCAAAAGTAGCTAACTAGTAGAGAGAATTTGTCACTTGCCATTTGTATTTGTGATACAGATGTCATTTGTAAAGAGTAACTAATAAATCCCTGAGCCCCTGCAAAAAGCTTAGGCCACACCATTTTTAGCAGAGTCTGCCTTAATGGCCTATTTACACCAAATTCAATTCTTCACACACATTTTAAAAATAGCGCATGCATTTTTGAATACCTGTGAAAGATCAACACTCCCGTACTGTTATGATGTAGCATTCACAGTAGCGCTTCAAACATAAAAATACATATTGGACTTGTGAAGGGTAGTTATGACAAAAAATAAATAAATACACAAAATTTTTCTGTATGTAGTTACATCATATTTGGTATGAACAGACCTTAAGACATGGGATCTACGGTATAGGGTTTACATAGGTCTATATATAGGCTTATAGTGGTTTCTCCCTTTATGGCACATCTGGTAAATAAACCCTATTGTGCACTACATAAAATATAAACACCCTTTTTATTCTGTAGTCCCCATGTACAGAAAGGAGGGAATCATTTGGGATTCATAACTAGTGTTTGTTGTTGTTGTTGTTTTATTAGACCATTTTTACTTCACCTTTAATCTATGCTTTAACACTGCATCAACTCTGGGAATATAACCGAATGTAAACAAATGTATTTTCAGCCTAGACTTAAAAAATGAGACTGTGTCTGAGTCCCAAACACTAATTGGAAAGATGTTCTATAACTGTGGGGCTTTGTAAGAGAAAGTTCTGCCCCCTGCTGTAGCCTTCACTATTCAAGATACCAACAAATAGCCTGCACCTTTTGATTGAATAGGCATAGCGGATCATAAAAGACCAAAAGGTCGCTCAGATACTGTGGCGCGAGACCATTCAGTGCTTCATAGGTCAATAGTAGTATTTTATAATCAATGGGAAATTTGATTGGGAGCCAATGCAGTGTGGATAAGATAGGGGTGATGTAGTCATATCTTCTGACCAGATAATATGAACAGACAATATGTTCTAAACAAATACAAATATAGATACAAATAGGAGGTGCATGATTTTATTAGGACATGTTGTTGATGCTAGAGGTGTGTATCAGGGCTCGAGCAAGTGGTCAGATATGAAGATTGCAGGACAAAAAAGGGCACATTTACAGTGTTTGTTCATTCTTAGTGACTGCTTGGTCAAGGCCGTGATGGTTTAAATTAGGTTACTAGTTATATAAAATATCACAGACATGTATAAGTGAAAATAATGACTGTTTCCCCAGTGTTTTCCAGTATAGGGTTATGTTTTTTCTGGTTTAGGCCACACCCACTGCAGGTTTAAATCTGAATACAAATACAGATACAGATATTTGGAGCACTAACCAGATACAGATACAGATAGTGGCATTGCGTTCCACCCATAGTAATCTCAATACAATCCTCACTGACAAAATTGCTAGAATCATCCGGTCATTACCAGGGCTGGAAATTACTCGTGTAATTGTTTTGTTTTTTGTTTTTTTATTGGTACCTTACTGAAGTATTATTAAATTTGAATGCTTGTACTCTTACTCAAGTAAATTTCCAAGAGACAATAACATACTTTTTACTCCTTAAATTTTCATTTTCTCCTTCAAACTATTCTATACATTATCTAAAATGAGAGATTTTTTTTTCAGTTTTTTTCCCTTTTATTTTCTTGCATTTTGTTGAAATTTCCGTTTCACATAGAATAAGGTGTCTCATCTGCCTCCTACGTAAAAATCAAATGTCAGCCCTTAAAATTGGCCATAAAATCTAAAGAAGTATGTTGAGTATAAGTTAAATTTATGTTTGGCAAAAAAAAAAAAAAAAAATCATCTAGTTAAATTGGCTAGACTGTTAAGATTTGTAAATCAGCTTGTTAAATTAGCTAGATAGTTGAGTTTTGCAATTTAGCTTGTTAAATTAGCTAGCTAGTAAGATTTTGTTTTTGTTGTTAATGTGCTAATGTGTAATTAAACATGAGCTAACCAGCAAGCCAAAGTATAGGGTTGTCTGAGTTGTGGTCAGACAACTATATTCAGCTATATTCATCAGTTAAAAATATTAACTTTTTTACTCTTGAATACATGAGTATGTTTAAATGTAGATACTTTTTTTTCTGTCACTCAAGTTGATTTTTGCCTCCATATTTCTACTTTTAAGTGACTAGTTAAGCAAAAGTACAAGATTCTGTACTTTTGCTTAACTACAGTTTCTCAGAACTTTGTCCACACTGTTCATTACAGAAAAAGCCTATGATTTTATATAAAAGTTGTAATCCTATGTAGTTAAGGCTTTATATAAACTGCTGCTTGTCTGCCACAGAACACGCTCGGCTTTGCTCCTGTCTGCTGCTGCCTCATAGTGTTTACTCAGAACAGTGCACCTCCCTACACACACACCCAGTGAGTTTACTGAGTGAGTTTTTTTCCCCCCTCTCAGGACAGGGGTGATAAACTGGATTGTGCAGGGATTAGGCAAAGTGGTTCCACAACCTGATGACAAGCACAAACAGCAGACAGAATCCCAGGAGGTGACTGAGGTATGCTGACACACACACACACAACAGCAATTTCATCACCTAACATTACAATATGTAGCATATAGTACTGTGCAAGATCCACTATAATAATCATACAACCCAGTATCATAGTTTTCAGGTATATCACAGTCTTGGTGTACACACTAAGATCAGATTTACAGATTTTCAGATTTATATGGACACTGTGCTCTGAATCTGATTGGTTGGAAGGTATTTTCTATAACAGTAGTTCTGGCAGTAGCACAGCTACAAATCACAGGTTTATATTAATGTGCTCGTCCTGATATGTTATCGTTTCTATAGTAACAGCCAATTACTCCACATAATCTAAGTCTAATAATGAACAGATTTTAAAAACATGCTATTTAACAAAGAAAAACGTATTTTTACGGATATGATGATGTTTTCTGTAAGGCATGGAAGGAGTCTCCAGTGTCAGCGTTTTGTAATGGTCTGTAAGTTTTAAACTTCAAAAGAGGAAAAAAAGAGTCTGGTGAAGAAAGGACTGTTTTTAGCTACTATATAGTGTTATAGTGTATGTCATAACAGGAACTGACTTCTTCCGGACGTTCTACAACATCATACGTAATAATCAGCTTTGGGTTGGGAACATTAACTCCACTTGTTGATTATTTTCTTATAATATCATACCATTTTCACACCATAAGAAATAATGTTTTCCTTTCTTACAAGCTAAATATTATATTCTGTATATATCATTATATACAAGCACGTTTGTCTTGCACCTCAAGGGTTGGGGGTTCGAATCCCGCCTCCGCCCTGTGTGCGCAGAGCTTGCATGTTCTCACCGTGCTTCGGGGGTCTTCTCCAGGTAGTCCGGTTTCCTGTCCCAGTCCAAGGACATGCATTGTAGGCTGATTGGCATTTCTGAATTGTCTGTGGTGTGTGAATGGGAGTGTGAATGGGTGTGCAATTGTGCCTTGCGATGGGTTGGCACCCTGTCCAGAGTGTCCCCTGCCTTGTGCCTTGAGTTTCCTGGGATAGGCTCCAGGCTCCCCCACGACCCTGTGTAGGATAAGCTAGATGGATAAAAAGGATGGCCTTAGTAGCCATTCATCTCATCACCCATTATATTCAGCTATCACCAAGTGAATACCATTATGTTAATTTCTTTTTCAAACTGTTGATGAGGTTTTTAGTTTTTAATGACATTTCTGTTCAGGTTCCAAAAGTGGTGCCAGAGGTAAAGGTGGAGCACATTGTAAGTAGATCACCCAAGACACTGAAACCGCTACAAGCTAAAATCCCATAGTGCACTGCTTCTAGAGATCCATTGCAAAAAAAAAAAAAAGAATTCGCATACTTTTTAAACAAACCCTACATCTACATTATTACATATAAATAAATGTATATCTTTTCATAGGTCTGCAAATTCCTACATTTAACATTTACATTTATCTTTCATATTTTCATTTAACATTTAGGTTTAAATAATGCATGTTTTTTTTTATCATTATGTTTAGCAAAACTAAAATTGTCATTTTACACAAATCACTATCTAAATGTATCAGAATAGCCTCACATGTTAAAAAAGGATCAGACAAAAAAAGAGTATTACCTTTTTACATCTGGTGCCCTATATAAACCATAATATATGTCAGCATCTTCTCAATTATTAGCCATATAGGGAGTATTTGTAGAAATTGAAACCCAAAGGCCTGTCCCAAATGTCCAAATTTAACCATATGAAGGGTTTTCTCGGGCTGCTACATATATGTGACTCATTGTATATGTGCATAAGACATAAAATACATATACACTCACTGTTCATTAGGAACACCTGTATACTTGCTCATTAGTGCAGTTATCCATTCAGCCAATCATGTGGCAGCAGCTCATAGAGCTTCAGTTAATGTTCACATCAAACATAAGAATGGAAAAAAATGGTTTGTTTTTTTTTCTAATCTTCAGCTGTCCTGCTTGGGTGAGCCTGTGCCCATGATAGTCTCAGATTCCTGTTCTTGCCTGACCCGGAACCCAGTGTGGTCTTCTGCTGTTGTAGACCATCCACCTCAATGTTTGATGATTTGTGCATGCTGAGATGCTTTTCTGATCACCACGGTTGCTTAGAGTGATTATATGAGTTACTATATCCTTCCTGCCAGTTCAAACCAATCTGGCCATTTTCCTCTCTTATCAAAAAAAGGCGTTTCCACCCACAGAACTGTCACTCACTCAATGTTTTTGGTTTTTCGCAACATTCCGTGTAAACTGTAGAGGCTGTTGTGTGTGACATTCCCGGGAGATCAGCAGTTTCTGAAATACTCAAACAAACCCTTCTGGTACCAACATCTATGCCACGATCATAGTCACAGAGATCACAATTTTTTCCCCCATTTTGATATTCGATGTGAACGTTAACTGAAGCTCTTGACCTGCATCTGCATGATTTTTTGCATTGCGCTGCTGCCACATGATTGGCTGATTAGATAACTGCATGAATGTGTAGGTGTAGAGGTGTTCCTAATAAAGTAGACGGTGAGTGTAGGTGTCCATATGTAAATAAAGCATAAAAGTTATGTAAATTATTTACTAGTAAAGATTACACAGTGCTGTGTGAATATTTTGCTTTTCTCCCACATGTGCAGGAGACTAAAGAGGTTAAAGTGGTTAAAGTGGGTGAGTGTATAAGATATAAGTAGCCTTTTCATTTCATTTCATTTTGTTTGGCCCTTTTAAAGGTTATTTATCTAAAAAATAATAATAATAATAATTTAAAGAATATTTTATATTTTATATCCATTTAGAGCCTGAGCCTCCACCTCAAATCCCTGTGGTAGAGGTGGTTCCTGATGCCGATCCTGAAGAAGACAAGCCCTTAACTCCCAGGTATTCCACTCATTTAATTAAAAAATTTTAAAGCATTTTAGTCTGTGCTTGTTTCTCTAACTCTGTCTTTCATCTTTGTTTGCCTTGTCAGGGTGATGGAGTGGATAAAGCACGGTTTGGAGATGGTGGTTCCTCAGCCAGGACACTCTCCTTCTATTACAGACACTTCAGATAAAAAGGAACCTGCTACAGATACTGCGCCTCCAAAGGGTAGAAAATATTCTCTATTATCTGGATTCTTTTGTTTCTGAAAATGGATGAACTATTCTCTGGATAGGTATCTGTTACATGAAGGCATTGTAAAAATCTCATATTTTTCTTCCTATGTTTAGCACCTGAGCTCTCAGCACCTGAGGATGCAACCAAGGGAACAAAGTAGGTCCACTTTTCCTTTTATGCATGGGCAGATTGGGCAGTTTTCCCATTTCATTGTGTCATTTTTTTTTTTTTTTTTTTTTTTTTTTTTTTTTTTTTTTATCACATCGATTTTTTAAAATGGTATCAGCCTGGTGAATAAAACCTTTTGGCTGATTTTGGTTAAAATGATTTCTATAATTGTTTTGTTGTTGTTGTTGTTGTTGTTGTTTTGCTCATCCATTACAGTTTCTACTGATTTTTCATGAACTAGGAAGGTTTAAAACCATTATTGGACTTGAAACTGACAACCCAATCTGGCAATCTTGGTGCGTTTTTATAGAACACAGCCTCCAATTTGAGAATTAACTGTTTATTTGTTTGTTTCCATGGCAACGCAGTGTGGAGGAGGAATCCAAGTAAGTGGATTACTGTATACCGTTTCTGTTCTGCCAAGACCCCAAACTATTTAAATGCATATTCAATTAAAACTGCTAACTGTGAAGAAAATAAAACCGAAATGCTCCACTGCTGAACTGAACAAATGTTTTTCATCTTTTCCAGCAAATACACTTGAGTTGCATGTAGCCAATATCTGCAGTTGTTTCTGCTGTAGTGTCCTTTTTATGGCATGATAAGAATATTTGCTTAGTTTACTATAGGCTTGTACTTGCATAGAATGCAAGCTCAGGTCTACCCATAAATTAATATGATTTTCTTTCTTTTTTAAGCGTGGTTGTCTGGATTGTGCAGGGACTCGGTCGCATTATGCCACAGCCTGTTCTGAAGCCAAAAGAGGTAAGATAACATAGCTGCTACATCAGCATTCAAAAATATGTTTAGCTATTGTAAATATTCAAAATACATTTTTCTCTGATTTCTAATTCAACAAAACTTTAGATTTAAAGGTAGTTCAAAGAAGTTTGAATATACTCGATATTTTTCTACCAGGTGGTAAACTGTCTCAGAGTGGTAGAATTGTAAAAAAAGGATGGAGTTAGAAGGAATATTATTCATGAAATGCAGTTAGTTTAGTACAATTCATCCTATTAAACACAGAGTAAGCACTGGCATAATGGCATACAGTGGCTTGCATAAGTATTCACCCCTTGAACTTTGCCACATTTTGTAGTGTTACAACCTGGAACTGAAATGGACTTCATTGGGATTATATGTCATGAAACTACCCAAACTATCCCTTAGTGGTACACCCACAATTCTAGCTAGAGAATGCCATCCACCAAAGGTCAGTAACTGAGTAAAGAGGGGGATTATTCAGAGAAGCAACCAAAAGCTAGGGGTAAATCTCATCATGATGCTACCCCCACCACGCTTTACTCTGGGGATGGTGTTCACAGGATGATAAACAGTGCTGAGTTTCTACCAAAGAGAGCGTTTTGTGCAAAGGCCAAACCTTTTCCGATATGTTTGCTTAGTCTCCAGTATGTCTTTTGGCAAACTCCAAATGAGATTTCATATGACTTGTCTTCTTCCTTAAATCCCAGCTTTGGGTATAACTTTGGTCTATTGTTAATCACATCAGTTGTGTCTTCATCAGTGGATGTTCGTGGACGTCCACTTCTCGGTTGGTCCTCAACACTTCCAGTCTTTTTGAATTTGTTAATAAGTTTGGCAGTAGTGTCGTGTGTAATGTGCTTGCATTGTTTCCTGTTAAAGTCCATCACAACCTTTGGAACAGCTTACCGATGCAGCCATGTGAATGATTTCATTACGCTCTTCTTTTCTCATAAAAAGTGTTAATTTCCCTTTATTATGGAGACTTTTGGGACACGATGTATATATCCCTTTAATATAAACTCGCTTGTAGGTCTCAAAAAGAGTAACAGCATAATTTTGCATGTTACAACTAAATACATGTTACAAAATACAACTATACCAGCTAATCTAGAATATCACACTATCTCATGTCAATTCATATACAATACATCAGTGCAGTTCTGACCACAAAATTGGCACCTGAAAAGTGTAATATCAGTATATTACACTTGTCCCTATTCAGTTAAGTGAGGGAGTTTGAATTATTGAATTATTACAATAATTTCTTTCCTGAAGGTCTCATCAGGCCAAAGCTGGGAAACTACACTAAGTCCATCTTTTCAAAGCGATGTAATTGTCTATCACTTTTCTGAAAGCAAAGCCAATAAATCAAGTGAACCCAAAAAGTCTGTATGGTGGATAAATAATGACCACAACGAATGAGAACTGCTTTGAGAAATGTGAAAGTTGAGCGCATTAGGACAGTTTAATAGCCTAAAAATCACACCTCCGCTGCAGAAAGTTGTGTTTTAGTCATTGAAATGAATCATTATCATGCTAAAAATGTCAGTGTTACTTCCTTCTAATGGTTTAATGGCTTTTCACAGGACACTTTGGATACAGTTCAGAGCAGTAAGTCTGTATTGTACACTTTTTTCCCCACATACACATAAAGTACTTTCACACACCAAACGTAGACGTGGCGCTGCCAAACATGAGTGCATCCAAATCTATGACTAATTATTCATAATATTTGTATAAATCCACTGTGCTCCTGTTTGAATTTATTTTGATTAGGGATTGATTTTCAAAGTGGTGAATGAGGCAAAAATGGCCTTAATCACTGCTCACACTGATATTTTGCACACAATTTTTTTCACTAATGTGGTGATAAAAAAATCAGCTGATTATGGACAATCCTTGTTTGAATCCTGGTTTGAATGGAACATTTAAGCAATCGCATAAGCAAGAGTGCGGGTAACTGCACGTAAGTAAAAGTGCAGTTAATCGCACGATTACGAGTGCGATATTGCTTTTATGCAACAGTTATATAAACAAGAAATTAATATCGAGTAACTGACATTTTGGACACAATATGGCCAGATTTGTGCTCCACTAGCGGAACTAGACCCCAGAGAAACCAAACTCACTTTATAGCACATCAGCTAGATAACTAGCTAGCTCACATTGATTTGTACATCCCCGTTAAAGGTGCCTCTGGTAAAATTGATATCTCTTATTTCTTTTCATCTTCATATGACGAGCTTTCATATTTTAAGTCAAAGTGTATATTCCTGAAAAGTATCGTCTGCCTTGTCCGCTGATGATGTCGTTAACATTGCTGTAGTAATCATTTCAAACTAGGAAGTGGAATTATACATGGTGAACACGGATGAGTGAAATTGATTCACACAGTGAAACATCCCAGTGCGGATACAGGAAATGTATGCACTCTTGGAACACCACTCGACCAATCAATTTAGGGGACCAGAACTAACTGGTGTATAAAGAGGTTTAGAGAACAGCTTACGTTAGATAGTTTGGGGTTTTTTTATCCAACAGGTACAATTAGGAAAAGAGCAAGGCAGAAGTCCTCTTAATAATTAATAATTTCTCCATTGAGTTTCTTCAGAAAAAAAAAGAGACCACATCTCCACCCTCTTGTTTTTGGTTTCCTCATGCTTGCAAAATTATGAAGGCTATCTTTGGAAACTGCTACTTAAGGCTAAAGAGTTAACTTGTAGCGTATAGGTAACATAGTCCATGGATGGTTTTTTTCACCACCTTGAAAAGTTAACAGATCTCATGGAATTATTAAAAAGTTATCACATATAACATTGTGCCCAGCTTCCATCTATCTTCCATCATTATTTAGTCTCAATAAAAACCGTATAAAAACTGTATAACGTTTTGATCTTGATCAAATAAATACTGCATGGTCTCTCTAGATTTAAGTAGTAAGGCTCGGTTTTTTTTGCATTTACTCCACTCTGAAACACTTGACTTCGCTCTTAAATTAGTTGATGGTTATAATTTGAGCTCTGTGTGCTGGTGTCAGTGCACTGGGACTTGAAGTCTCTCTCTGTGTATTTGGGCTGCGGAGGTTTGAGTATTTGAGACAGATTGTAACTCAGCTCCTCTTCTCCTTCTGTTTCAGGGGAGAAGGCCATGAGAGCCCCCTAAACATAAGGAGAAGAAGACTGGGAGAGGGACTTATACCCAGCGAGACAGAGAGAAAGAGAGAGAACAATCAGTCCAATGGAAACACACACGCGCACACACAATCCATTGCTCTGTAGAAACACCAGCTGACTGCTTAGTTATAATGATTTGTTATTGAATTAGCCAGTCTGACCTATCATGTGAGCCATGCTTGCGTAGCTATGCCATAATTGTTTTGTTCTTCTTTCAGGGCATTTAAAAATTAAAAATAAAAATAAAAACTTTCTCTGTTTCTCCAGGAGCATGGTTAGCTTGTTTGCTTAGCCTGTCAGTAGTGGTGCTATTAGTTAGCATAAAGGTCACTCTACAGATGTGTTTTCCAGTCAATTCTTTACAGCTGATGGTGATATTGTACTGCACTTGCTAAGTATTATACTTAAAAAGTCAGCCATATTCCTTCTCATTCAGTCTCAGACTCAACAGAAATGTGAAGTTTTAAGGTTCCCTTTAAATTCTAAATTTACAATTATAACTTTTAAATCGACTCCTCTTGGACGGCTGATCCGATTATGTAGATTTGTTACCAAAGCTCCAAAATGTTTTGTTTTGTTTTGGGGGTTTTTTTATTAAAAATTGAGTCTTTTTCAATGTTAACATAAAAATCAATTTGGGGAGCTTTGCCTATGAACTCAGTTTGAGATTTCACAGAATACTGTAGGTCTGACAATAGCATGGCTTGAGAGACAAATTACTAAATAAAGATGTGCTACAAAGCTGCATTCTTAGCTAGCTATTTTAGTTAATGTTATTTGTTGTTGTTGTTGTTGTTGCTTGTGTTAGATGCTGCTGCTGGCTTGGCCCAGGCTGACCTTATTGCAAATGTTTGCCACCTGTAATAATTAATAAATTACTTTTGAAATGCTGAAATGCTCTGTGTGGTGTGAGATTTTTATTCAGACCCTTATAGGACACAAGAGTAGGCCTAGTTTTCTCACACCAGAGTATGACAATTGGATATTCAAGAAGATATTCACTACCACACCGTTCCTTTGACTTAATGAGATTAAATAAATTGTTTATTTCCCCTTAAATTGAAACTAATTTCTGTTACATTTTCAAACTACACAAAAATTTAACCCGAGTCTGTGTTCAGTTAAACTGATTACTGAATTCTCTAATCTGATTGGTCAGAAGGTGTTGGTTAATTTTCCATAACAGCAGCTCTGAGAGTCATGCAGCTGCAAATTACAGGTTTATTACATATACATAGCACCCATTATAATACATTTATTGTTTCTATAGTAACAACTTGCACAGGGACTTGTATGACTTGTATGCTTATTGTATATCAAATATTCAGCCCATGCTTACTCATGAAAGGCTTCATAATTGCCAGATACACTGTATGGCCAAAAGTATGTGGACACCTGACTAATCACACCCATATGTGCTTGTTGAACATCCCATTCCAGATTTAGTTCCCCTTTGCTGTTATAAAAACCTCCACTCTTCTGGGAAGGCTTTCACTAGATTTTGGAACATGTTGGGATGGTTAAGCATTAGTGAGATCAGGCACTGATGTCGGGTGAGGAGGCCTGGGCTCAGTCAGCACTCAACCTTGTCAAATCATCGAAAAAAGTTTTCAATGGGGTTGAGGTCAGGGCTCTGTGCAGACCATTCGAGTTCCTCTACCCCAGCCTTGGCAAACCATGTCTTCATGGACCTTGCTTTGTGCACAGGGGCATTGTCATGCTGGAACAGGTTCGGGCCTGTTTGTTTCAGTGAAAGGAAATCTTATTGCTATAGCATACAAAGACATTCTAGACAACTGTGTGCTTCCACACATTTTGTACCACACTTGGGCGTGATAGTCAGGTGTCCACATACTTTTGGCCATATAAAGTAAGTTGAATCAGGTGTAATAAAGCATAAAACATCTCAAGTTAACCATTAAGAAATGGATAAGCATTTTTATATAAAATACATATAAAAAGACTGATCAGGTCACAGCAATGTCTCTCAACTTGCATAATAATGCATAATAATCCATTACTACATGTCATCCTATTCTTTTCTGATTTCTTTTTTTTCTTTCACTTTTGGCTTAGTCTGCATCCTGCAGGAAGACTTTGTGCAGGAGGAGAACCTGGTGCTGGAGGAGAACCTGGTGCTGGAGGAGAACCTGGTGCTGGAGGAGGTGGACTCAGACTGGGAGCAGCAGCAGGTCGAGGAGGCCTGTTTGCTCAATGCTGAGCTGGAGAAACAGGCCGAAGGTCATATGGAGGATCAGATTCGCCCCCTGCTGGACGTCCTACACAACACCATACCTAATATCTTGGTCACACAGCAGGAGGATGCTGAGACACAAACAGAGCGCTGGACTCCTCTAATAGAGAACATTAGACGCGAGGCTGAGGAAGCTGCCTTGGCCTCCATGCAAGAGAGGTGAGGGACATGTCTCTGGATTTAGTGTTATGATGTAAACCAAATATTAACATTTTGCTGTTTATAAGTATAAACGCTCAATTTAATTTGTCCCACTTGGCTAAGCAGAGTCTGTGTCTGTAGGTATCAAGTCGGTATTTCTGAACACTGTTTAATCTCCATTTTCCTAAGTTCATTCATGAAGATAAAAAAATCTATATTAAGATATTTTAAATGATCTGATGATCTAATAAAACATAAGAAAACATTTTGTAATATTTGGATTTAATGTAAAATGTATTATGCAAACAAACAAACAAATAAGATTTTACATCTTTGTACAATTGTAAAGCAACCACAACTATGTTGTATGAAAGACGACACAAAGGGCAGCACCGTGATGCAAAGTGAAGATTGGTCCAAATACTAATTAGGCCTTACACCTGGTGTCCTCCATCTCTCTTCTTTAATTCCTGCTGGTGTGAAATTATGATCGAAACAAATTCTAATCTGTCTGTTAAGACTGAGGTTGCGATTCCACATAGTGGATTTCAATACCACATATGATTCATGGTCCAAAAGATTTAATGTAATATTTGCTGTTCAGTCTATCATGAGAAAAGAATCCAAATCCATGTCACTTATGAAGAAAAAAAAAGTGATTTGGGCCACTTTAACCTGAAATGTACATGTAGATCATGATTGTGAGAAAGGCAGTTTATCATTCTGAAGATAGTATAGTATAGTATAGTATAGTATAGTATAGTATAGTATAGTATAGTATTGTATAGTATAGTATAGTGTATATATATATATAGTACAGTATTGTAGCTGTTTGAATGGATGATTGAACTAATGAACATGCAGGCTGGAGTGTGAGCGTCTGGAGGCGGCGAGGTTGGCGGAGGAGTTGGCACGCCAGGCTGCTGAATTGGCAGTAAGACAGCTGGAGGAGGAACACACTGTAATCAGAGTCACAGAGCCAGATCATGTGTCTGAACCAGACAACGGAGAGCTGTAAGTCACACAAACACACACAGACATTGACACACACACACACACACACACACACACACACACACACACACACACACACACACACACGCACACGCGCACACACACACACACACACACACATTCACTCATAAAAATACAAAAGACCACCTAATTCTAACCAATTGCAATATCCAATATACAAAGCCACCATAATGCAGCATATTGACACCTATCAAATCGGATAGAGCCTGCATTTCATCTTGTAGTCTAAAAAACGTATAGCTTCAAAGGTTTCTCAGCTAATATTTTCTATACACAGAGAGGTGGCAAAATTACCCAAAATATTTACTGAAGTAACAGTGCAACTACTTATCTAATCAAAATAACTCCTCTGGTAAGAGTTGAAGTACAGCTTCAAATTCTTCACTCAACTCTTGCATTTCCTTAAAGTATGAAAGTACAAGAAAGACTCACAAAAGACAAAAAATCTGCCTGGAATCATGCACTGATTTTAGATAGTTTCACCAAGGAGCCAAGGAACATGGGGAAATATTAGCTAAGGCCAACTAACAACAGCTTTATTCCTAATCCCACTTAAATGTTAGCTAGCATGATAATAAATTAGTATATGAATAAATGCTAATAGTGAGCTGTCACAATACAAATGTCAATGTATGCAAATCACAACAAAAGTGTACATAGTAACAGACAGTTGACAGTGATTGGTATTAGGTCTCATTCATCAACTGCTTGAAGATGTCTGGTGCTTAAAATCACCTTAGGACTGTATAAATGGGTGATTTAAGGCTGTGATGTAGTAGAAAGTAGCAAATACCTTTGAAACTTAGGAAGTAAATGGTAACAGTAAATGTAACTCAAGGTACAATAGTATATGAGTTAATAGTATATGAGTAAAAGTACACATACTTGAAAACCAGACTTAAGTACAGTAACAAAGTATTTGGAATTTCTTAACTTTATTCCTCTGCATATACACAGTCTTCAGTCTTCACTTGTTCACATTTTTTTTCTTCAAAGACTTTCCAACATTCAGGAGGAAGAGAATGAAGATGACCCAGAGTAAGTCCCATCACTCCCTGTCCTCCCTCGCTTCATTCCTTCCACACCCCACGCATTGCACTTTGGTGCAGACTGAGAGTTTGCACTTTGTGGCATACTCGATGCTCAGTCTGCTTTTTCATTTCCCTTTGCTGTGGATTCTCTTTGTCTGGTGAGGAGTTGTATGTTCTTTATGGCTTGCCATACAGGTTACAGCCGCTGCGTGAGGAGAGTGGGGAAGACAGCGGGGAGAGTAAAAATGCTGAGTAAGGATGTTCAACAAATAAGGACAAAAAAAGTAGCACCCAAACTTACAGTGTGTATCATGGATACTAATATATGATGGGCTGCAACTTCTCTTGAACTAATTAGTTTTCCATCTTCAAACTAAGAGAGCTCTTTCGTGAAATCTGGTACTGTTATGCAAAATACTTTATTCAATATTTCAGGATTAGGCCCAGATATATAGCATTATTTAAAAGCTTGAGTCCACTACCAACAACTATGTCCATCGTCTTTCAAAAATGAATGCAAAATTTTACTCGGTTAATCCTGTATTTAATGACATTATTTGAAATCTGAGACAAATTACAGTTTGCTTAATTTTTAATGGTATTGATGCCATATATGGAGTTATCCCAGACAAAATGCTGGGTTATTTTTTCTACCCAAACGCTGAGTTTGCGTCATTTAATTGGGTTATTTTCTCAGTCTTGGGTAGTTTTTGGGTATATTTATGTAATCCAACCGCTGGGTTAGTGGCTGGGTCATTTTCACTGACAGTTGAATCAATGCACCCCTCCCCCACCCCAACGCATCAGCCCAGCTCCTTGGGTCAAATCAACTCACCGCTAACTCTATTTGCTAATTAATGATTGGGAGAAAGACCATGTCTGAAGCTCTAATGTCTTTCTAGTTAACTTCCACACCCACCACCTAAATGGTAACACATGTCACATATTCATTCTTGTCTTTTAAGTACTAGCAAATGAAATTTACTAAATTACCCTGGTGGCCAAAATAGCACCCTACTGTACTTCATTTTCTCCTGCAAAGTGCAATATTATTTTATTGTATAGTGCTGTTCAATCTTTAGTTATTTAACTAAGAAGGTCATATCATTGTTGAGGTGGTGATTGTTTTTATATTTATTTAATATTTAAGGAAATCTCCAGTGTCAGCACTGTGTAACAGTCAGAAGTAAATCTGTATTTTGTATTATTAACTTCAAGAGAAAGTGAGAGAATGGCTGTTGATAGCTGCTGTAACATAAGTGATAACAGCAGCTACGATGTTTCACAAACATTCCACAACATTAAATGTAACCAACTTCAGGGTGATAACAATAACTCCGCATGTGGCTGCATCATTGATTATTTTCTTGCAACAGTATATCCGGTCAGGTTTTATTCCTTACTTATTAACTGTCCAAATGCATTTACGGTATATTATATATATTATATAACTGATAAACTGATATAACTGATAAACAGTTAATGGTAGTGGACCAATGGTATCTGCAGTACATGTACTTTATATATAGATATCCAACTGATGGCTTGTTTAATCTCTACTTTTATGTCTACATCTCAGACTTGAGAAGCTCCAAACCTACTTTAAAATTGTGGTTGTGATTGTGCTGGAGGTTGGGTGCTCGAACACGACTGCTTGTGCATGGCTTATGCGACCTGCTCTACTGTTTATAACTTCCATGCATTTTTTGTTCATATATTTAAAACAGGGGTGTCCAGTCTTATCCAGAAAGGGCTGGTGTGGGTGCAGGTTTACATTCCAACCAAGCAGAAGCCACACCTGAGTCTGCTGAAAGCCAAGCTCAACTGATTAAACACATGGAATCAGGTGTGGCTCCTGCTCGAGTGGAATAAAAACCTGCACCCAAACCGGCCCTTCACGGATAAGATTTGACACCCCTGATTTAAAGGCTTGTTTTTAACTTACTTTGACCCTTTATTTAAAATACTTATTGCAGATGTATAGTATTTTATAGCATTTCGGAGCACATGGCATTATAGAAAGGATGGCTGGGATAAAACAGTATGCTAATATTTTGAAAGGAAAATATGTTGCCTAAATTATACTATATGGAAGAACTTAAGAAGCAATGCTAAACATTTTTATGAAATAATAGACAGTAGCAATGCTTGAAAATAACAATTTGAATCATCCTGAATCTATTTAACTGCCCTAAACATGAATCCCACCATTTTGTTTTGTTTTGGGGTGTTTTTTTGTTTGTTTGTTTGTTTTTTTGCCAAAGGTGGGATTTGAATTAAATTACACCATAACCACACACAACATTTCAGGTTCATTCCAGTTATGATGCATTCTAGACCAGCTATAGCATATAGCTCAGTCCATTTTTTTTTTTTTTTTTTTTTTTTTTTTTCAAAATATGTTTGAAACTCTAACCATGAGTTTGCTTCTGAACTTTTGGCCTGTAGCATGTAATATTCTAAAAGATCAAGTCCATCTATTCTTGTCTTCTGGTCAGAATGTTATTTTTGAGAAATGACATCAAATCCTAACTACTAGTTTCATTCTCCTTTACTTCACCACATGTTTATCTGACTCATCCCTTCCAAATTAATGTTTCCTGCCCTGCTAGCTTTTATGGAAAGAGGCTGAGTAGAGTTCAGACAGCTCGCTTCAAGCTTTCTTGAAATAAATTGTTTATGTGGTTGAACTGAATTGTTTTCTTGTGTTACTACTTTTACTGCAAACCTGTTCTCCATTGTAAACAGAGCAGACATTAAGAGGTATGTTTCTCCACTCAACCTGCATCTTCAACAATAAGCTTCACAGGGTTTATACAGGTCACATACAACCAATCTCCTTACCCTGGTACTTTGTAAATTAATATTGCAAATAGAGAGAAGGGGATACCATTAAAAGCCTCTGTTCAATTATTTACTTAATGTTGGTTGATATTATGAGGTCAGCCATCTTGGACAATCTGCTTCATTTTTGTCTAAACGCAATTTGGTATCATTCCATCCTCAAAGACCTGTCTCGCACATTTTGAAGCCAGCACTGTAGCAGAAAGCTGAAAGTATAACCATATAGTCCCACTTTGAAATTCTAAATAATGACTATTGTTGCTATTTAACAAAGTTTTAAAAATGAGATTATGTGGTGTAACCATGGTGTATAAAGGCAGTATTCAAAGATATTCCCAAGCACTTGTAGAAAATATATTGGGTGAGATAAACTGTGTAAATGATTGACGTACTATCCAGGGTGTATTTGATAAAGTGGTTACTGAATCTGAATTAATGAATAGATTAACATTGCTTGCTAGCTACATTAGCATCTTAGCAAACCCGAAGAAGCAAACATTAAACCATGTTGCCCAACTATTCCTTTAATACTGTGGTGAATTGGTCTTTTTAAACAGGCCAATTTCAGAAATTTCCACCAATGTAGTTTTGTTCTTGTGTAAAAGCACACAAAAGTGTCAATAAGCTGTCATAGTCCAATCATGGTCTCACTTCAGATCTGGAGATTTTTCCACGGTTTGCCAATATAACATTGCACCTGACTGGAATCATGTGTCTCCATTGTTGGGATTTGTGGGGTTATGTTGCTCTCATCATACATCCTCTCTTATGAAACTCCATGTGCAGGTGTCTGGTGGATGTGTGCCCTGTTGAGGAGCTTAAAACACATAAAGCTGAGATTACAGAGCAGGTCCCACAAAAAGAGGAGTCACCAGAGCCACCTCCTCTAAAGGACTTCACTCCTGCAAGTCAACCTGAGATAGGACACGCCCCACCACTAGAGCCAGCTGTCCAACCAGAACCTGATGAAGAAGATCATGCAAGAGCAAAGAGCCCTTCACCTGTAGTTTCTCCAGTTGTAACCACTCATCAAGAAACAGCTGCTTCAGGTCCCTATCCTCCAGCTGTTATACAGGTAATAAAACAAATCAGGGCAGTAATGAGGGATTGATCGCAACTAGGGAATGCTATTCTGAAACTGCAAGTAAGGATTCCTATTTTAGGGATTACTATTCTGCTAAATCAACTAGAGATTGGTAGCATAAGGATTGCTATTTGGCAACTGCAAATAGGATTTGCTATTTTAGGGACTGTGGTACTGTTTTTGCAATTAGGATTTGGTATTGTATGTTTTGCTATTTTGAAGATGCGACCAGCTACTGCTTTTCTGAGAACTGCTATTCTACTGTTGAAACTAGGAGTTGCTCTTTTGCTATTGCACTTGAGACTGATGTTCGAAGGATTGCTATATTAATATTGCAATTTAGGCTTGCTATGCCAATGATTGCTATCCTGTGACAACAGGCTGGGAAGGTCAGTCCAGACTTATATATACCAAACCATTGATTTCAGCTGCTCCTCTGGGGTCACTAGATGACTCCAAGCCAACTGTGAGATATAATCTCTCCAGCAGGTCTTGGGTCTGCCCCAGCGTTTCCATCTAGTGGGACGTTCCTGATACAGATCCTTATAAGATGTCCAAACCATCTCAACTGGCTCCTCTCAATTTGAAGGAGCATTGTCTGTACTCTCAGGTTCTCCTGAATTGTCAAGTTCCTCACCTTATCACAGGGAGTAAGCCCAGCAACCCTGCAGAGGAACCTCATTTCTGCCACCTGACCCTATTCTTTCAGTCACTACCCATAGCTCATGACCACAGATGAGGATAAGGACATAAGTTGACTGGTAACCACAGAGCTTTGTCCACAAACTGAGCTCCTGCTTCACCACCACAGACTGGTACACTGACTGTAACACTACATATCTGCTATTTCAGCTAGGAATTGCCATTCTGAAACTGCAAGTAGGAATTAATTTTCTAGGGATTGCCATTCTGCCTTTGGAATTATGGATTGGTTTTCTGTAGTTAGGGGTCTGTAATTAGGAGTAGAGGCCTGCTATTTTGGCTAATGTATTAACAATCATCTCATCTCTCTACAGGAAGATGAGGCATTTAAAGAGGAATGTGGAGGTCAGTGTGGATCATCAAGACACTGCACATGTGTTATATGTAAATTTACAATGAACCTGTCAAAACATACTGTTTCGTATGTTTGATATGTTGTCTGCTCCAATGGATTGCACTCAAAAGAAACCATTCATTATGACCTCAGAAGTTTTGTATTACTTTTACAACAGTCATCAATAATTCTGAATTAGCTGTTATGGTTAGTTATGATGAAGCAGTATTATAAATAAAAAAATTTTAAAAGGCCATGCAAGCACCACTTTTGCTTGTCTAGCTCTTCTGCAGCAAGGTGCTGGATGCTGTGCTTCCCTCATTCTTCTCAGTACCTCTGTAGCTTCAACCAGCTGCTGAAAAAAAGTAACTTCACCCCTCACAAATTGCCCTCCCTTCCTCAAGACCTGCTCCCACTGTACAACTCTCGCAAATCGACAAACAGGTGTGGAATGTTCTCCTGCGCCTCAACAGGCTTAAGCCTCAATAGGACTTCCTAAGCACTGCAAAGCATAGACCTGGAGTTTATCTGTAGCTAGTGCCTTGAAACCAAACGCACCCTCAGAGAACCCATCATCCCTAGCAGAACCTGCTTCATACTAAATCTGAAGGGCTTCCACCTCAACATTCCCTTATTCTGAGGTCCACCAGTCCTCAAGCAAAAACTCAGGTAAATTAGCTACTGGTCTGTGTTACTCAGTCATGTTATGCTAGGTTGTGCTGTGCTAAATTGCTGTTGCTGCAGTTTCTGTGAGTATGAAGTGTTTGATCCCAAGGTGTTAAGGAGAATAATATTCTGCCTTATGTATTAGTAGTCAAGTCATGTGGTATAAATCTGAAGACATTTTGCCATTGATCTGAATGAATTTGTCAGCAAATAATACGGTTGATTAATATGAGTGGATGAGTTGTAAAAAAAAAAAAAAAAAGTCCAGTTGCATGACCTTCAAAAAGAAGTGAATAATTTGATACCTCTTCCAGTTAGTTGTACATAAATGGACAAAGTTGTCAATATTCATTCAGATCCTAGATCTGGAGATTTGGCTATTATTACCTCTTGGATTTTTGACAACAGAGATGTAAAGTGCCAGAGAGCACCTGTTTCTGAAATGTTCTTTGATGCAATCTCAGAATGTCCTCATGTGAGTGTAGAGGAAGTCAATGATGGATCCATTCCTACTGTACCTCAAATTGTTGAGCCCCAGGAGTCGAACGGTGTCACCCTCACTGTTCCTGTTCCTGTGATGGCCACCCAGAGGTGAGCCTCACTTTGAAAGCTGGTGTAGTGGACAGCAACTCTCCTATATAGAAATGGCATTGAATTTTGTCATATTACATGTAGTAAAGGTGTCTGGAATTGTAATACAATCTTTATCAAATACTTAATAACATTTCTTCCTTTTTTACCTTTACTTTCTAAACTGCTACAGCAAAGCAGTGCTCACTGAGTGAGTCCTGAAGCTTTTATTTACCCTTTGAAACATTTGAAATTTTGGTCTGGTTGGTTGCATTCTTCCATTATTTTTCTTCTGGTTGGTTGTATTCTTCCATTGTTTTGCATGCTTTTTTATCTTTTAATTCAGGAGAGTTTCCCAGCTAGACAAACAAGTTGAAGAGCATGAAATGGAGAAAGAGGAAGATCTGACCCCCCAGCGTGGCCTCCTCACTGTGGAGGAAGAGTGAGTGACTGGCCTTGAGGTCTACATTCTTTGGAATAGTCTTGTTAAAGGAATAGTACAACCGAGAAGCTTACAATGAACAGAATCTAATAGAAACATTTAAAATAATGCATGGCTATACTTAGCTGCACTCCAAATAAAGACCTATTTCCTTTATAAGCATTACAAAAGTAATGACTGTGAAAACTTTGTGGGCATTTTTTTGTTTGTTTGTTTGTTTGTTTTTATCCCAGCCACCACCACCCCCTCTAAGGATGACCAATTTGGCTTTATTGTTTAATTGTTCTCTCTTTAGTTAAGGTTAGTAGCCACAATTAGTGAGCGTAGATATACTGTGAGCTGTTGTGAACAAACAACATAGAATAAAAATATATAAAGAGAAATAGAATAAGAGTGTAGTATGTTTGTTTGCTGATTACAGACATGGAAAGGAAACCTTTGGAATATAGGAATGGGAGGTTTCTAAAGTATAGCCATGATAAATGGGTGCCAAGTTTGCTGAAATGTTTGCAATTGTTGGTTACCATTAAGCTGTGTTATTGTCCATAGAGATATTCTCAGTGGAGAGATCAGACCAATGACTAATGATAATTTTTTTCTTGTGGTTTCTTGGCAGTTGATAATGCTATTAGAACATCCTTACAGAGTTCAGGGATAGAAATTGAGCATAGGTCACCTGACCAAAAGACAGGCGGAATCTAAAATGTGAACAGTTTGTCTTTGGCATTTGTACTTGCACTTATGTATACCTGTACTCCCATGTTTGTTTTGTATTGTTTGTGGCAGTGGCTCTGAGCGTCCTCTCTCTTCGGCCAGTCAGACAAGTGTTGTGGTTAACGAACGTCTGCAGGAGCTGATCAAGCTTTTTAAGGAACGAACAGAACGTACTAAAGAGAGGCTGATTGACCCAGATGAGTCTGAAGAAGAGAGTCCCTCAGCAAGTGAGTAGAGGGGTGACAAATTAAAGGAAAAACCAACAAAAGGTGACTTATTAAGTCACTAGGCCAGCACAAGCTCCCAGGAGAGCTTTAATACACATCGATGTAGATTCTACACCTAACTGGAACTGGACAGGAGGGATGAACACCATCTCAGAGTATAATCCCTGCTATGATGCTCATCTAAATGCTCATCTGTAGGAGGACATGAAACTCTTGGGACAGTTACAAATATGGTACTGGCAATGGCGAAATGTGAACAAAACATGCTAATGCACAGAAAAAAATGTCCTTGTTTTTTCAAGTTCACGTTGAACAATTTCTCTGTTTATTTTACTGGATTTTCTGCATGAGCCACGTTATTGCATAACGTAAAAAGAATGTACAGTAGTAATTTTCTATAATTGCAGGTCTATCATTAGAGAATCTTCATCATACAATAAAATCTGACATGGAGAACACGTTATCACAAAGTCTGTTATTAGAGTCATCTCATAATCTTAAAAGTCCTCCGTAATCACATAGTTAAAAACTGTTTTACGGAGACAAGTGGACTCAAACTGTTCTAGCAGAATGCCCTCCACCGTTTTTTTCTCTTTAATTTGTCCCCTGCCTGTACTTGTTTGCCCATAAACATTACTGTATGTGAATGCATGGTTTCAAGAATGAGTTGCACTTTTGACATTTCATTTTGTTTGTCTGAATGTGTAGCACCTACCAAAAAGGCCGCTGCTCCTCCGCCTCCTCCGCCTTCTCCGCCACCTCCTCCCTCTGAGGAGAAGAAAGATGTTCCTGCTGATGATGAGAGTGAAGAGGAGCAGTTCCTGGAGTTCATGGGCTACCAAGTCAAAGTGCCCAAGGTGCCCCCCATGCCAGACTGGCTGAGAACCATTGTGGAGTATCGTTTCCCTTCCAGCATCGATCCTTACACTGGTGAGACACAATGCTCAGTGCTCCTGAATTACAGCAACATGCTATTCTTCACTCTTAGACTGTATGTGTAATTTGACAGGCAGCGAACTCATCCCTATTCAATACAAAGATGATTTTGGTTGAAAAATGAAAAATGAACCAGACAAACAAGTATTAATCTTCACAAAAGTACCGTGAGCTAGTGATTACAACTGCTGGAAAATGCCGTGTGTGTGTTGCTTGCACCTCTGATTTGATTTCTCCAGCACATAATTTTGATAAGGCTAAAATAGATAACAGAAAAAAATGTATAAAAATTTGCCCATGAGTTATTTTTTTCACATGTAGGACATGTGATTTTATTTATCAAATATTATTCACATGATGTCACATGTTTATGTGAGCTCAAATTCAGGGCATGGCATGCTGAAATGCATTTTCACATGTTTTTCTACATGTGATCATATATTATGTGACAATGTGAAATGGCTACATAATGTCTTTACCAGTTATGGCTCTGGTTACTACTCTCAAAACTACAGTGAACTCTACAGAGTATCTCCAGATTATTATTATTATTATTAGCACTTGTTATATTAGGAAATGCACAAGAGTGATAGAGTAGGTGGAATTGCTGTTGTCTTGCTCATCATGGCCTTGTGTTTGTCTGTTTTTCCTCCGGGCAGATATTATCTATGTGGTGTGGCTGTTTTTTGTGATGTGTGCTTGGAACTATAATGTGTGGCTGATCCCGGTGCGCTGGGCATTCCCGTATCAAACTCCAGAGAACATCCACCTGTGGCTGCTAGCTGACTACTTATGTGATACCGTCTACATCCTGGACATTGTGGTCTTTCAGCCCAGGCTACAGTTCGTCCGTGGGGGAGATATAGTGGTGGGTAGAGTGAGATATTCAGATTATATTATATTCACTTATATTCAGACAATGCACACAAACAACACCATCCAGAAAATCCTATTAAAGCTCAGCATCATTAAAAAAATAATAATAATAAATCTTGCATATAGTGTTTATTAATACATGTGTCTCTGGATATGTGTGTTTCAGTGTAATAAAAAGGATATGAGAGAAAATTACATGAAAACAGAACGATTTAAGGTGAGTACTAGCCTTTAAACGAGCAGTTTCCTAAAAAAACAACAAAACAAAAAAAAAACATTTACAAAATTACCTCTTACCCTAATTGTAGTGGATTGATCAAAAGCCTTTTATCAGCTGTACAAGCACAGTGCTTCATTAAGGACACCCTCCTGCCCCCTTTGATTTGATTGGCCAATACAAAAGAAATTACGTTTATAAGCTGCATTGCACATCACTTTTATTTTTTAAGTGTAACACATTTTCTATCCGTGAGCAACAGCAAAAATTGAATTTACATCATTTTAACCTGTAGTTAAAAAGCACTCTGCTTGCACAACTGAGTGAAATGACCTGCTAGTCTGAAAACTTTACATACTTTGAAGATATTTTAAATAACACTACTTGAAATGAGATTCTTCTGAAGCAAATATCCGAAGATTTCTGTGTACAGTGCTGTGAAGTACTTGCCCCCATCCTGATTTCTTCTGTTTTTGTGTATATCTCACCCTAAAATGTTTCAGAAATTAAAACAAAACCTAAGATAAAATAAAGGCAGCCTGAGTAAACATAAAATACCATTTTTAAATGATAGTTATTTATTGAAGCAAAAACGTTATCCAATACTTTTTCACAGCACTGTATATCTAAAAAGGTGTATATTTATGTTTATATCTAAAATGTTTAAGAAGAAAACGTCAGACATCAAACCTCTCTTGGCTGATAAGGGGGAAATTGTGTAAATAAGTTTTTGCCAAACCTTTCCTTTAACATATTAATAGAGTAGTCATGGCATTTCCACACAACCAGCTTTGATTGTCCAGGGGTTTGACTGATATCTGGATGTTTCAGATGGACATGATCAGTCTGTTTCCCCTGGAGGTTCTGTACTATTTCACAGGCGTTAAATCCGTTCTGCGCTTCCCGCGTATTTTAAAGGTAAAAGCAGCTCTAATATACACAACTTACTCAACTAGGACTACAGAGGTTGGTTAATAAATATACTTTTCTGTTTGCCATACAGATTTAATCAGTATTAATATTACTGCTCGTTCTTTCTGTCAGTACATGGCATTCTTTGAATTTAACGATCGTCTGGAGGCAGTGATGAAAAAAGCCTACATTTACAGGTAAGCCTAGAGTACACAACATACGAGAATACTGTACGTTAAAGTGTCTATGTATATCTATTCATACAGTATATAGTATTTCATTCATCCTTAACATTGTGTTCTATTAGAAACAAAATTTTACTTGAAATCTACTTAAAATCTTCCAATCTGTCATCAGGAGGATCCTTTCCATTTCCAGGACCTTAAACATCATCAGATTTTCACACAAGTCCTCAAAGTAGACAAAGAGAACCCAATTAAACAAATGAGGCAAAAATATTATACTTGGTCATTTATTTATTGAGGAAAATGATCCAATATTACATATGTGTGAGTGGCAAAAGTGTCAAAAGTGTTTTCAATCAACAAGAGGCAATCAAGTGTGAGTGAGCACCCTATTTTATTTAACGAACAGGGATCTATCAAAGTCTGATCTTCACAACACATGTCTGTGGAAGGACCTCAGAAAAAGAGTTGTTGATGCTCATCAGGCGGGAAAAGGTTACAAAACCATCTCCAAAGAGTTTGGACTCCATCAATCCATAGTCAGACAGATTTCTTCAGGTTTTCCATGGGTTTCAAGTCAGGGGACTGGGATGGCCATGGCAGGACCTTGATTTTGTGGTCAGTAAACCATGTTTGTGCTGATTTTGATGTATGTTTTGGATCATTGTCCTGCTGGAAGATCCAACCACGGCCCATTTTAGGCTTTCTGGCAGAGGCAGTCAGGTTTTCATTTAATATCTGTTGATATTTGATAGAGTCCATGATGCCATGTATCCTAACAAACTGTCCAGGTCCTCTGGCAGAAAAACAGCCCCAAAACATTAAAGAGCCACCACCATATTTAACCGTGGGCATGAGGTACTTTTCCATATGGCTACCTCTCTGTGTGCACCAAAACCACCTCTGGTGTCTATTGCCAAAAAGCTCTATTTTGGTTTCATCTGACCATAGAACCCGATCCCATTTGAAGTTCCAGTAGTGTCTGGCAAACTGAAGACGCTTGAGTTTGTTTTTGGATGAGAGTAGAGGCTTTTTTCTTGAAATCCTTCCAAACAACTTGTGGTGATGTAGGTGACTTCAGATTAGTTTTGGAGACTTTCTGACCCCAAGACACAACTAACTTCTGCAATTCTCCAGCTGTGGTCCTTGGAGATTTTTTGGCCACTCGAAGCATCCTCTTCACAGTGCGTTGAGACAATATAGACACACGTCCAATTCCAGATTGATTCATTACATTTTCAGTTGACTGGAATTTCCTAATTATTGCCCTGATGGTGGAAATGGGCATTTTCGATGCTTGTGCTATTTTCTTATAGCCACTTCCCATTTTGTGAAGCTCAACAACCTTTTGCCGCACATCACAGCTATATTCCTTGGTCTTACCCATTGTTTCGAATGACTAAGGGAATGTGTGTGCAACTCCTCATGTAAAACTAATTCATTTCAAATAGGGTGTCAGTTTTGTGTCCTCTTCCGCTCGTGTTTCTCTCAGAGTGATCCGGACCAGCGCATACTTGCTCTACTCACTGCACTGCAATGCCTGTCTTTTCTACTGGGGCTCTGATTATGAAGGCCTTGGCTCCACTAAATGGGTCTATGATGGCAGAGGCAACAGGTGACTCCTTCACCATGCACTCCAAAGTCTGTGTTATTGTCCCTAATGCATATCCAAAAAAAAATGTGTGTGTGTGTGTGTGTGTGTGTGTGTGTGTGTGTGTGTGTGTGTGTGTGTGTGTGTGTGTTTTCATCATGCAGTTATATCCGCTGCTACTACTTTGCTGTAAAAACTCTGATCACTATCGGCGGTCTCCCAGATCCCACGACGGTCTTTGAAATCGTCTTTCAGCTAGTCAATTATTTTGTGGGTGTGTTCGCTTTCTCGATTATGATTGGTCAGGTGGGTGGAAAAAAAAAGAGCTGCAATGCTACAGAGTAATTTCAGACATCATAAAAAAAGTCACAAATAATGTGTTTGTGTGTGTAGATGAGAGATGTTGTAGGAGCAGCTACTGCAGGTCAGGCGTACTACAGGTCATGTGTGGACAGCACGGTAAAGTACATGACCGCCTATGGCATCCCACGTGAGGTTCAGAACAGAGTCAAGACCTGGTATGACTATACCTGGCAAATACAAGGCATGCTGGGTAAGAGCTATTCAAATGGAGCTGAATATTTTTATATAATATAGAGTTGTGTAATGAAATTCGGATGAAATTCATTCAGATTACACAAATGCAACATGGATTTGTCATTATAACGTATGAAAATGAGATTTACCCAATTTCCTTCTTACCCCAAAATGTAGCTGATCAGCATTTTGCTTCTTTACAGTACACTTAAGCTTTGTATACGTTGTACTGGAGTCAAGATGTTGGTAATGTAGCTTATAGCTAGAGTATAAGCATGCAAACTGCTCGTTTAAATCATCACACACTCATCTCAAAGGGTATTATTTAGATTAGAAATACCATTTATACTTAAATAGTTTCATAAAATAGCAAAATACATTTACAAATAAATATACAAATAAAGTTGAGGAAATATTATCACCTTAACTACTTCTAATTTCTTACCTGAGGAACCAGATAAGAGAGTCCAAGGAAAAAAACATGACATCTGGTTATTGGAAAATAATAATTATTTTTAAAAATGCCCAAAATTCAATTATTTTCATGTAACATTAAGCATTAAGTATTCCTCTTATACCACAGCAATTTGTAAGTGATTAAATTTTTTTTATTAATTAAATCATACTTTTTATCCATTTATAGTTACAGTTACAGTTGTGGAACTTCCATGAATCAAGTTAGTTCATGTTACCACTTACGTACATTCTAGCAGCTATAAACAGTTGTTCCCTTACCCATTTCTAGTTGTCTTTCTTCAATTTTTAGGCAAGCAAAAGTATAGGAACAGATAAGCAAATTAAAGTAAATAAAACTTAATATTTGGTTGCATATCCCTTGATGGCAATAACTGCATCAAGCATGTGACTCATTGGCATCATCAAATTGTTGTTTTCTTCTTTTGTGATGCTTTTCCAGGCTTTTACCGCAGCCTCTTACAGTTGTTGTTTGTTTTGGGGGGTTTCTCCCTTCAGTCTCCTCTTCAGGAGGTGAAATGCATGCTCAAATGGGTTAAGGTCTGGTGATTGACTTGGTCTAAAACCTACTTTTTTCCCCCGATAAAGTCCTTTGTTGAAGTGGCAGTGTGTTTTGGATCATTGTCTTGCTGCATGATAAAATTCCTCCCAATTAATTTGGATGCATTTTTCTGTAAATTGGCAGACAAAAACTTCTGAATTCATTCTGCTGCTACTGTCATGAGTTACAACATCAATAAAGAATAGTGAGCCCATTCCAGAAGTAGCCATTCAAGCCCAAGACATGACACTACCTCCACCATGTTTCACAGATGAGCTTGTATGTTTTGGATCAGCAGATCCTTTCTTTCTCCACACTTTTCATCACTTTGGTAGACGTTAATCTTGGTTCCAGAATTTTTGTGGAATTTCTTTGCGAATTCCAGTCTGGCTTTCCGATTCTTACTGCTGATGAGTGGTTTGCATTTTGTTTGCATCTTGTGGTATGGCCTCTACGCTCTTTCTGCTCTCGAAGTCTTCTATGATGGACTGTGGATTGTGGATTGTGATACCTTCACCTCTGCCCTGTGGACGTTGTTGGTGATGTCACTGACTGCTGTTTTGGGGTTTTTCTTCACAGCTCTCACAATGTTTTTGTCATCAGCTGTTGTTGTTTTCCTTGGCCAATCCATGGCCACTGGTGTCTGTTGCTCAGTACACCAGTGGTTTCTTTCTTTCTTTTTTTCTCAGGACATTCCAAATTGTTGTATTGGCTATGCTCAATGTTTGTGATTGATTTTCCCTCTTTTCTCAGCTTCAAATTGGCTTGCTTTTCTCCCATAGTCAGCTCTCTGATCTGCATGTTGGCTTGTCCTTTTTAACAACAAGTGCAGTGTTCACAGGTAAAACCAAATCCTAAAACCAAGAGTAGATGTTCAGAGCTATTTATTGTTTAAACAATCAATCTAACAGGATACACTTGAGTAACAAGAAACACCTGTCAGTCACATGTTCCAATATTTTTGCTTCCCTACAAGTTGGATGGTCTGATACAAAATCTGCTATGTTCTATGTCATTGAACACATCTACATATAAATACCAGGAAATAAAAGCTGAAATTATAGCACCACAGCAACAGTAAAGAAGTAATATTCATACATTAAGCATGTCTTGGCTGATTACATTTGGTGTAAGTGGGAAATTGGGTAAGTTGTGTTTTCCTAGTATAGTCATGGTTCAGTATTGTTCTTCATGTTGCATATACTGTAGAGAGGGGTATCTCTGTGTGTAGATGAACAGGAGTTGCTCATACAGCTGCCTGATAAGATGCGTCTGGATATTGCCGTGGATGTGAACTACTCCATTGTCAGCAAAGTGGCCCTCTTCCAAGTGAGTCACTTGAATACATGCACACACATGCAGTAGAACATGGAATAGATGTATAGTATATATCTATATATTTCTATAAATGAAGGACACACTGACATTAATTCACCTCAGGTTCTGAAAGTCTGGGTCAAAAACCAGGAACAGTTTATCCCACTGCAAAAAAACTTGGCATCTTAGTGAAAATATCATGAAAAATATTTCCTATTATAAAATTACAATATACCAAATATAAGATTATTAAGCCTATTTCTACACATTGTTAATAATTTAAAGCATTAAATGTTCTTCTGGTAGATAATTTTGCTTCTTTCAACAACAAAAAAAAAATACAAGCCAATAAAATAAGACCATTTCAAGCTTGAAATTAGTAAAAATGAATAAATAAATAAAGTCTAGAAATACTTTTAATAATCTTATATTTGGTTTATTGTCATGTTATAATAGGAAATAATATATAGTTTTGACTATATTTAAGATATGTGGCAGTGTACACAGTAGAATTTTGCCATTTCATCTTCATGTGTCTTGCTCTCATTCTCAGGGTTGTGACAGACAGATGATATTTGACATGTTGAAGAGACTGAAGTCTGTGGTCTACCTCCCAGGAGACTATGTGTGTAAGAAGGTTAGAGACTGCTGATGATGTCGCTAAGACTACTGTAGTAAAGGTTTCGAATTAGGAAGTGGAATTTTATGTGGCGAACACAGACGAGCGGATTGATACACAGTGAAATGTCCCAGTGTGGTTATATTAAATATAAGCACTCTTGAAACACCACTCGACCAATCAAATTAGTGGACCAGAACTGTATAAAAGGAACAAACTTTTCTCGCAGACGTTCCATAACATTAAATGTTACAACAAAGTAATAAAAATTGAAATGTGGAAAATGTCTGCAGTGTGAGAGGAATGAAATACTTCAGTACATGCTGTTATTGGAAAATATTCACTGTTGGTAACTTTACTTATGAAAAAATTTTGGGTGAGACAGTTTTCCGTTTATTACGTACATTAGCCTCAGAGTTCCAGTGAAAATGCTTACCAATTACCTTGCATTTGAGGCTAGTAGAACGATGTGTAAATTTGATCTTCAGTTGATTCGATCAGTTATTAGCTACAGTATCTCACAAAAGTGAGTACACCCCTCACATTTTTGTAAATATTTTATTATATCTTTTCATGGGACAACACTGAAGAAATGACACTTTGCTACAATGTAAAGTAGTGAGTGTACAGCTTGTATAACAGTGTAAATTTGCTGTCCCCTCAAAATAACTCAACACACAGCCATTAATGTCTAAACCACTGGCAACAAAAGTGAGTACACCCCTAAGTGAAAATGTCCAAATTGGACCCAAAGTGTCAACATTTTGTGTGGCCACCATTATTTTCCAGCACTGCCTTAACCCTGTTGGGCATGGAGTTCACCAGAGCTTCACAGGTTGCCACTGGAGTCCTCTTCCACTCCTTCATGACGACATCTCAGAGCTGGTGGATGTTAGAGACCTTGCGCTCCTCCACCTTCCATTTGAGGATGCCCCACAGATGCTCAATAGGGTTTAGGTCTGGAGACATGCTTGGCCAGTCCATCACCCTTACCCTCAGCTTCTTTAGCAAGGCAGTGGTCGTCTTGGAGGTGTGTTTGGGGTCGTTATCATGTTGGAATACTGCCCTGCGGCCCAGTTTCCGAAGGGAGGGGATCATGCTCTGCTTCAGTATGTCACAGTACATGTCACAGTACATTCCCCAGTGCCGGCAGCACTCATGCAGCCCCAGACCATGACACTCCCACCACCATACTTGACTGTAGGCAAGACTTACCTGTCTTTGTACTCCTCACCTGGTTGCCACCACACATGCTTGACACCATCTGAACCAAATAAGTTTATCTTGGTCTCATCAGACCACAGGACATGGTTCCAGTAATCCATGTCTTTAGTCTGCTTGTCTTCAGCAAACTGTTTGCGGACTTTCTTGTGCGTCATCTTTAGAAGAGGCTTCCTTCTGGGACGACAGCCATGCAGACCAATTTGATGCAGTGTGCGGCGTATGGTCTGAGCACCGACAGGCTGACCCCCCACCCCTTCAACCTCTGCAGCAATGCTGGCAGCACTCATACGTCTATTCTGCAAAGCCAACCTCTGGATATGATGCTGAGCACGTGCAATCAACTTCTCTGGTCGACCATGGCGAGGCCTGTTCTGAGTGGAACCTGTCCTGTTAAACCGCTGCATGGTCTTGGCTACCGTGCTACAGCTCAGTTTCAGGGTGTTGGCAATCTTCTTATAGCCTAGGCCATCTTTATGTAGAGCAACAATTCTTTTTTTCAGATCCTCAGAGAGTTCTTTGCCATGAAGTCCCATGTTGAACTTCCAGTGACCAGTATGAGAGAGTGTGAGAGCGATAACACCAAACTTAACACACCTGCTCCCCGTTCACACCTGAGACCTTGTAACACTAACGAGTCACATGACACCAGGGAGGGAAAATGGCTAATTGGGCCCAATTTTGACATTTTCACTTAGGGGTGTACTCACTTTTGTTGCCAGCGGTTTAGACATTAATGGCTGTGTGTTGAGTTATTTTGAGGGGACAGCAAATTTACACTGTTATACAAGCTGTACACTCACTACTTTACATTGTAGCAAAGTGTCATTTCGTCAGTGTTGTCCCATGAAAAGATATAATAAAATATTTACAAAAATGTGAGGGGTGTACTCACTTTTGTGAGATACTGTATATAAACGGTATTTAAAGATATAGACACATAAACCTTCCCATGCTCAAGGGTTCTCCTGATCAGAGGGAGTGTAAATAATTTAGCTTAAAAGGACCTGAAGATAACTTTAGTGATATTAGTAATATTTTTAGATAGTAATAAGTAAGTTTGGGTTAAGTCTTTTATCCTGTGGGCTGTCATGTAGCTTATGTGAATCTGCTCCCTCTGTGTCAGGGTGAGATCGGCAGGGAGATGTACATCATCAAAGCTGGAGAGGTGCAGGTGGTTGGAGGCCCCGATGGTAAAACTGTGTTTGTGACTTTGAGGGCCGGATCTGTGTTCGGGGAAATCAGGTGAGTGTTCTGGAAGTTTCACTGTATGACAAATTACCATAATTTTTGGACATTAATTTTGTGTATAACAAAGTAAGTGCATTTCTCTATCAGCTTGCTGGCTGTAGGTGGAGGGAACAGGCGCACAGCTAATGTGGTGGCACACGGCTTCGCTAACCTCTTTATCCTGGACAAAAAGGACCTCTCTGAGATCATGGTGCACTACCCCGAGTCCCAGAAAATCCTACGCAAGAAGGCCAAGTGAGAGGAGAGGGGCTCTGACGATCTGCCTCAGCAACCGCTCATACACACACATACACTTACAGTGAGGGGAAATAAGTATCCAGACACTTTTGTTCTTGTTATTTAATATACTTCTAGTGCATATATTCACTTCAAATGTATATACCTAATGTCTTTTCACTTTGTACTTATAAATACAGACAAAAAAATTATGTATTTATAAACATAAACAAAGATTGGCATGTTTTTTAAAAAAATGATAAGGGGTACTATTGATAGGGGATAAATATTTGGATACTATATTTAATGTACAATTTAATGAGAACAAATGTTCTCATGCAAATTGGTTGGGAAGCTTTCACACAATTGTGCAAGCAATCATGGTGAAATTGAAGGAGTTTCTTAAAATTCTCAGGGACAACATTATTAAACAACACTCAAATAGAAAAAGCTACAGAGCCACCACAAAGACCTTAAACATTCTTGACAGTGCAAATGGTGGTTCCAAGAGTTCATGGAAACAACAAATAATCGCCCCTGGAAAGGTAAGTTTTCACAACGCACTCTCAGGCTAATGATAAGGAAGGTAAGAGAGAAGCCAACAGTCACTTGAAAAGAGTTGCAGGACAACCGGAAAGCAGCAGGAACAACAGTTACACAGAGAACAACAAGCAATGTACTGTACCACAATCATCCCAGTTCCTATACCTCATGCAAAACTCATCTGTTGAAAAAGAAGCAGAGAGATGTACGTCTAAAATTTGCACACAATCAGTTAGACAAATCATAACACTTTCGGAACAAAATACAAAACAAAAATAGAACTTTTTGGCAATAATTCAGCTTGTCATGTTTGGAGAAGGAAGGGTTGCATGTATGTACAGTGAAGTATGGAGGTGGGAACATCATGATTATGGGGCTGCTTCTCTGTAAATGATACTGGGGAATAATGAAGGAAACAGAAATAGAGTGATCTCCTGACTTTATTTATGGAAACTGCAAGTCCATGGGCAGTAGGTTAAGGCTCTGGGTTACTGACCAGAAGGTTGGGGTTCAGGCTGCCACTGTTGGGCTCTTGAGCAAGACCCCTTAACCCTCTCTGCTCCAGGGGTGCTGTATCATGGCTGACCCCATGCTCTGACCCCAGCTTCCAACAAGCTGGGATACACACAAAAAGAATTTCAGTGTGCTGTAATGTATATGTTACAAATAAAGGCTTCTTCATCTTCTATCAGAGGGACCCTTCTTTGGGGAACTGAAGACAATTTTCCAAGAGGAATGGGCCAAAATTTAACCACAATGCTACAAAAACATAATTATTTCTTACTGTAGATGTCTCAAAGCTGTTATTTGCCAATAACAAGTTTGCAGCAAAGAATTAATATTGTTAATTTGTGGTTTAGAGATTTTTTTTCCCTATCAGTTAAGGTTTTTTAAACTTATTTGTTTATGCTTATGTATATGTACTTTTTTGTTCATATTTATACATAAGCACAAGGTCAAAAGACATTATGTACTTATAAGTATGAACCGTGTGTGTTAAGTGTGTAAGTTTGAAGTGGATATATGCACTGGAAGTATATTAAATAACAAAAATAAAAGTGGCCGAATACTTATTTCCCCTCACTGTACACCATTAATGCCTAGGCTGAGTGAACCAATCACAGCACAGATCTGCTTACAGTTGAAACAGTGTGCTAGACCAAAATGTTGTGTGTGATGATGTTAGGGGAGATTTAATTGAAATCAGTCTGAGGTGGGTCTCATGATACCTGTTTACTGCTCGCCCTTGGATCCAATTCATCATCAGTGTATGTGTATGTGTGTGTGCCTTGTGCACTCACTGTACTCACTGAATTTATCCTTATTTATTAAGATGTGAAGCCTCAACCACAGATGTCCTGAAGGCCCACAGCACTGTTTACTGCTCTAACAGACCTTAATGCTCAAATCATTAGCATGCCAAGTCTTTCCCTAACTACATCAGTTGTGTTAAAGCATATACAGTATATGCTGTGCTGTGTACTGTAGTATTAAGTGTCCTCATGGACTGATGCTCCTGACCCATTTGGTTGAGCTCATTTGTGTCCTTGTGTTACTCAGGAAGATGCTAACGAAGGATAAGAAGCCACCAGAAGAGAAGGGTGTGGGTAAGGAACCTGGTCAGGTGATCCCAACACGTCCAGAGACTCCCAAACTGTTTAAAGCCGCCCTGGTGGTGGGCAAAGGAGAAACATTCGCCAAACTGAAGGAGACCTACAAAGACACTGGAGCCACACTACAGGTGCTTGCCTTATCTATATACAGTATGTGGTGGTCTGGGAAAATCTGCTGGATGTCGCTGTGGCTGAATTTAAGCAATCAGCCAAAACTGGGTTTTTCTGAATATAACATCCTTTGACTCCTCAACATTAAGAAAACATAAAATGATGTAGAAATGTTTTTGTTTTCTTTCTAACCTTGCTACCTAAGTGTGCTTTTTCTCACACAGTCAATAAGCCTAATAGATTCAGTTTGTAAACTGTCTAAATGCCAGTTGTTGAAGTATCTGTGATGCGCATGTGCTATCGATGACACTATAGAGATGGCAGCAGACAAGATTGTAATGTTTGAATGCTATTTTTTTTTTTAAACAGAATTTAGGCAACATCTCATATATCGCTAAATAAATCAGTGATCGTTTCAACACTCATGTGTGATTGAACATTGAACAGTCAGGTCAACATGAGGCTCCTGTTCTTTAAATTCACCTGGTCTTTTTCCAATTTCTCCTTGATCTTTACCTGTTAAGTTTCGGTGAACCTGTGGCCACTGTAACCTCAGATTTCTGTTCCTGACTGATGGGTGGAACTGCTGTTGCAGGCCATCCACCTCAAAGTTCGCCATGTTGTGCATTCTGAGATGCTTTTCTGCTCACCAGGGTTGTAAAGAGTGGTTATTTGAGTTACTGTAGCCTTCCTGTCAGCTCAAACCAATCTGGCCATTCTCCTCTGACCTCTCTCTTCAACATGGAGTTTTGGTCTACAGAATTGCTGCTTACTGTTTTTTTTTTTTGTTTGTTTTTGTTTTTTGCACCATTCTGTGCAAGCTGTAGAGAGTATTGTGTGTGAAAATTCCAGGAGATCAGTTTCTGAACCATCTGGCACCAACAGCCATGCAGTCACATTTTCTCCATTCTGATGTCTGATGTGAACATTAGCTGAAGCTCTTGACCTGCATCTGATGCATTGTGCATACACTGCTACCACATGATTAGCTGATTGGATAATTGCATGTATGAGTATGTAAGCGTAGAGGTCTTTCTATTAATATACAGTATGCCTAATCGATTTAAGGCATTTTTGCCATTTCTAGAGTTTCCCTTCATATGTTCTTATGTGTAATTTCAAAACTTTTATACATGATACATGATGTATCTTATAAACTTTAATTTCCATATCTCCATCTCTCAGCCTTCCGGCAGCACAGCAGCATCCACCACAGCAGCGCCCGTGCCCCCTCCCTCACCCATTCACCGTCGATCACCCATCCAGCGCACAGTCACACAGGACGACGATGATGACCTGGTGGCACAGACCACGGACAGCACGGTGATCATCCGCATGACCCCACGCCAACACGGAGAGGAGATCCTCAGCGTTGAAATGGCGGAGGAAGAAGATGGAATGGCTGAGAAGACCGAGCAGGAGGAGAAGAAAGAAGAATAGAAGTTGCATGAAAGAATGATAAATTAGGACATGAGGCTGGGAAATAACATGTTATTATTATGCTTTTACTATTATGGGCAACTATTCTAACTGAATCCAAACCAAAGGGATCTTTGCTATCTAATTATGCTTAGTGATGCTTTTCTGTTTTAAAGTTATAGCTGGTTTTAAAATTAAATGAGTTTCAAAGGATATAGGTGCGAGTGTGTGAGTGAGTGTGTTATGGAATCTGATTTCTTTTTCCTATAAAACACATTGCTCTGATTTCAGGAATGCTGCCTTGCTTGCTTTTAAACTGCCATGCTGTCTTACATTATAGCCCTAGCTGTATGTAAGCAAACACGCTGACATACACACATATCAATTTACACACATTTTCTGGCCTTTACAGCAAAACGCTGTAGATGTCATAGTTTTTGCATTACCTTCATTGTATTATGACAGTTTATTAGTGTATTTATGGTACTACTACTCCAGCAGAGACAGGAAGGTTACAGGAAGGTTAGTGTCTGTTAGCTTGGCACCATTTTTAGTTCTGCCTATCAAATAAATCTCGATTTCTGCATTTCCCTATAGTACAGAAGGGCCAACGGTCAGCCAATCTAACAGAAGATTTGTGGCTTTTGCTCCGTATTTAATAATGTAAAAATCAACAGACAAGTGGTGGTTGTTCTCTGTGAGCTCCTGTAGCCCTTCTGCATAATACTACTACATTAACAATATTACAGCTTAAATGTTGAGATGCAAATGCATTACAGCTTAAAATGGTGAGGTAAAACGCTATCATTACTGCACACGTTATCTTAAGAGGGTCTTTTATTTTGGTGGCTAATGCTGCATTCGACTAAAACTCATGACTCATCAATTTTTGACCTCCAACTAGAAAAAAACGAAAAAACAAACGAAACTAGAAATTCCTACTTGTAAACTTGGGACGGTCTCCTCAACCCTGAGTTCAGCAAGTGACATCAAATCAACATGGCTGGTCACAGCATCAACAGTAAACAAAGTAGCACTTCTTCAATAAATTATGCTATATAAAAACAGTAAGTGACTTCTGGGCTGTTGTCACTTACTGCTTTTATCACAGGAGAAACAACACCATAGCTCTATTTATGTCACTGTTAATTTGTAAAACACCCAACTGAATACTGTAATTCTATATTTGGATAAATTCTATTCATGCATACCAATTGTACACCTGTACCAACATGATAGATCAGAGTTCTTCAAATCTGGCCCTCGAGTTCCACTGTTGTGCAGAGTTTAGCTTCAACCCTAATCAAACACACCTGAACAAGCTAACCATGGTCTTACTAGAAAACTAGAAAACTACAGGCAGGTAAGTTTGGAAGTTGAAGCTAAACTCTGCAGATTTCAAGAACCCTGTGGTAGATCATGCTTCACTGTTGCTAATATCAAATGTAGTAACATTTTAGACCTCACTGACAAGCATAAGCTATTCTATGTCAATCATAAACATAATTACTGTAAAATACTGTTCATTTATATTAATTTGTTATGTTTATATTACATCTGTTCATTTCTCAAAATGCATGAATAAAGTAGGCATTTCCCCAGATTTCTACTAGCCCTAGCTCTGTAACCAGTGGAATCTCAAACTCAAAATTGTTACAGCAGAATGCTACTATAGACGACTTATTTCTGTGAAAATTTCAGGTTCGTATCTGGTCCCCCACCGGAGATATTCAGCCCGAAAATGTACTTTCTTGCCCACATAAAAAAAAGAGAAGTCTCAAACCTGAAATGTTCTGCATGCACACTATACTTACCTAGGTACCCCCTAAAAAAAATTAAGACTGAGACTCGAACCCTTCCCATTATAAATTGACAATAAAAGTGGAACTGCGAGCATTACATTTAAGATTTAAGTTCTAAGTATAAGGAACAAGAATGCGCAAAGTGTTTATATATGTACAGTTTTTACAGTTACAGATCAGTTTTTGTCCCAAGGAGCTAGGCCCATCCTGAGCCGAGACATGAGACTTGTCAGGTAACGGAGGCGGAGACAGATGCAAATGCAGATAAAGGTTTTAATAATGATGAAAATAAACACAAAAGAAACTAAGGACACATGGCCAAAAAAAACAAACAAGAAACAGGCAATAGGAGAGCATAACGTGACAACGTGAGATAATCAAAGCAAGCCCAAGAGTGCAGTGCAAACTGTGACTATATATACACACACGTGCTCGTTAACAAAAATGTGAATCAGGTGCAGGTGGTCATGTGAAAGTGATGCAGTGGGGTGCAGTGGCTGCTGGGAACTGTAGTTCAGGGTTTGTTCCGGCATATCCATGACAAGACTGAGGTTTCTGTAAACAGTACATGAAATACATAGAGGTAATCACTCAAAATGAAATACATAGAGGTAATCACTCAAAATGAAATACATAGAGGTAATCACTCAAAATGAAATACATAGAGGTAATCACTCAAAATGAAATACATAGAGGTAATCACTCAAAATGAAATACATAGAGGTAACCACTCAAAAAAAAAAAAAAAAAAAAAAAAAGGAAAATTAAAAACGAGCAAGCAACCAACTTTACAATTATTGGACCACTTCAGATGGACTGACCCATGAGCAAGCTGTGCTAATAGTTAGTGTAGAGCTCTACATGTGCACAGCTGCACAGGTTTCAGTATTTGAACATGTAAGGGAAAAAAAATAATGATGTTAGAAAAATAAATTTCATTACCTGGCACTTTTTTCTTCTTCAAATGTACACAGAGAAATGATGTACAGTGGGGGGAAAAAGTATTTGATCCCCTGCTGATTTTGTACTGTTTTTCTGCTAAGGGGACAGGACAACTGCACCGCATCAAAGGGACGATGGACGGGGCCATGTACCGTCAAATCTTGGGTGAGAACCTCCTTCCCTCAGCCAGGGCATTGAAAATGACCTTAATGACTTGGAGAGGATCTGCAAAGAGGAGTGGGACAAAATCCCTCCTGAGATGTGTTTAAACCTGGTGGCCAACTATAAGAAACGTCTGACCTCTGTGATTGTCAACAAGGGTTTTGCCATCAAGTACTAAGTCGAAGGGATCAGATACTTATTTCCCTCATTAAAATGCAAATCAGTTTATAACTTTTTTGAAATGCGTTTTTCTGGATTTTTTTGTTGTTATTCTGTCTCTCACTGTTAAAATACACCTACCATTAAAATTATAGACTGATCATTTCTTTGTCAGTGGGCAAACGTACAAAATCAGCAGGGGATCAAATACTTTTTTCCCCCACTGTAATTGTAGATGCATGTATTGACATAACAGATGTATGTGTATTGGTACACCATGGGTGTACTCTGACTGATTTTTGGAAGTTGCACTGAAATCAAGCAATTGCAGGAACGTTGTATGCACAATATAAAAATAATACAGCTGTGACTTGTCCGTATAAAATGGCAATTTTTCAGTATGTGATTTATGTTGCCATATTGTGTATTTTGTCATTGTAAATTATCTTTATGTTTCTTCCCACACTAACATGTACCGATCATAAGCTATGACTGGACATATTAAGAGAGAGAGAGAGAGAGAGAGAGAGAGAGAGGAAAAGGGTCAGGAAATGGGAGGATTTTTGGCATTGTTTCTCCCACCCTCTAGTAGATCCAAGACAGGAAGTGAAAAAAAGGCGAGAATCTAGGAAACAATACTGAATGAGCCGAGTTCATTCAGCAGACGGGAAACACTGATAATAGCCAACTCTTTTAAAAGCTCTACAGTTGGCTACAGCATAAAAGTTGCTCATTATTTAAGATTTAAGGGATATAAAGATATTCTTTGTGTGTTGATTCATTTGTGTACAAGATGGAGCAGTATGATTAATTCCTTTTATACCACAGCACTGTTGAATTCTCAAATCTGATTGATCAGAAGGTGATTCATTTACTATAACAGCAGCTCAGATTGTAGGCTGTAATTCAAATTGCAGGTTTTATATTAATTGCTCTAATACGTTATTGCTTCTATACTAACACAGGGACTTGTATTATTCTATAATCTAAGAATAATAATAATAATAAACCGATTTAAAAAAAAAAAAAAAAAAAAAAAAAACATTTGTTATGTTGTTAGGTGTTATTTAATAAAGAAAAATGTATAATCGTTGATATGGAAGGAGTCTCCAGTGGCAGCACTTTGTAGTAGTAAGTAAGTTTTCTGCCACAGGAAAGTCTTCATGACAGATGACTTTGTGCTTTCTCTTTTCTTAGTAAAGAAGGAGAGGCTTATGAGGGAACGGCTGTTTAACTGTTATAACATAATTGTAACAGGAACGAACTTGTCTCGCAGACATTACACAAAATTAAATCTAACAATAAACGCTTTAAAAGTACCATCATTCCTTTCTGGACATGGTATAATCAGAAAAATTATCAACTTTGTGATGGTAATTATAACTCTACCTTTTTGTTTATTATTTTCCTATAACAGTACACCCCATCATGTTTTATTCCTTACTTGGTACACCATATAGCTGCTTACTTTTTAATGCCATATAACACTGTGACATCATCATCCTCTATACCCATACAGTATAACAGAACTTTTTTTTTTTTTTTTTTTCCCTTATCATGGAATATCATCATACAGTGGGGGGAAAAAGTATTTGATCCCCTGCTGATTTTGTACGTTTACCCACTGACAAAGAAATGATCAGTCTATAATTTTAATGGTAGGTGTATTTTAACAGTGAGAGACAGAATAACAACAAAAAAATCCAGAAAAACACATTTCAAAAAAGTTATAAATTGATTTGCATTTTAATGAGGGAAATAAGTATTTGATCCCTTCGACTTAGTACTTGGTGGCAAAACCCTTGTTGACAATAACAGAGGTCAGATATTTCTTGTAGTTGGCCACCAGGTTTGCACACATCTCAGGAGGGATTTTGTCCCACTCCTCTTTGCAGATCCTCTCCAAGTCATTAAGGTCATTTTCAATGCCCTGGCTGAGGGAAGGAGGTTCTCACCCAAGATTTGACGGTACATGGCCCCGTCCATCGTCCCTTTGATGCGGTGCAGTTGTCCTGTCCCCTTAGCAGAAAAACACCCCCAAAGCATAATGTTCCCACCTCCATGTTTGACGGTGGGGATGATGTTATGACTTGGGGTCATAGGTAGCATTCCTCCTCCTCCAAACATGGCGAATTGAGTTGATGCCAAAGAGATCTGACCGCATCTGACCACAACACTTTCACCCAGTTCTCCTCTGAATCATTCAGGCAAACTTCAGACTGGCCTGTACATGTGCTTTCTTGAGCAGGGGGACCTTGCGGGCGCTGCAGGATTTCAGTCCTTCACAGCGTAGTGTGTTACCAATTGTTTTCTTGGTGACTATGGTCCCAGCTGCCTTAAGATCATTAACAGGATCCTCCCGTGTAGTTCTGGGCTGATTCCTCACCGTTCTCATGATCATTGAAACTCCACGAGGTGAGATCTTGCATGGAGCCCCAGACCGAGGGAGACTGACAGTTTCTTCCATGTGCGAATAATCGCACCAACTGTTGTCACCTTCTCACCAAGCTGCTTGACGATGGTCTTGTAGCCCATTCCAGCCTTGTGTAGGTCTACAATCTTGTCCCTGACATCCTTGGACAGCTCTTTGGTCTTGGCCATGGTGGAGAGTTTGAAATCTGATTGATTGATTGCTTCTGTGGACAGGTGTCTTTTATACAGGTAACAAACTGAGATTAGGAGCACTCCCTTTAAGAGAGTGCTCCTAATCTCAGCTCATTACCTGTGTAAAAGACACCTGGGAGCCAGAAATCTTGCTGACTGATAGGGGATCAAATACTTATTTCCCTCATTAAAATGCAAATCAATTTATAACTTTTTTGAAATGCGTTTTTCTGGATTTTTTGTTGTTATTCTGTCTCTCACTGTTAAAATACACCTACCATTAAAATTACAGACTGATCATTTCTTTGTCAGTGGGCAAACATACAAAATCAGCAGGGAATCAAATACTTTTTTCCCCCACTGTACCAGTATAGCATCACTCCTCTAGTGTGTATGCAAGGTAAAACATGCACATCTTAGTGCTTTCATGCTACCGATTTGTGAGTTCCTAGTTTCATTTAAAGGGCTTTAAGTCAATAGTTAATTGTTTGTTCTAGTGACTTGTAACCTGTGGTATGTGAAAGGCAGTGTAGAGAAAATCTAGTATCCTTCCAGCAATGATTAATTAGCCTGGAATATTTGAGAACAAAATGTCCCATCAGCTCATATGAGAACAGAGCAAGTCAGAATATTATTTTGTATTTTAGAAATTTCTATTCAGGTGTCTGTTTGCATTTGTCTCAGGAAGAAACGAAGCTCCTGTAGTGTATTAATGTATACAATTGCATTACAGGAATGGTGTAGCAAAAAAAAAAATGTTCATGCTGTCCAAATGTTGATGCTATTTTACACATTGTTTATATTAAAATGAGATTTTGGTAAATACATACAGCCTGTACATATTTTAGCTATCTGGACCCCACTGTTCATCAGTTCATTGACTTTAGGCACCATGTTATGAATCATTACTGAAGAAATGTGCTTTGAATTATATTTTGCTATACTATATAGTCTAAAAAAAAATGCCTAGATATCTGCTTGAGGTGTTTGTAGGGGTTTTGTAATAATTTTATTTTTTGAAATTGCATCTGTAAGTTGAGCACTTTCCAGTTGCAAGTGAAAATGAAAGAGTGTTCACACAGTGTATACAGGTGCATCTCAAAAAATTAGAATATCCTTGAAAAGTTCATTTTTTTCCATAATTTAATTCAAAAAGTGGAACTTTCATATATTCTAGATTCATTACACATAAAGTGAAATATTTCAAGCCTTTTTTGTTTTAATCTTGATGATTTTTCATTGGCTTACAACTCAATAAAAAATCCAGTATCTCAAAATATTAGAATAAACAATTTATATTACAGAAATGTCGACCTTTTGAAAAGTATGTTAATTTATGCACTTAATACTTGGTTGGGGCTCCTTTTGCACAAATTACTGCATCAGTGCGGCGTGGCATGGAGGCAATCAGCCTGCGGCACTGCTGAGGTGTTATGGAAGCCCAGGTTGCTTTGATAGCGGCCTTCAGCTCGTCTGGTATTGTTGGGTCTGGTGTCTCTTCTTCCTCTTGACAAAATTCAGGTCAGACGAGTTGGCTGGCCGATCAAGCACAGTAATACCATGGTCAGCAAACCAGTTACTAGTAGTTTTGGCACTGTGGGCACGTGCCAAGTCCTGCTGGAAAAGGAAATCAGCATCTACATAAAGCTTGTCAGCAGATGGAAGCATGAAGTGCTCTAAAACCTCCTGGTAGACGACTACATCGACTCTCGACTTGAGAAAACACAGTGAACCAACACCAGCAGATGACATGGCACCCCAAATCATCACTGACTGTGGAAACTTCACACTGGACTTCAAGCAACTTGGATTCTGTGCCTCTCCACTCTTCCTCCAGACTCTGGGACCTTGATTTCCAAATGAAATGCAAAAATTTACTTTCATCTGAAAAGAGGACTTTTGACCACTGAGCAACGGTGTTTTGAGTAAGCTGAGTTAATTAGCTGATTAGAGCTCTTCTCAGGTCAACATTGCTGTATTATAAATTCTTTCTAATTATTCTAATTATTTTTATATAATTATCATTTCCATGAGCTGTAAGCCGTAATCATCAAGATTGAAACAAAAAAAAAGGCTTGAAATGTTTCATTTTATGTGTAATGAATCTAGAATATATGAAAATTCCACTTTTTGAATTAAATTATGGGGGGGGAAATGAACTTTTCCATGATATTCTAATTTTTTTATATGCACCTGTATGCTTTAATAAAAAAAAAATACTAGTTATTTGTTATTTTCGTAAACCAACCAGGATTAAGCACTTTATCCTGCTCAGGGTCATGATGAAAGCAAACTGCAATTTCTGTGAAAATCTTCTACCTAACTGGCACCACCATCTCTGGTAAATGATGCATCATGAGTTGCTTTTTAAGAAAAAAAACAGGCAAAGCTGAGTGGCTTTATTTTGGCTAACTTCCAGAATGAAACGTTTTAAACAGAAGCCTGAAATAAAGAAACTAGAATTCATTGCATGTAGGCCAATACTGTTAATCATAGCTACTTGGAATAATAACAGAGCTCCCACTACAACATCTCTGGGAAACATAGGTTTATTTCATTATTGTCCAGAGCCATGGAACAAGCTACAGACGCGATCGCTTTCATGGGCCCAATGACAACAATAACACTGGATTTCTTCAGTGTGTTATTAGCTACCTTTGACTAATGATACTGAATTTGTAACGCTAGCTTACTTCATAAGCTGTAGCCTAATGTTATGTTAGCTATGACTTTTTTTGTAGCTTGCTAGATGACAAACAAATCTTGCTTATGTCTGATTGAGATCCTACGCAGGTCATACACAGATAGGGGGCATATTATGTCATTTTCTATGGATGCGGGTAAGTATTTTGCCCCAACCAAGATTGCCACCCCAACAAAATCACTCGGCATTACTTGGCCACTGCATTGCAAAAGGTCTAGCTATGCCCCTGGTCCAGAAACACATTTCATAATTTTATAAACAGAGCTTTTAAAGTGTATGCTGATAATGTAGATTACTGTATAGTACACACTACCTCATATTAGTAAATAGTAATTGATTTTAAGTATTGAAAAGTGTAGATATCTGTATCAGCGTTCGCTGGTATGAACAGTTACGTATAAAAGTAGTATACGTATGTGATTTAATACACTACTGTGAACAGACAGTTATGCACACTTGAAAAGTATCTAGAATACTATGTAAGTATGTGAGTCTGACAAGTCTAACAGGATTTTCGCACTAACTGTTCACAGATTGGAACGCAGCTACGTCACTGCTCGTCAGAGCGCGCGGTCAGCTGTGCGCGCCCTCGCCGTCATTTTCCCGAGTCAGTCAGTGCGCGTTCCCGCGCCTCATCGCTGTGTTACGGCTTGTCTTTTCGGCTTGACTGGACAGTTTTCTCATTCATATTTAATTAAACACGGGCGCTCTTCTTTAACCGACGTCGAGGTGGTACGATTTGCAAAGCTCAAAATATTTCCTGGGACTGACGGAAAGACGAGTCCTGAGGAGAAGTTTTGGCGTCTTGGCGTCAAACTGTAAGTTCGTTTCCTTTCCATACTTGGGCTGTCGGTTGGAAAAAATATTCTAGGAAATGTTTCAAAGTTTCCGTTCCGGGTTTCTGTGTATCTTGTGTGTGCTTGTGTTCGGTTTAACTCGGGACAAACATCTGAAAGTTGCTTTTTTTTTTCTTTTAGAAATAACGTTTCTCTGGTCAGTGGGGGGAAAAAAGTTTAGATGACGTTGAAAACTCTGGTGCAACTAATTGTAAGGCGGCTGTATCTCAAATAGCACTACAGAGGTGCACTACAAAGGGTGCAGAAGCCGTTATTTGCTTCAATATTATGTAATGAACTGGTGAAGCGGTCCATGGTGCTACAAACAAACTATAATAATAACAATAACGATTAAACTATAATAATAATAAATACATGCAGCTGTTTTAGAGCAGGACCAATACTACTACTACTAATAATAATAATAATAATGAATTATGTAGCCCATTTCTAACACTCAAGCTCATTGTATATGTGTGTGTATGTGTACGTATGTATATGTTTGATGTGTGTATATATGTGTGTATACATATGTGTGTGTGTACACACACACACACACACACCCAAAACCTGCTTGATCAGCCACTGAGTAATCCTTAAAAGTCAATAAGTAAGTATAATGTTGGAGCAAAATCATAGTGTCTGGCTAGTTTCCTGCTCTGTACACACCTGAGCTCAGGTAATGAGTGGGTTTAATAGGTGTGTGTGAGAGGTGTGTGTGTGAGGTGTTCATTAAATTGTGTCTTCTAGCACAGCTGAGTGTAAAAGTTTGTCCTGTGTTTTTTTTATTTTTGTGTTTTTTTGTTTTGTTTTTTTTGCATGAAAAAAATCCACCACTATTTAACAGTTTATGTACAAATAAACAGAATTCCAAACAAAAAAAAATTACATGTACAAAGGGGAACCCAAAAATTCCCAAAAGTTAAAAAAAAATAAATCCTAGTGTTCTAAAACGTACAGCATTTCTCCTTTAATCGCCTTCAAAGTACTCTCTATGTGATGCAGTACCCTTGTCCCAGTGTTTCTCCCATTCCTGGAAACATTTCCTGTAGTCATCTTTTGTCATCATGTCTAGAGCCTCCTGCGTTTTTTTTTTTTTTTTGGTTTGTTTTTTTTTTTTGGTTTGTTTTTTTTTTTCTCCTGGATTTCTTCCACGGTGGTGAATCTTTTCCCCTTCAGTCTCATTTTTAATCTCGGGAACAAAAAGAAGTCGTAAAGAGTGAGATCTAGTGATTTGGTGAATACGGTGGATGTGAAGTGATGACCGCATTGTTTCTGGTGGGAAAAACTCCTTGGTTAACAACGCAGTGTGCGCAGGTGCATTGTCGTGGTGCAAGATCCAGTTCTGGGTGCACCACTCCTCCAGACGTTTTCTCGCCATTCAGGAGACTGACTCACCAAACTGTAATTATATATTAACTTGTGGTAAACCCTGCAACTATGTCAAGTGCGCACGCCACATTCAAATTCTGGGAATTTTTGGTCCCCCCTTGTATGTCCATCGTGCAACAACAATCAACAACATTCCTGCAAAAAACAACAACCCATCACGTGTTGTCTCCGAGACAATAGGTCACAGGACTAAAGGTCGTCCAATTGATTGGTTTTGCAGATTAGACGGCATCAATAACTGATTGCTGGAACTAGCGGTTATCTGCAAAATTCCGATAAAACCGATAGTTTTTCCCAGTTGCATCCGTTGCGGGAACAACAAATTTTGTGTTATTTTAAGTGTTTGTTTGTTTTTAAATTCATTTATATATATATATATATATATATATATATATATATATATATATATAAAATACATTTCTGTTACTTTTTTACAATAATATTTGACCATTTTTGCTACTTGTAATGTATTGATAGACTCCTATTGCTATATATTACATTTGTGTCTTTTTGTCCTGGGATATGCAAACGTTTACACTCAGCTAATGCATTTGTGCCCAACACTGATCAGGAACATAAAATGTATAAGCAATATTAGATAAGGGAACAAGAATACATGAGTGATTTTAGAACTATAGTTTGGTGTAAAAGTCAAATTTGCACAATTTTCAAATTTTCCCCTTAGCACAGTTTGAAATCATTCTGCCCTCTCAAAGTTTGAAGGTAGATTTTTACCAGAAAGCTGAAAGGTTGATGACCTTGGAGTTCTACTTTGAACTTACAGTTGTATGCAAAGGTTTGTGCACCCCTGGCCAAATGACATGTTTCATTGCTTTACGTAAACACAACCTCTGCAGCAACCTATTTTTTAAAAAGTAACACTGTCTGAAAATGTTAATGCCCAGTTACTTTATATTTGATTAACTTAAACAAATAAAATAGTAATTATGCCATGTGCAAAAGTTTGGACACTCATCCAGTTGTAAAGTCTCAGAACTTAATTAACTTGTTAGACTTTGACTCTACATGACCTCCTCTAACCAGCTGACTGAGGATCTGAAAATAAATCTAATTAATGCCTGTAACACAGGGGAAAGCTATAAAATGATACCAAAGTGCATCTAATGTCCAAAATGTCATTAAGAAATGGAAGTTAAGGGGAACTGTGGAAGTCAAGGCAGGATCTGGAAGACCAAGAAAACCTTCAGATAGAACTTCTCATATGCCGGGCCGAAAGGCAAAGCAAAACCCGGAAATGATCAAGATGGCCCAAAGATATCTCAGAACGAGAAATGTTTTACAAGGAAGAATGATAGCTGACTACAAAAAGCATTTGCAAGCTTTGATTTTTGTCAAAGGTGGGGTTACTAAGTGCTAAGCAGGGTGTCCAAACTTTTTCACATGCCACAATGACAATCACAGTTCCAAAAAAATTGGGATGCTGTGTAAAATGTAAATTAAAAACAGAATGCAATGATTTGCAAATCTCATAAACCCATATGTTATTCACAATAGAACATAAACATATCAAATGTTTAAACTGAGGAAATGTACCATTTTAAGAAAAAAATACGGTAATTTTGAATTTGATGGCCGCAACAAGTCTCACAAAAGTTGGGACGGGGGCAACAAAAGGCTGGAAAAGTAAGTGTTACTAAAAAGAAACAGCTGGAGGAACATTTTGCAACTAATTAGGTTAATTGGCAACAGGTCAGTAACATGATTGGGCATAAAAAGAGTATCTTAGAGAGGCAGAGTCTCTCAGAAATAAAGATGGGCAGAGGTTCACCGGTCTGCGAAAACTGCGTCTACAATTTGTGTAACAATTTCAGAATTATGTTCCTCAACATAAAATTGCGAAGCCTTTGAATATCTCATCATCTACAGTACATAATATCATCAAAAGATTCAGGGAATCTGGAGAAATCTCTGTGCACATGGGACAAGGGTGGAAATCAATATTGCATGCCCGCAATCTTCAGGCCCTCAGGCAGCACTGCATTAAAAACAGGCATTATTCTGTAATGGTCTGTGAACACAGTTCGCTGTGCCATCACAAATGTTGGTTAAAGCTCAGTCATGCAAAGAAGAAGCCATATGTGAACATGATCCAGAAACGCAGCCGTCTTCTCTGGGCCAAAGCTCATTTAAAATGGACTGAGGCAAAGTGGAAAACTGTTCTGTGGTCAGACGAATCGAAATTCAAAATTCTTTTTGGAAACCATGGACGCCGTGTCCTCTGGAATAAAGAGGACTAAAGAGGGGAGGGACCATCCGGCTTGTTATCAGCCCTCAGTTCAAAAGCCTGCATCTCTGATGGTATGGGGGTGCATTAGTGCCTATGGAATGGGTAGCTTGCACATCTGGAAAGGCACCATCAATGCTGAAAGGTTGTGCTGACGTCCATCCAGATGACGTCTTTTTCAGGGAAGGCCTTGCATATTTCAGCAAGTCAATGCTAAACCATATACTGCATTTATTACAACAGCATGGCTTCGTAGTAGAAGAGTCCGGGTGCTGAACTGACCTGCCTGCAGTCCAGACCTTTCACCAATTGAAAACATTTGGCGCATCATGAAACGAAAAATATGACAAAGAAGACCCAGGACTGTTGAGCAGCTAGAATCCTGTATCAGACACGAATAGGACAACTTTCCTCCCCCAAAACTCCAGCAACTGGTCTCCTCAGTTCCCAGACGTATACGGACTGTTGTTAAAAGAAGAGGGGATGTTGCACAGTGGTAAACATGGCCCTGTCCCAACTTTTTTGAACTATATAATATATAATAGTTTTCTGTTTTTTAAGATTGTCAAATACAAAGTAAATATGCATTAACATTTGCAAAAAATATTTTTTAAATTAGTTTGCTACAGTTTGCTTCTTTTGAGTTCAAGATTCAACAAAATATGTAAGTTGGTGAGGGGTGCCCAAACTTTTGCATACCACTGTATATTTGTAAATGTGGTCTTTGGTGACCAGTATCTCCAGTGCTACAGTAAAGAACCAAATGTCAGGCATGTCTTAGAAGGTCGACTATATCTGATAGTGAAAAATGTTCAAACCGTCCCTTTAAAACTATTTTAAGAGCCTCTTTATACCACATAGCTGGTTGAATTCTTGAATCTGATTGGTCAGATGTTGTTCTTATTTAACAACGAATTACATATACAGGTGCATCTCAATAAATTAGAATGTCATGGAAAAGTTAATTTATTTCAGTAATTCAACTCAAATTGTGAAACTCGTGTATTAAATAAATTCAGTGCACACAGACTGAAGTAGTTTAAGTCTTTGGTTCTTTTAATTGTGATGATTTTGGCTCACATTTAACAAAAACCCACCAATTCACTATCTCAAGAAATTAGAATACTTCATAAGACCAATAAAAAAAAAAACATCTTTAGTGAATTGTTGGCCTTCTGGAAAGTATGTTCATTTACTGTACATGTACTCAATACTTGGTAGGGGCTCCTTTTGCTTTAATTACTGCCTCAATTCGGCGTGGCATGGAGGTGATCAGTTTGTGGCACTGCTGAGGTGGTATGGAAGCCCAGGTTTCTTTGACAGTGGCCTTCAGCTCATCTGCATTTTTTGGTCTCTTGTTTCTCATTTTCCTCTTGACAATACCCCATAGATTCTCTATGGGGTTCAGGTGTGGTGAGTTTGCTGGCCAGTCAAGCACACCAACACCATGGTCATTTAACCAACTTTTGGTGCTTTTGGCAGTGTGGGCAGGTGCCAAATCCTGTTGGAAAATGAAATCAGCATCTTCAAAAAGCTGGTCAGCAGAAGGAAGCATGAAGTGCTCCAAAATTTCTTGGTAAATGGGTGCAGTGACTTTGGTTTTCAAAAAACACAATGGACCAACACCAGCAGATGACATTGCACCCCAGATCATCACAGACTGTGGAAACTTAACACTGGACTTCAAGCAACTTGGGCTATGAGCTTCTCCACCCTTCCTCCAGACTCTAGGACCTTGGTATCCAAATGAAATACAAAACTTGCTCTCATCTGAAAAGAGGACTTTGGACCACTGGACAACAGTCCAGTTCTTCTTCTCCTTAGCCCAGGTAAGACGCCTCTGACGTTGTCTGTGGTTCAGGAGTGGCTTAACAAGAGGAATACGACAACTGTAGCCAAATTCCTTGACACGTCTGTGTGTGGTGGCTCTTGATGCCTTGACCCCAGCCTCAGTCCATTCCTTGTGAAGTTCACTCAAATTCTTGAATCGATTTTGCTTGACAATCCTCATAAGGCTGCGGTTCTCTCGGTTGGTTGTGCATCTTTTTCTTCCACACTTTTTCCTTCCACTCAACTTTCTGTTAACATGCTTGGATACAGCACTCTGTGAACAGCCAGCTTCTTTGGCAATGAATGTTTGTGGCTTACCCTCCTTGTGAAGGGTGTCAATGATTGTCTTCTGGACAACTGTCAGATCAGCAGTCTTCCCCATGATTGTGTAGCCTAGTGAACCAAACTGAGAGACCATTTTGAAGGCTCAGGAAACCTTTGCAGGTGTTTTGAGTTGATTAGCTGATTGGCATGTCACCATATTCTAATTTGTTGAGATAGTGAATTGGTGGGTTTTTGTTAAATGTGAGCCAAAATCATCACAATTAAAAGAACCAAAGACTTAAACTACTTCAGTCTGTGTGCATTGAATTTATTTAATACACGAGTTTCACAATTTGAGTTGAATTACTGAAATAAATGAACTTTTCCACGACATTCTAATTTATTGAGATGCACCTGTAGATGCTCTCTTAGTGAATCCTTCTTATGTTTAAAATTTATGAAAGAAGAATTTAGTGCGTTAATGATTTGAGGAAAATTTGTTCCTTTAAGTTTTTTGCTGCAGGGAAAGATGACCTTGCACTTTCTCAGTTATGTGAGAGGCTGTACTTTTGTTTTCTTCTTATTAGTACCAAGAAAGGCTGGTGCAAGGCATGACTGTTTATATCTGCTACAGCAAGTGATAACAAAAGTGATAACAAGAACATGCTTGTTTTGCAGACTTTCCACAACATTAGATGTAACTACAGTATAAACTGATAACAGCACAGCATGTTGTTCTTTCATTTTGAAAAACTGTAATCATTGGAAAATTCCTGTGCTATAAGAGGAATAGAACATTTCAGGATTTGCTGAACAGTGGGAACAGTAAATCTGCTTTGCGTCATGCCACAGCACACTTAACACATAGTGTTTTATTATATGGTCATGTTTAATTAGGAGCTGAGAAATCCCTGGACTGTACTGGACTCTGGATATACAGAGTCAAAGCTGCGGCCTGTAGTGTGCGACTGGAGACCTGTGAGTGTTGTGGGTTTTAAAAACAAGTCCAGGCCACTAGACATAAGTGTATGAGGAACAACGTGTCCTGCTCCACTTCTGTTTTTCCCTTTTAGGCTGTAAATCACTGTCTTTAAGTCTTGTCACTAGAGAAAGTTACACATTTTAGTATTTTTCCTACTCTAATAGTGTTCCTATTCTCATCAGCTCATTAACACAACTTTCAAGACGTTAAATGGGTGTGTTCGAGAAGGAAATGCAACAAAACCGGGATTAAATGAGCAAGATCACTGCCGTTTGCAAATCCTTTGCTTGAGCATGAGTCATTTCGGTGTGCGAGTCAGAGCCAAGAGTGAAGCAAAGTGTCCTCAAGAGTTTTACTGTGAGAAATAAACAGTGAGGTGGCTGCTGTTTAGGGTGGCGGTTCATCCTGCTATTCTGGTCTTCTCTGAAAGACGAGCAAAGTTGCAGGAACTAGTTTCGGGACCAATAACGGTTACATAACTTTACAAAGACGTGGACTGAAATGTGATCAGTGATTCTATAAAAAATAAAGCTTTACAAGGCTTACACAGTGCAGAAAGACAGCAGGGCTGCAAAATAATGACTAAAATTATATACAATTTTTTTTTTTAATTATTGTGAACAAACACAGCACTGTTGAATTCTCAAATATGATTGGTATTTTCTATAATAGCTGCTCTGACTCTAGTTCTGACTGAAAGCCAAATCACAGGTTTGTATTGTATTTGTAAAGCGTTCATTCTGATGCATCAGGCGCTCCACATAATCTAAAAATAAGAATAAATGGAATAAAAAATGTGTTTTTAGTTAACAGAGAACATTTCTAATTGTTGATATGGTGAAGGCATTTTCTGTGAGGCATTTTTGGAAGGAGTCTCCAGTGTCAGTGCTTTGTAACAGTCTTTGTAAAGTTTTCTGCCACAGGAAAGTCTTACTAGTTCGTCCATAAAATGAAAAGCTACAATAATTTTGACTTGTGTAACTGTAAATGGATAAAAAGTGCAGCGTTATTCATTAATAAATAACCATTTTTAGCATTAGGAAAAATATGTGGCATAAGTGGGATTCAAAAAAAAAAAAAAATTGGGACGTGCTGTTATAGGAAAATAATCAGCTTTGACATCACACCACTGATTATTTTCCCTTAACAGCATGCTCTCTGTCATGCTTTATTCCTTATTTATCAGTGACAATTTGTATGTAAAAGATTTCGGTTCACATTGTATGTCTACAGCATATTAGCATATATATATATATATATATATATATATATATATATATATATATATATATATATATATATATATATATATATATATATATATATATATAGACAGAGAGAGAGAAAGAGAGAGGAGGGGAGAATGGAAGGATGGATATAGATAGATAGATAGATATTTGAAGCAAAATCTCTGAACAGATAAATTTGTAAACCAAACTAAGGCTCCTCCTTGGTCATGTTGAGTGTAACCTTTAAATATTAAATATAAACACAATTCAACTCAAAATAATAAAATCAGTGTGCCACCACAGTATGTGACCAAGTACATTAAAAACAATTTTTTTAAAAAGATATTTAACATTAGCCAATATGCTGAGCTCACCAATATTGCAAGCTACAAATCATGTTCTTGATTAAAATACAATGAATTGTGCAGCTCTGAAAGATGTAAGAATCTACATACATTTCCAGTCCCACTGTCATGTTCTTGAACAAGTCAACCAAAACCTTTTTTTGAAGACCATATTTTTCCCCCCACGTCGTAAGGGTTGTCCATGTGGGAATGGATTTGCTCATTACACAGTGATTTGAGCCAGTGTTGTCTCCTGGGATTTGTATGTTTCTGTTGGTTCTGAAAATCATAATTGTTTGGATTGGGCCCCTCGCACACAAGTCTCTAAACACTTACTATAAAAACTAGTTTCCAGAAGCCATGTAAAGTGCTCAATAGAGAACAGATGGGTGAAGTGTGTAGTACCGGCTGCATCATACCAGCAGGTGGCACTGCTCTCTTCTCTCCTCTGCTCTATGTGCCACGTTACACCTGTCTGCTGGCTGCTGTCTCCGTTCCAGCCTCAGCAGCGTGTTGCAGATCAGAAAGACATCAGAGTCTTGTCATGTCATCGTGAATTCATCGTGAATGTTGGGCTTTGAAATACTGTGAGATTGATGATAAACCATAAACCACACATTATTTAAAATCATGGCATTGTTGTGATTAAAAAAATAATAATTTGGTCAAATAAGTGCAGGCCAGTCTTAAACCTTAAACTGGGACACTTGATGGGTAAAAACTGCAAGATCTGTTTTGATCTCAGTGTGTAGCTGAATAATTGTGATTTGCTATTTGAACAGCTCTCTCTCTCTCTCTCTCTCTCTCCCTCGCTCGCTCGCTCACAAAGTCTGTCTGTCTCTGTCTCTTTCTATCTCTCCGTGCATCAGTCTTTGTTTGGCTCTGTCTAGCTACATCTCTGTGTCTATCTGTCTCTATGTCTGTCTGTCTGTCTGTGTCTCTCTCTATGTAGTCTCTGTTTCTACATCTGTCTCTCTATTTCTCTCTCTCTCTCTCTCTCTCTCTCTCTCTCTCTCTATCTGTCTCATGTGTGTCTCTCTTCCTTTTTCTCTCTCTTTATTTCTCTCTCAGTCTATCTCTGTCTCTTTCTATCTCTCTCTCTGTGTCAATCTCTCAATGTTTATCTCTGTCTGTCTCTATCTCTGTTTCTATGGCTGTCTCTCTTTCTGTCTGTCTCTCGCTATCGCTGTGTCTCTCTCTGTCTATCTCTCTCTATGTAGTCTCTGTCTCTCTCTATATCTGTCTCATTGTGTCTCTTCCTTTTTCTATCTCTTTATTTCTCTCTCAGGCTATCTCTGTCTTTGTCTATCTCTTTCTGTGTCAATCTCTCAATGTTTATCTGTCTGTTTCTATCTCTGTTTATATGGCTGTCTCTCATTCTGTCTCTCTCTATCGCTGTGTCTCTCACTGTCTATCTCTGTTTCTATGTCTATCTCTCTGTCTTTATCTCTCTTTCTGTCTCTCTCCCTTTTTCTATTTCTCTCTCTATCTCTCGATGTCTCTGCCTGATGATCTTTCTCTGCCTCTCTATCTATTGTCTCTCTCCCTTTTTCTGTCTCGTTGTCTATATCTCTCTCGGTCAATCTCGCCATCTCTATCTATTTCAGTCTGCCTTTCCCTTTTTCTATCTCTTCTTATCTCTCTCTCTCTCTCTGTCTATCTTTCGATGGGAGTGGGTGGGGGTGTGAATCAGTAGCCCAGGTGCGTGGGACAAGCAGATTTCATGTCCAGGCTATTAGTTTTTATACAGAGTTGCCCGAAAGACAAGTAAGTTCAACAACCAGAAAGAAAAAAAAAAAAAAAACCGAGACATGGTCTGGTTGATTATAGAACATTTTTACTAGATGGATTAATTAGCGTGTATGGATGATGAGTGTATTTTTTAGAATCACAGGTATGTGGAAACACTGACTAAACTGAGCATAATAAATAAATTGCAGTGCAAAGATGTCGTTTAGCACAACGTGTAGTCACCTGTCAGTTTTATACATATCGAGAGAAAGTATAGACACAATCCAGATTCAAATAATATATTTTACGTGCAGTGAGAGGACAGAACATTAGCCAGCAGCCTACCGTCATTAGAAACTTTGTTAGTGGAGGATAATGGTCATAAACCCGTTACATTATGTTAGCTACCACTTAGTTTTTAATTAGGTTTCCAGGCAACCAAAACATGGAACTGGACAAGTACACTGGAGCTACAGTATTTATAACATTTTGTCCACCCCTGTTAATGTCCTCATGGAAGACAGATTCAAATTATGTAGATCTAATTAACCAGTTCTTCCGTTTAAGACTGAGACTTTCTAGTTGCGATGACATGAGAATATAGATGTGTGTATAAATTACATATTCATCCATGTTCATAAACCCTGACCACCATTACAGGAGTAAAAGGAGCAGAGATGTTCCTAGGCTGTTTGTAGTAAGCTCCAGGGCATCAGAATGTATTTTGCTGATTGTAGTTTAAACGCACACCATGGTTGAAGTTTTCTGATGTTGCTCTGTTTTTAAAAAAAAAAAAAAAAAAGCAGATGTGGAGCCACAACATGGGTAATTCTGTCCGTGTGTGTGTGCCCATGCCTGGACACTTTGGCGGAGACTCTGAGTCACACTGGAGGTTACGGTGTTCACTCAGGATGTTCTGCACTTATACACCATGGCAGGCACACACACACAGACGCATGCCCCACTTAAGATGTGCCCTGTTATTATGGTGCTTCCCACCCATCTGACTCTGTGTAATTAGCTCCTGAAATAAAACACACACACACACACACACACACACACACCGGGCATGTAAGGACAGCCATGCCAAATGTACAGCTCATGACCAAGAGAGATTCTATGTGGTTTGTCTTTGTCTCAGTCTCTCCCTCCTTTTGTGTTGATCTTTTTCCTTCTATATGTCTCTATATGTCTGTCTCTTTTCTACTTATGTCTCACTGCCTGTTTGTGTTTGTGTCTGTCTCTCGTATGCCTGTCTGTCTCCCCCCATTTGCCCATTTGCCTCCCTCCTTCTCCCTCTGTCTCTGTCGTCATCCATGTGTTTCTGTTTCTCCCATGCTGTGTCTTTTTCTGAATTTCTCGCTTCCTGTTTCTCCTTTCTTCTCTCCATCTGTCTACCCCCCCCCCCCCCCCCTCCCCCCCCCTTTTTCCACCCTGTCATATTTTCTGTAATCCTGCATTATCCGATAATAGTGAGTCATTGCTGAGGTGAAGTTTGGAAGGCAGAATTGTCCTGAAGTCTCTGCTGTGAACTGGTTCAGTAATGTGTGTAAGAGCTGTTAACTGCTTGCGAACATTATAAGCAAGAGTCATAGTTGTGAATCTATAGAAACATTCCTGAACAGTAATCAGATCAATATCACTTCAGGAGGTGGAACACTGAGATGCAAAACAGAGACTAACCGCTATAACGAGTTATTTCAATATTATATATAGCTTACAGTTTAGATGAAAACACAAGGTTCAGGCTACAAATCCTGGTATGGGCGTCCTTTGGGCATATAAACCTAGTTTATTATTTACTTTTATTCTGGTGATATGAGAGAATTGGGCTCTAAAGGGGATGTTGGCTCTCGGCTTTGAGTAAAGTCTGATAAGGTTTGTATAGACTTTGGAGCACAAAAGATGTCTTTATGCTCTGAGTTGAAGCGGCCATGTTGAGCTGTAACTGATTGACTTTCTCAGAGGATTTAGTCAAAAGCAAGGAGCAATTCATATACAGGATATTGTATGTCTAAACTGACTTTTATAACCAGAGGAAGAATTCCTATTGCCCTGGTGTATGTCACAACAGGTACGTTTTAATAAATTGGTCTTTCATCACTATATAGACACATTACATAGAATGGTACAATCCCTCTCTTCTGTTTTCTTCCAAACAAATACAAATTAAACACGTACATTCTTCTTACAACTGTAAAACGTGAAAACACCATCGCCACGGTGAAACATGGTAGTGATGGCACCATGTTGCAGGGATGGTTTTCATCAGCAGGGAAATTGCAATCCTAGAAGGGACTGAGGCAGAGGTTTGCCTTCCAACAGGATGACCACCCTAAACATACTACCAAAGCTACACTGGAGTGGTACAAAGTAAAGAACCTGAATGTGTTAGAATGGGCCAGTCACAGCCCAGACCTCAATCCAATTGAGAATCCGTGATAGGACTTGACAGTTGCTGTTCACCAGTGGTCTCAGCCAAATCTCATAGAGCTTGAGCAAGAAGAATGGACAACAATATCAGGATAAGGCAGATGTGCAAAGGTGATGGAGACAGATCCTAGAAATCCTGCAGCTGTAATTATAGCAAAAGGTGGTTCTACAAAGTATTGACCCAGGGGAGTAAATACTTATGCAACCAGTAAACTAATGCTTTTTTGTTGAATTAATCTTTGTGTTGCAATAAAATGATTTTTGAACCTTCTAATATTAGACGTGTGTAAATCAAATGGGAAAAATCAAAATGAGGTCTATTTGAATTCCAGGTTTGTAGTGGTAACACTACAAAATTATTTGCCCACTCACTCACTCACAAAACAAAAGTGCAATTTTGGGCAAAACCTATTGGTTAAAATTTTATTTCCTCCATTTTACATACAAGGATTAAATACAGTCAGTTGGACTTTTGACTGCATAACAGTAACAGATGGACATAATAGGATGGCGTACAAGTGAGTAGGATGAGGATGAAGAAGACCCCAGGATCTTACACATTCAAGTCTAAGTCCAGTCACGCACGTTTGGGGGGAAAATATTTTAGGAGTTAATGGTGCTGAGGCTTTGAGAATCAGGATTATTACTTAGGAGGTTACTAATATACTTAGGAGATTTGATTCAAAGAAAACATTAACTCGGCTACGTGACATGACAAGGTTCTGTAAAGGAGTGTCACTCGGGTCTGTGAATGACTGTGGCCTTGAGTACTGTTTATCATTTTTCCAGATGAGCTTATAGTTTAATCAGGGGTGTGTCTGTGTGCATCCAGGTGAACGACCCATGACCAGTTCCAGCTGTGAAAGCAATAACAAGTTATAAAGCAGTGTGTGCACCGTGCTCGAGACAGTCCTGTGCAGAGACCTATAGAGGGGCAGATGCTCAAATTTAAAAGGGGCCAGTGGATCAGGCTGTTAGAACACGAAATACAGTGTAAGATGTCAAACAGCAACAATATTACATGCATTTTATCACTGTACACATGCTGTCCAAACTAGTTTTTTTGGAAACTAGTTCCAAATTTTCCCTGATTGCGATTTTTCCAATGTAAAATATTGTGAAAAACTATTTAATCATTAATCGCAAATGTAAGCCTGAAAAAAAACAAACAGGAAAATGAGCATTTCCACTATTTCTGGTTTACGGAGTGTAGGGGAGGACATACTTTCCGTAATATCAGCTGGATTGTGGATTTTTCAGTGATTCTGCAGTAATGCGCAGCAAATGGTTAAAAATATATAGCCGCACATTTTGAGATAACCCTTTTAGAAATCAGTTGTCTCGTGTTCACATGGCTGAGATTTTCACTGTGTTGCACAGAAGCGCGCCAGTCAAAAAGAAAAATCTTCATCCTTTTTTTTTCATTCCCTTCAGTCAAAAACCAAAAGAAGAGTTTTGACCATTGTTTTAAGCAGAAATTTTAAGTATATACTTGCCTAATCTTTGCGAAGTCGAACATTCACATTATTGAATTCAAAACATTTTCAGTTTTACTGTGACAGAAAGTGAGGCATGAGATTGGGGAAGGGCGGGACTTTTAAGAAGTGTCTGTTGATATCGAAGTGTTCAAAACACCTGTGCAGATCTTTCCAGATTCATGTGCCTGTTGGCACATCTGCCATTTTATTGGGGAAAAGACTGCTCTCTTGGTGTATTTGGCGTCACGGCCCCAACCCCCACCCCAAACTATGATACCCATAATGCAGTGCACCTAAACATTAACCCTTTCCTCTCTAACACTGGTGTACTCTGATGTTTTTGCAAAACACATAATGGCTGGCAGGTCTGGTAATATAATCTGCGATAAACTTTACTGGATATCATGACAATGTAATATATATATACTGTACATATACATTATGTAAATGAGCATTAGGAGCCACTCCCTTCTTGCCTCTGCTGTGAATTGATGTGTGTAAGTATTGATAGCTGTTTGCGAGTATGAGAGAGATGTGAATCTTCAGAATCATGATAGGGCAATAATCATGTCTGTATAACTTCAAATCATAAAATCTATCTGGCACAGGCGAACACTGACATGAAAAACAGAGACTAACTGTTATAAAGCATTTTATTACAATATATACAATAGCATCTTGGATGAAACAACAGTGTTGCTACATGCTCTGGTGTGGACATCCTTTGGAAACTTCTATAAATCTTATCTGCTTTTATTCTGGTGTTAATAAAAAAGAACACTTCAGTGACGTCTTTATGCTCAGGGTTCAAGCAGCCATTTTGAGCTTTAATTGATTGACTTTTATGGGAGAATTCAAGTCAAAGGCATGAAGCAATGGGTATCAGTGATCACATCTAAAGTACATGTCTTTTTAACCAGAGGAAGAACTTGTATAAGCTAATTTTTAATCAATTGTTCGTTTTTCATCACCATATGCGCATCGACACAGGTTACATAGAATAGTACCATCCCCATCTTCTCTGCTCCATTTCCAAACAAATACAAATTAAATATGTGACAATCTGCAAAATGTGCTGCTACAGTCAGGCCAACAGAATTCTCTTGCTTTGATTGAGACTGTCAGGTCCCATCAGGTGGCATTGCAGTGATTGCCTCAGCACTGATAATATGGGTCATGCTATTTTTAGACTAGCTCTCTAAAGCCCTCAACCAATTAATGATGCTCTGTATATATGCCTTTGTATATACAGTAAGTTCACCACCACCACCCCTTTAACATTTCCACATTTTGTAGTGTTGTAATCATAATATTATGAATAAAAACAAGCATGTAGTGATGACATAAGTATTCATCATTCCTATGAAACCCCTAAATTAGCTTTAGTGCAACCAGTTACCATCAGAAGTCACATAATTAAATGGATTTGCTCAGAGTTACAGAGCATGCCTAAATAGCATCCTGGCCAAAGTTCTGGAAAAGTATCAGTCCGTTGGATTATAATAAATTTCATTAAAATCATTAAAATGGAATGAACATGTCACAATCATCATTCTGCCTATAAGAGGCTGTGCAAAAAAGGGTATATATATATATATATATATATATATATATATATATATATATATATATATAACAGGGTTTTTTTTTTTGATACACCTGTTTTCAGTTGTTATCCATGAGAGCAAAGTGTTTTTTGTTTTTGTTTTTTTTAACAAAATATCAAAAAGTTAAACAATAAAGACAATTGTTCACAGCCTTTGCTCATATTTCCCAAGAGTCTTTGCTCATATTTCCCAAGAGTGCCAATATTAGTGGAGGGCACTGTATCTGTCTATCTCTCTATCTGTCTATCTATCTGTCTGTGATTTTCTCTATCTCTTTCTCTCTATTGCTAACTCTGTATTTATCTCTTTCTATATACAGTATCTCACAAAAGTGAGTACACCCCTCACATTTTTGTAAATATTTTATTATATCTTTTCATGGGACAACACTGAAGAAATGACACTTTGCTACAATGTAAAGTAGTGAGTGTACAGCTTGTATAACAGTGTAAATTTGCTGTCCCCTCAAAATAACTCAACACACAGCCATTAATGTCTAAACCGCCGGCAACAACAGTGAGTACACCCCTAAGTGAAAATGTCCAAATTGAGCCCAGTTAGCCATTTTCCCTCCCTGGTGTCATGTGACTCGTTAGTGTTACAAGGTCTCAGGTGTGAATGGGGAGCAGGTGTGTTAAGTTTGGTGTTATCGCTCTCACACTTTCTCATACTGGTCACTGGAAGTTCAACATGGCACCTCATGGCAAAGAACTCTCTGAGGATCTGAAAAAAAGAATTGTTGCTCTACATAAAGATGGCCTAGGCTATAAGAAGATTGCCAACACTCTGAAACTGAGCTGTAGCACGGTGGCCAAGACCATACAGCGGTTTAACAGGACAGGTTCCACTCAGAACAGGCCTCGCCATGGTCGACCAAAGAAGTTGAGTGCACGTGCTCAGCATCATATCCAGAGGTTGGCTTTGCAGAATAGACGTATGAGTGCTGCCAGCATTGCTGCAGAGGTTGAAGGGGTGGGGGGTCAGCCTGTCAGTGCTCAGACCATACGCCGCACACTGTATCAAATTGGTCTGCATGGCTGTCATCCCAGAAGGAAGCCTCTTCTAAAGATGATGCACAAGAAAGTCTGCAAACAGTTTGCTGAAGACAAGCAGACTAAGGACATGGATTACTGGAACCATGTCCTGTGGTCTGATGAGACCAAGATAAACTTATTTGGTTCAGATGGTGTCAAGCGTGTGTGGCGGCAACCAGGTGAGGAGTACAAAGACAAGTGTGTCTTGCCTACAGTCAAGCATGGTAGTGGGAGTGTCATGGTCTGGGGCTGCACAAGTGCTGCCGGCACTGGGGAGCTACAGTTCATTGAGGGAATGCCAACATGTACTGTGACATACTGAAGCACAGCATGATCCCCTCCCTTCGGAAACTGGGCCGCAGGGCAGTATTCCAACATGATAACGACCCCAAACACACCTCCAAGACGACCACTGCCTTGCTAAAGAAGCTGAGGGTAAAGGTGATGGACTGGCCAAGCATGTCTCCAGACCTAAACCCTATTGAGCAATTGTGGGGCATCCTCAAACAGAAGGTGGAGGAGCGCAAGGTCTCTAACATCCACCAACTCTGTGATGTCGTCATGGGGGAGTGGAAGAGGACTCCAGTGGCAACCTGTGAAGCTCTGGTGAACTCCATGCCCAACAGGGTTAAGGCAGTGCTGGAAAATAATGGTGGCCACACAAAATATTGACACTTTGGGCATTTTCACTTAGGGGTGTACTCACTTTTGTTGCCAGCAGTTTAGACATTAATGGCTGTGTGTTGAGTTATTTTGAGGGGACAGCAAATTTACACTGTTATACAAGCTGTACACTCACTACTTTACATTGTAGCAACGTGTCATTTTATCAGTGTTGTCCCATGAAAAGATATAATAAAATATTTACAAAAATGTGAGGGGTGTACTCACTTTTGTGAGATACTGTATATCCCTAGCCCTCTATATTTGTTTCTCTAACTTTCTCTCTATCTCCATTTCTCTTTCTCTACCTATGATATCTACCTATATCTGTCTCTGTATATTTCTCTGTAGCTCCATCTATCTCTGTCCATCTTTCAATCTCCCTCTATTTGTCTATATTTATTTATTCATTCATTTATTTATATATTCTTCCATTCATGTATGTATGTATGCACCCACCCACAAAGACAAAACTTATTAGCTACAGTTTGATGCATTCTTCCTTTTCTCATAAAAATATTAAATACAGTCAGTAGGGGGTAAGCTGTCTCTGTGGGCCTGGATTAGGTCACCCATTCCTCCAGACAGAAAGTTTGAGTATTCTAGGAGTAAATAGGGCTGAGGCTTTGAGTATCAGGGTCATGACTTTATGGGATTGTTTTGATGCAGAGGTTTGATTAATTCCAATATAGAAAAGATTAACTCGGCTGGGAGTGTTATTTGGGTGGATGTGAAGGACTTTGAGCTCTTCTGTGGAAAAATGATAGTGTTCTAATCCATATTATTATCACGGGTGTGTCTGTGTGTATCCAGGTGAGCGGGGCATGACCAGCTTTCAGCTATGAAAGCAGTAACGAGCTATAAAAGCAGTGCATGCACCCTGCCTGAGACAGTCACATTAGGGACACGAGGACAGTGGATTATCTGGAATCTAAATGAGCATTAGGAGCAGCTCCGTTCTGATGTCATGCCACACTCTCAGTGAGAGCTTAAAAGCTATGTGGTTGTTAAAACCTAAGGAATGGATTTACAGTACGTGACCGGGGACACACTGTAAATATATTGCAGAAGTGTACTTTGTCTTTGAAAACTGAAGAATAGAGAAGAGTGTAGAAGAATAGAGAAGAAGTTCATTAGACATTGATCTCTGCGGCTGTGAGGTGTTGCTTATGTTTCACTCCAGGCTTTCTGACTGAACACCAGGATCACCATCGCAACAGCTGATATCACAGACAGCTGTAACACGCACCAGAAGATAGCATTACAGTCTCCCTGTGGAGCAGGAACGGGTTTGAATGTCCCCCAGAGGACTCGATCTGCAACTGGGTGTTACAGAAATCTTGAAAGTGCTTTGTGCTAGTCGCTGAGATCATGTACGTGCTGTGCACAATGCTGTTGCTGTCCATACACAGCCTGCTGAAAAGACAGAAGGCTGTGAAGCTTCATGAAGGCGAGACAGCAGAGTATGACGTGAAACCGAGCAAAAAATCACCGAATACACAGCGCAGGAAAGTGGGAAATCCTGTCGGGGGACGAACCCAGGGCCGACGCAGGTCATGCACCACCAAGCTGGAGGTACTTGAGCACAGAAAGAGAGCCCAGGTGAGAGACTTGAGAAAGTGTGCACACATAGAGAGACGTGTTGATGCAGATGAGCAAATGATCAGAAACAAGTTATTTTCAGCTTTGCTGTAATAGTTTTGGGTCAAATAGTGCTTTTTGGGTTTCCACAATGCTGATATTGTATAAATGTATTAAAGATGGGAGATGAAAAGGGATTATGTAGTGTTGATGCGATAAGGTAAACACCTAAATATGTGTTCAAGCAGTCTATGATTCTTAAGGGTACAATTTGGTGCAGTTTCAGTCCAATGCAATGTCATGTGGTTTTGTGTGAATCAGTGTAGTCTTAACTTTGGAGAGTAGAATGCTTCTCAAATCCAGTGAAGGTGTGGCCGCTGTGGCTTTTAGTCCCATAGAGGCGTGGTGTCTGTCAATCAGTTCATGTGGAGGGGACTTGATGGGACCTCTGTACCCATCAGTCCCAGTAAAGGGAGCATGGCCTTTGTATCTGTAAATCCCAGTGAAGGAGGTGTGGCCTCTGGTGTTTTTTTTTTTTTTTTACACCAGTATCTGTAAGTCCCAGTGAAGGGGGTGTGGCTTCTGTATCTGTATGTCCCAGTGAAGGAGGTGTGGCCTCTGTATCTGTAAATCCCAGTGAAGGAGGTGTGGCCTCTGTATCTGTAAATCCCAGTGAAGGGGGCATTGGGCCATTTAAGCTTTTGCCTAGTGAACACTGTACTGAGTAGTAGTTATATAAATATCAGGCTGTTTAATCATTGACTGCTGTATGGGTGGCTTTGGTGACCACTGTCACTGTAAAATGAAATGGCTTTTGTTATTTTCAATCCCTTTGATATTTAATGTGCTGCTGTGGGGCTGTTTTGTTTAATGACTTTGGGTGTTGCAGGACTTGTATTATTGATATGGGAGTTTTTCTAGTTCATTGTTCAGCATGGCTGTTTCCCTTTGTCTCTATCCCCTTCTCTCTCTGTCTCTCTCCCAGAGAGAAAGAGGGATGTATTAGGTGTGACGTGGTTCCTGCGTCAGAAGCTTGTGATCTGTGATTAAGGAATGTTAAAGGTGAAGCAAAGAGAGTTACACAGAAATGTTGAGGACCTGCTTATTAATGCATTCTTTAGTGAAGGAGGGGAGTGGACATATTTTACCAGCCCTGTGTTAATGTGCTCTCTGAGATTCTCTCTCTCTCTCTCTCTCTCTCTCTCTCTCTCTCTCTCTCTCTCTCTCTGTGGTCCTGGTGTCCCATGTTGAGCTACATAGTTAGTGTCACGAGTGTATGTAAAATCCTGTTTGTGTGTGTGAGACAGTAAACAGTGCGGAGTGCTGTAACAAGCAGTGAGAGGTTAATCTGATTTCTTCAGGTAAAGCACTTGATGCTTTCCCTTTTAAACCTGTGCTATTCCAGAGCTTCTCTATCTCTGTAACCTCACACACACACACACACACACACACACCACTGAGCCTTGTCAGGTTCCCACTCTCTCAAAAGCTTTGCTATCCTGTTTCTGGTCAGTTTTTGCATTCTTGGTCAAAGATTGAAGATTTCCTACTAGGCGCGATATAACAAAAATATCGTATTTCTCTTTTTCACACTCACTGAGCACTTTATTCATATATGTACACTGAAAAGGAGAAAATAATTACAAAATGTAAAAACATACAAAATTGTAACATTAAATCAGCTGCTTCCAGCTAGTTTGTAAAGCATATTGTGAAAGCCAAGACATGTTTGTGAACATCGCTTATTTAATTTTGCACTGGGAAGTTGCTCTGGGATTTGTTTTAATTTGTAACAAAGTTTCTTGAGGTGAGCGTGTCAGGAGTGGAAAAATCACTATCCCAGGACAAGCTCAGGAAACGGACTAGTAGGTACCCCAAGAGGCAGGTTTCTGACCCAAATGATTAGAAATATCTTTGCACGTTACTTTTTATGTTTTTTTACACCAGTGTCTCATAGGGAAGCTGCTCCACCGTGGCTCGGATTTCTCTTTTATGGTGTTTGTGTTTGTAACCCAGTTACTGAGCAGTGGGAGGCAAGAGAGAAAATGTGTTTCTGTATGTGCGCGAGTGCATTTCATCTCTGGAGAGCTGCGTTTCTGAAGTAAATGAGGTCAGTTTATCGGTGCTGTATCTGAGAGAATGAATAGGCCCTTAATACACAGCCAGAATGTGTGAACTCGGTTCAATTAACACGGGAAAGTGTTCATGGGGTTTTTGTGTGTGTGTGTGTGTGTGTGTGTGTGTGTGTGTGTGTGTGTGTGTGTGTGTAATTAGGGCTGGAATATTTTCAGGGGATGAGGAGAAAAAGGACATTGCCAAGGGTAATATCAGGCATAGGGTTTTGTAGTTTGGAAAATATTGTGTTTACATATTTTAGTATAAGTAATATTTTTGAAATGTAAATGATTATTTTGGATACCTTGCGTGGGCTACGGAGCAACGGCTCTGTCAACAAAACATGGTTTGTACGGAAATATGTGTTTAGCTCCATAAGACAGTGTTTAAGTCATGCTCGTGGAGCAAACCACTGAAGATAGACCAAAAAAAGAATCATGCACCACCTATTTGTCAGTCCCTCCAGGATTTTGCACTCGCAGAAATTAACGGAAAGTCAAGGAAACTCTGTAATATTTGCAGGAGCTTGCCACAGATTTTCCGCAGATTTGGGCCAAGACGTGTCATGTGACGTCATCACAACACGCTATTCAGCCAAAGCCCCCTTCAATTCACGTGCGTCGAACACAAGTACAGCTAAAAGTTCTCATTTACCAACAAACATCACTGTGAAAAACCTTGCAAAACAATTTCATTCAATTGCAATTTCACCGATTCAAGTAGTTTGCCATAAAAAAGCACAAAAAAAATCTCTTCAAATTGCATCAGAGATTTTGAAAACAGCCGCAGTAAATGGAGCATTTTTGGCCGAAACAATCACAAAAAATCTGCGAAATCCTGTATGGACTGATTTGTAAATGAATGCTTTTTTCATCCTGCGAGTCTCAAGTTGCCTTTCTGATGTGCACCTCTAGTCTCGACCAGATGTCCTGTGAACCTTTCTGTTAAAAAAGAAAAAAAAAACGGAATAGTGCACCTACTATTCATATTTGTGTTTGTTTAGAACACATTATCTCTTCAATCTGTTCATTCATATTCAGTTATATCCCGAGTATAGATGTGTCTAAATTATATTTGCATATGTGTGATGTGCTTCAATATCTGAGGCCAAAAGTAGGTTGCTATGTGACAGACAGACACACACACACACACACACACAGTAATAGCTACTGTAGGTAGGAGGGCCAAAACGTCTTCTGTAGTTGAGGGGAGCATTGGAGAAAAGATGGAGAGGAGGAAGGGAGATGCGCAGTGATGCTAGTTCCATATCTGTTACTAAGGAACAGCAAGTGAAAGCATAGTTGGGGAGAGAGAGAGAGAGAGAAAGTGTGTGTGTGTGAGAGAGAGGGAGAGGGAGGAGGAGTGCAAGGGGTGAAGCTGGGAAGCTGGTGGCAGTGTGACCGTGCATGGTGGTGTGTGTGTACAGTTATAGTTCGTGTGTGCTCCTCTCCATGCCGCTGGTGGGATGATGAGAGCCGGGAGGTGAGTACAGATGGACAGTGTTGATATGTTGTAGTGTTTTGCTGTTATAACTGGAGCATCTGTTAGCTCGAGTGCTGCTAGCTCCTAATTATAGCAGAGGCAGTGACCCTTTTGTATCTTAGAAATGTACAGCCTGTGATCGTGACTCATTCACACTCAGGAGCAGCACATTGTATCGTTCTCGTCTTGTGTACACTTGTCATCCTCGGTGTGTGTGTGTGTGTGTGTTTGTGTGTGTACGCACATGAGACAAAGGCTGATGTGCGATGCACTGCAGACGGCAGCAGCCTGCTGGCTTCATTATGGCTCACCATACAGGGAGTGGATCGTGTGTGAGTGAGTGTATGTGTGTGTTGAATAATTGATGCTTACGGCTGGTCTAATGAAATGCTCTTTGTCAGTAGTATCTCTCTGGTCTCTCGTCACAGCCTGTTAAGTGATTATTACATTCCACTGGATGTATTGTTGCCTTTTTTCATATCAATGAAATCCCTTAAATATGAATTGTCCTGTAAGCATATACTCCCTCAGACAGAACAGACATGTTGCAACATCATGATTTTTCATCACTCATAAGGAATTGAGTGTGTTCTAGGAATACAGTATATATTTCCCATGTAAAGTCCCTATCGGAAATGAAATACTTACATATGATGCATAGAAGATTGACGTATAATTTAAAGGAGCAATTTGTAACATTTAATTATAATTATTATTTCAAAAAAAGCCTCAACAATATGATTCTTATGTTGCTGTGCAGTAGATCAGGCTAGTTTCTTCATTTGAAGGTTTAGTTTGTTTTTTTCTGTTCTGGAAATTGGCCCCCTGTTACAGCTTCTCAGCTCTTCGTTCAAAACGGGACGTAGGGGAAGGGAAAAGAGGGAGGATTGCAAAGTTTTCATTTCAATTCATTTCTCAAGCAGCAAAATTACAAACTCTTTTTATATTAGATAAAAATAAAGTAGGACAACTCGATAGCCTGTGCACCCAGGACAGCCAGATTTCATAACCGGGCTTTTAGTGTTTTTATTTGTAGGCTGCCTGGTAGGTTGAACAACCAGAGAATGAAAAAACCCTACTTTCTACTGACTTTTGTAAAACAAAAGTTTTCATTTGGTATGTTGCTTCATTTAAACTGAAAGTGCTTATCTTACAAAAAGTCCTTATATCGTACAAAAGCTACCAACCGGGGAGGGTGAAAGCTAACGTGTGCTTCCTCTGAGACACGTGAAAGCGGACGATAGGGCGAGCGCTTTTCAGCTGCACCGCTCACATTCATTTATTCTGTGAACTTTTTGTCAAGCAACAAAGATCATTTTGGTCTAAAATGTCCGGAGACATGTACTCTGACTTTTGGTTGGTGACTAGAAAATTAACATTAAAGCTTTAAATGTGGTTTTCTTTCTTGCTATTGACATTTGCAGTTCTATAAAGGTGCATGAAGGCACGCATGCATGAAATACTGCCTTTTCAGGACAATGTTGTTCTAGACTATAAGACACTTTCAATTGACCTGCTTAGAGAAAATATTGAACTTTACTTTTATTTGTGGAATTTTTGTTTTTATTGGCTCTAAATCTGTCCCCAGTGCTGTGGTCTAGTTTAGTTTTTGTCCTATTAGTGATGTATTGTTTTCTGAGTCGATTCTGGAAAATGTCTCGAAATCTATTCCTACAAAGGTCATGCTTCATAGCAGTGATTAATGTTGACAACGTTTAATTGACTTTATAAGGAGCTTTGGTTTGTGGAGGCATTCCTACTGTGATGCCACTGCAGTATTTTTAATGTTATGTTAGCTCCAAAGTAAAGACAGTGGTGTACCTTCTTCTAATTGCTGGAGTAGTACAACTGCTGTTAAAACATCAACACACAGGCACAGAGCAATTAAACCAAGGCATACATTGTGTGTTTCAGGAAGTGGAAATCTATGGTATGTTGTGCCTGATGTGCTTGTTTAATAGTAGTGTTGAGGTGCCGTGTGTTCTGTGCAGAATCTCGTCAGGGGAACAGCGAGCTTTTTGTGCTGAAACTCTGACACTGTCTCACTCTCCTCAGAGTAACCCGACTCTACACAGAGAGAGAAGAGAGCAGAGGTGCTGATCCAGGAGAGAGTGTGTGTTGAATGCATTTAGGTCGTCCCATGATAAGCGACTCCATGACATTACCCTCATTATGTCTGTGAACGCTCAGGAATGTTGCGGCCCTCTAATGGTCATCAGTGAAAAGCAAACAAGGTTAGGGAAGCTCACTGGCTCAGCCAAGACATGTTTTGTATATAATTTTTGCTTCTCAGGGCTTATACTGTTCATGACATAATTTTATGTCCTAACCAACTATTTGATGTCTTGCAATCAGCAGGCTGAAATCTTCACAGATTCAACTCAAACTGCATTAGCTATGTGGTTTTGACACTGTTTGACTGTGTAATGTAATAACTTGTGATGGTAGCCATTTTGTTTCTTGTTTCATTTTGTTTCTTGCTTGTGTGTGCCAGCCTGGGAAAGCCATACACATAGCCAAATTTTGACATACAGTGCCCTCCAGTGCACCCTTGGTAAATTTGAACAAAGAAGGCTGTGAAAAATTGTCTTTATTGTTTAACCTTTTGATCTTTTTTTTTTTTTTCTCTTTCTTTTTTTTTAATCACCAAAATACTCTGTCATGGATATCAATTACAAACAACAAAAATCTTTGGCAACAATTATTATATATATATATATTATTTTTATTTTTTATTTATTTATTTGTTTGTTTGTTTATTTTAGTGCACCTGGGTGACTAGGAACAGGAAATTGCTCAACCATGACTTCCTGTTTCACAGGGGTATAAATATGAGGTAACACATAGGCCAAATTCCCTTAGTAAGTCATAACAATGGGTAACACCAAGGAACATAGCTGTGATGTGCGGCAAAAGATTGTTGAACATCACAAAATGCAAATTTCCACCATCAGGACAATAATTAAGAAGTTCCAGTCAACTGGAAATGTTATGAATCAACCTGGAATTGGACGTGTGTCTATATTGTCTCAACGCACTGTGAAGAGGATGGTTCGAGTGGCCAAAAAATCTCCAAGGATCACAGCTGGAGAATTGCAGAAGTTAGTTGGGTCTTGGGGTCAGAAAGTCTCCAAAACTGCAATCCAAAGTCACCTCCATCACCACAAGTTGTTTGGAATGGTTTCAAGAAAAAAAGCCTCTACTCTCATCCAAAAACAAACTCAAGTGTCTTCAGTTTGCCAGACACTACTGGAACTTCAAATGGGATCGGGTTCTATGGTCAGATGAAACCAAAATAGAGCTTTTTGGCAATAAACACCAGAGGTGGTTTTGGCGCACACAGAGAGGTAGCCATATGGAAAAGTACCTCATGCCCACAGTTAAATATGGTGGTGGCTCTTTAATGTTTTGGGGCTGTTTTTCTGCCAGAGGACCTGGATATTTTGTTAGGATACATGGCATCATGGACTCAATTAAATATCAACAGATATTAAATGAAAACCTGACTGCCTCTGCCAGAAAGCTTAAAATGGGCCGTGGTTGGATCTTCCAGCAGGACAATGATCCAAAACATACATCAAAATCAACACAAAATGGTTTACTGACCACAAAATCAAGGTCCTGCCATGGCCATCCCAGTCCCCTGACTTGAAACCCATAGAAAACCTGTGGGGTGAACTGAAGAGGAGAGTCCACCAGCGTGGACCTCGAAATCTGAAGGATCTGGAGAGATTCTGTATGGAGGAATGGTCTCAGATCCCTTGCCATGTATTCTCCAAAATCATCAGGCATAATAGGAGAAGACTCAGAGCTGTTATCATGGCAAAGGAAGGTAGCACAAAGTATTGACTAAAAGGCTGCCAATAATTGTTACACATCTATATTTAACAAAGATTTTTTTTTTTGATAAACCTGTGTTGAGTTTGCAATTGTTTGATATCTATGAGAGCAGAGTATTTTTGTGAATTTTTTTTAACAAAAGATCAAAAGATTAAACAGTAAAGACAATTTTGCTCATATTTACCAAGGGTGCCAATATTAGTGGAGGGCACTACTTCTTCTACTACTACTACTACTACTATAGTTCTGAAAACCACAGGCTTTCCTGAACTGAAATTGGTTTGCATTTGCACAGATCTCAATCACAAGTAAGGTTCTAGCATTTTATAATCTATTTACCCCCAAAAGTTAAAAAAAAAAAAAAAAAAAAAAAAAAAAAAACCTAATTTATAACCTAATCTATTTATGGGGTAAGAGAAAACATTACTGACAACTTTTAAAGAATTCCCAGGTTGCAATGGGAAAGTTTACCAAGGCATGGTTATGAAGCATTTCCACATCATTTGGGTAAAATATAATTGTTTTCTTATAATAGAGGTCAAAATATATTATTGACAGGAAAACTCATCATTTTTCGTAATTTTGGTTGTTTTCAGCCAAATTGAATCCAGCCACAGCAACATCTGATGGGTTTTCCCAGATCGCCACACATATGTGAATAATTTGATGCAGTTTGAGATGAGTGTGAGATTATCTAGGTATTTGAATGCCATTTGAATCTTGATAAACTAAAAGCTCTAAGATTCTCTTATTTGTTTAGCTGTTTTTTTGATTTTTTTTATTTTCATGAATCTCAAACTAAAGCTAATTTAAAACATCAAACATGTCCTAGCTGATCGACTGCATTTGTGCCGAGAGGAAAGTCGCGTACATTTTATTTTGGGCCGAGATGCACCTTTAAGGCTGGCTGGTGAACAACACTTTATTGTTTTTATGAGTTTTTAGCAAATGATGCTATACCCCATCCACTCAGTCCAGACCTTACAGATAGGGACAGGTGCTAACTCCCTTCTGGATTTGGCCCAGGATGTCTGGTCTGCTTCGCCCTTGACCACAGTAAGAGGTGGAGGGAGGGAGGAAGCCATCTGCTTACAGGTTTAAAGGATTATGGGTAATCACAACTGCGAACATGCAGCAATTCTCTTACATCTCAGCAAACGGCTGTGTTCCCTTCCTCACCATTTGGCCTTTCTTCACTCCCTCCTTCACTGCGATAGTGTAGAGGCTGAGCATCAGTGCTTCAGTAAGAAAAGATGTTGGGTTGGGTCGGATCACTCCTTCACAAAGGCCGGCGGGAGCTGGATCGCCACATCCATACCACAGATTATCGGAAAACAGGAAAGCAGGTGTGTGTGTTTGTGTGTGTGTTGCTTGTGACTCCTGATACCTGAGAGTAATTGGATAGCTAATGTGTTCTGTTGAATATACTGAATGTTTTTTTGTATGGAAAGAAATTAATGTTGTAATTATTGACGTGTGTTATGAGACATTATGTCAAATGTGTTTCAGTACACATGTACAAATGTCTCTGTGTGCATGAGGTAAAATAACTGCACATGTTTTACATCAAAAAATATCAAGCCCCTTGAATAAAATGTAATATGACGCTGCACAATCAACCATTTAGTAAATTTCAGTCACCAAGCAGGAGCTTTCAGGTGCTTTAGTTGTTGGTGCTTGTGCTACTACGAAAGGTATCTCCGCTTCGTGTAGACTACACCGTACCATGATTTTACTATACGAGTGAAACTATTTGTATTTTAGTTGTGGCTTTTTTAATTCCTCTCTCGTTGCTGCCATCATTGAAAGAGAGCACTTGTGTTTCTATTGGTCATGTTAACATGAATGCAGAAACGACAAAAAACCTTTTCTCCACATTTGCTCCGACTGCTCTGTTCGGCTCCTTGTTATCTAAGCAGACATCTGTGTTGCAAGTGAAATTCGTCAGTCTGTTTTGTGTTCTTTAAAACTGCCTCAACAGTGACTACATTTACATGCACATCAAATTCTGTTTAAGGTGTATATTCAGGTTGCAGCCATATTCCGAAAATGTTTATATGCGTACAGGCATCAGAGTATTCCTGTATACACGGATGTTGTAAGTATGCCGATCTGCACATGCGCTTTTTCCTTTCCCATTGTTATTTCCCTGGAGATTCAAGATGCTGCTGTTGCTACCCACAATTCCTTGCAGACTGAGCATACTGAAATATCTCCTTTCAGTGGATATTCTGAATAAGGTGTTTACATGTAGCAAACAGGCATATTCCCAGGGTGGGAATCAGAATATTGTGTTAATCTGAATCAGATTGCGGCGTTTACATGACTCGATACTAATTTGAATGTTGCCAAATTCCGATTAATATTGGAATATTGATGTGCATGTAAACATAGTCAGTGTTGTGCCTGAAAACAGCTTTGCGCGCAGTGCTGTGTGGTGCAGTAGCATCAGCAGTGGTATTATGTTCTACACAGGAATAGAGGCTTGTGCAGTTTTTCATAATCTACGTTATCATTTATTTATACTACTTGTTGCAGAGCTAGTGTACATATAACTTTCATCGTTCAAAACTCTACATCAAAGAAGCCTTTCTGTCTGTTATTCGGTTGCAGCCAGGAGAAGCTGGTTTAACCTGACAGAAACGATGTTAATCCAAACACCTCTTCTTGTTAAACTTGACAGGAAAACGGTGTCACTGTCTGCCATGATAATGCACTTGCTGGTATTATTAGCATCATGACTGCTCCTGTGAACTAGAAATGCTTATCTCGTTTCCTGTTTGGGATGGTTCTTGTCTTTTGAATATGCAATGAGAAAACACCCCAAATGATACTGTAGTATGTAAATGCGCTAGAGCATGGGGTCTTCGGGTGTATATCCCTTCCAAGCAGGAGCCACACCAGGTTCCACCCGTTTATTGAACTGATTTTGGTCTTCAGATAAATATTAGGTGCTTATGCTCTTTGAGTGGAAGTAAATCTGGCAGCTACAGCAGCTCTTAGTGCGTAGGACCCCTTGGAGACCCCCTGGTTTAGGGTATGAGCGATTATAATGTCAGAGTGTGACTTCCACAGCATTGTAACGATCCTGGAAAATCTGTCCTGTCAGATGGGTTTAGAGCAAAGGCAGTAGAGCCTCAGGCGCTTCCTGTGTGTGTTATAAAGTTGCAAATGAGCTGTGTGTGTGTGTGTGTGTGCGCGTGCATGTGTCCCTGTGCATGTGTCCCTGTGTGTGTGTCAGAGTGTGGAAGGCTCATACCTTTGATTATACTCGATCAGGGTTTTTTTTTTTCCATCCACGTTGATTTTTGTGTGTGTGTGTGTGTGTGTGTGTGTGTGTGTGTGTGTGTGTGTGTGTGTGTGTGTGTGTGTGTGTGTAAAGCTGTGATCAGTAATCTGATTAATCAGAATCACACTGCTCTGGAATCTGAAAAATTCTATGTAGCTGGAAATCATGGGAAACGTAGTCACCTGCAGAAGAGGTTTTATGCTCTGTTTCATATAACGCTTGAATAGGAGCACTGGGCAGCGCAATGATTATCTCTGTCTCTCTCTCTCTTTTGCTCCCAAACCCTCTCTCTCTCTCTCTCTCTCTGTGTTAGCGGTACGCTCTGCTTGGCCCGGCGGTCATGTTTGGCACAAGGAAGACGTGGGACCTCGGCCACACCCCCTGCCTGCAGGAGCTCTGGAACAAAGACCTCTCATTGGACGGTGAGTACACTCACGTGGTTTTGCTCAAACCAGTGTGGTGACATTTTTCAGATGACAAGAATGTGTGTGTGAATGAAAGTGAGTGAGGGGTAGGGGTGGTTGTGTGTGTGTGTGTGTGTGTGTGTGTGTGTGTGTGTGTGTGTGTGTGTGTGGTTGGCTAGCTCAGTCAGAGAGGAGAGGAGAGGAAGGCAAGAATGTGACCGAAGGAAAGGATATCAGGCTGAATGAGGGGGAAAGCGTTTACACTTATTCCAGGTAAAGCTCTTGCTCTTTAGAGACAGAAGGAGGTTTATTAAAAATGCTGAGGTGTGTGTGTGTGTGTGTGTGTGTGTGTGTGTGTGTGTTAATGTGTTTTTGTGCTGCGAAGCTGCTGATGTTGACAGTGCTCTGTAAGAGCTATAGATAAGAGATTATATGATGTACCAAAATATTTAGCCAGCAGTGTCATTATTGTGGATAGTTGAGAGATGTCACGTCCCTGTTTTTGACTCCGAAACGGGCGTCTTAGATGACATTCTTGGCAGGTGAGCAGCTGAAGGACAGGCTGTTCCTCTAAGACCACTGACTTGTAAGCTACCAAAATTAAAGCAAGTATCACATAACCTTCTCAGAGGAGTCAATCTGTCAAGACTAGAGTTCTGAGAAACAGCATTCCAGCTGCTTAAACACTCTAACACCTATGTGAGATCAGCATATTGTATTAAATTGCAGATATCATAAACCATAATTAAGACATTATCACCGTGTGAGAACTTCCCATTGGCACATGGCTTGTGAGAACATGATGACATGCTGCGTTCAAGCAGGGTCGTGCTTACCACATTTACAAAAAGATAAATAGTTCACTCTTGTAGTTTGTAGCGCTGAGAGGTCATGACCTGTGATGCAATATCGACGTCTGTCAGCCTGGCAAAATCCATGAAAGTTCAGTTGCAGTTGATAAAGTAACATTTTAGCTGTATGGTCTTCTTTTTTTTATCTTCTTTCTAACTTCTAACATGTCTTAGAGGTATGTTATAGATACCTTATATATATATATATATATACCTTATACCTTATAAATATCCTTAGAGGATATTTGCCAAAGTGTCATCCTGCCTTTACATTGTTTGTAGACCTAACTGCTTTTGGGAAAAATCATTATCTTTACTCATTAAGCCAGTTCTGGACTACGTAATTACAGTGACCTTTTAAGATTAGTCCTTGACACATTTGCTCAAGACGATTCCAATAATTCTATAACATAATGTGCGCTAAAATGTGTTTCAGATGTGTCAGATTAAGTGATCATCTAACGATAGACCTGTGAAAATTACTACATCCTGCTTACGTCATAAATCCAGAGTGATCCAGAGTCTTATAGAAAACAGGCAAACATTCTTCAAAGTGAGCTTGAGGTTTAAAGGATATTTTTCGGTCTATTAGCACTACCGTATTCATAGCTGTCCCATGAGTTGCCTCTATCCTATGCTTTCCTCCTATTGGTGGTTTTTAGATTAGTATTATAGCAGCGGTCACACTGACATCACACATTTCTGACACTGCTAGAACATTTGTCTTACGCCTTCTTTGGTCATTTTTTGAAAATCGTACAGTATAAAACCAGCTTTAGTTAGCCATGCTCTGCGTACGTGCTTCCCGGTTGCTTAGCAACAGTGTGATCACTACCTTAACCACTTGAATGGGAAGCATATTGTGTGTTCACCCCTCCTATGTCGAAAGCATGAAGCCACGGGTTCTATTTGACGTCATTAATCTGCTGCGTTATTGAATTTACAAGCCGTACACTTTCTGAATATCTGCTGTGTGTGTTTTCCTGCAGTATTGTCTCTGTAGCCTTTAACAGAGATTACAGAAAGTTTCAGGTGAAACTGAAATCCGTCTCAATAGCTACCTTGTTTTGTGTGTAGTCAGGGCTTGTAGGAGCACAGAGCCGTGATTGTTTTTCCCCATGATAAGACTCTGAAGCCCTGCGCAGTAGATTGAGAAATACACACACACACACATATGCAGGCACCTAACGAGTTAATGTGTCACTCGCAGTAGCCCTATCTGTTAACATACTGTGTTTATCGCACTGTGCCTGTTTCCACAGTGCCTGGATGACTTTGAATTTGTTATTGTAGAAATGGATGGACAGGGGACATCTAGAGAATGGAAAGGATTATCAGTACATGGTACGAGTACACCTTTTGTGTGTAACATTCTCCATCTTTGAACAAATAGTTTGTCCAGAGCATAAACGATCACAATTTCCCCCATATTCCAAATATTCCAGTTCATCAGCCAAGACGTGTTTGAAGTTTGCAGTTTTGCACCGGACCTACAAGGCTAGTGTAGCTAACAAGTAAGGGAAAATTTATAGCAGCCAGTTTAGCAAATCCTCACACACTTCACTGTGCATTCACATGCAAATGTCCTTGTCTGGTTAAAATTTGTATTGCTAGGTTGTTTAACAAGACCTGTCTGTTGTATAGAACAAGATGTTACCATTTGTGTAGCTTGTAGATGTCACCTCTAGCTGTAGCCTGTAGCTAGAGTAGCCAATTCAGTGTTTCTAATGTTTTTATGAATTACATTTAGAGTAAAGTGAGATGAGGTGAAGAGACTGTTTGGTAATGGGCTATGATGAATATCATAGAAAAAGCCAATGAATGCAAGGTGTACATAATAAAATCAGTATATCCATATCTAAACCTGATTTTTTTATTTGTTTATTTATTTTTTGTATTAATTAATTAATTTATTTTTTATACTAAATATGAGCCCTACTACTATAACTCTGGAAACACTAGGGGGGGGAACCCAGATATAGAAATGGCAGTGCTGTCAGCTTGGTATGTGAATTATGGCTCTGACAATTCCTCAACCTCAGCTACATAACTTAAGGGGTTAATAAATTGTCTCAGCTAGAAATGTGCACAAGTCTTTGTTGGTTCTACAACTTTAGTTGGTTCTATTTCCCAAAATATTAGCATTAGTGTAAATTAAACCACTGCAACCTTGACCAGGCAGTTACTAAGGATGAATATATGAACACTGTAAGTGCACTGTAAGGACATCATGTTCTCTGAACTTTGTCCTTGCTTGTGCCCACATGAAGGTGAAAACCTCCAACTCGCATAATTTGTTTTAGTTGTGTTCCGCCATATACAAGGCTCTTGATTTTAAAAAAATAATAATAAATTGTGTGCTTCCTATGCTGTGTTTGTATCTGGCTACATCCTTATATATATACTCTGTGTGTGTGTGTGCGTGTGCATGCGCAGCAAGCTCAGTGGATTTCCTGATCAGCGATGGTGAGGAGGAGAACTCCTTCCTGACGCTACCCAACTCAGTCCTCCAACGCCGCCGTTTGACCTCGGACCTCTCCGATCCTGCCCTCTCTGACCAGCAGCTGCTCATACAGGTAAAATTACCTACCGTCTGATCAGGTTAGATTCACACACACCACCCTCTTGAAGCTGTTTATAATAAATGGAATCTTGAGCTTGTTTGACTTCTCATACTGGCTGTGTTACACTCGTGGAATTTCAGCTTCTCTAGTGCTCATTTAACTTCACTCCTATGTTATTAGGCTATTTAAAGAGGAGAATATATTTAAAAGGGTAAAACAGAGCGTGTGTTTAAAAGGGTATAGGTCCAAGAGGAAGAGATCGTGTGTTTGTGTGTTTATATTCACTACTTCAAATTTTCATAAGTTTTTTTCCTCCAAAATTTACATATTGCATGTTCTGTTCTGTTCTGGCAAAATTAACTCTCTATATGTATTTCAGTTCAAAGAAATGCTGTAGAGCAAAGATGCCTTCATAATAATGAAATTAAATGTCTCTACATAAAAATAAACAATAAAAAAACACAAAAAGCAGTAAACAGTATTAAATGAAACAAAGTCAATATTAGGTGTGACAAAAAAATTCAAATAATAATAGTAGTCTCCGGTACAATTTGTGCAGTTTTATAAGGACATTAGCTGGTAAGTTTTATTGAGCATCTTGCAAAACCAGCCACAGTTCTTCTGGAGACTTTGACTTTCGCACTCGCTTCTTATTTTTGCAGCAAAACCCAGCAGCCTTCATTGTGTTTTTGTCTGAAAAGTGTCTCTTACATAATATGCTGCTTTCTTTACTGACATATAAACATTTTTCTGTAACATTTCATTTTGTGCTAGAAAACTAATGTTTGGGAATCTAAAATGTTTTTGGTACTGACTTGATAATGTAGAAGTCATAAAATAAAAAAATCTATAACAGTTTGTACGAAAAAAAATAAAACTTTTAAAATAAAACCTAAAACTTTTGCACAGTACTGTATATCAATGTTCTAGTTAAATATAAGTGATACCTAAAGCTGATATAAGCAGCTAATTTCCAACACACACTTGGATTGGTATATTGTATTGGACATATAGTGCATTACACACTCAGTGGCCACTTTATTAGGTACTTATAGGACATTATAACTCACAAATGTAGTGTCTGTGCCTGTGTGTGTGTGAAAGTTATGAGGTAGAGAGTGAGAGAGTATAAATGGGAATGAGCTGGGCTCTTCATACCAGAGTTTCTAGTCTCTTCACTTCACATCTCATGCTCATCCCATGCTCATCCCTGATTGGTCGTTGATCACATGCTTCCCAGCTGTGTTCATGTCTTTGAGAGGCCAGTGTTTTTCCTTTGAACCTGCTGCGACTTTATGATCAAACACAAAAGCTTTGACGTGGGACGCTCATGCATGTGTGTCACAACTGTGTACCCGGCCTACAGTGTGTTGACGTTCAGTCGAGCTCAGTTTATAGAGTTAACGCCTAGCAAAGCGGGATGTATTACTTGAACTCTGCACTCTCTACCATCCAGCTAACTCAACTCTACAGTGTACACTAGTACACCAACTCAGTCAGCTAGATCAGAGAGTCGGCATGTGTGAGTATATTTGTCTCTTTCAGTTACGCAATTAAGGTTTCTGGTTTAGAACTAAACATGACTGACTTCCAGTGAAGTGGTGCTGTGTTTTAATATCGTTCTGCTCAGCGTCTTCATCGACTGTCAGTCCTGTAAATCATTTTGCAATGTAATTCATCCTCTTATATTCATATTACATTGCTGATTTTCCTCCTCCTTTTTAATTTTTTCTCCTTTTTCTTTATTTCTTATACTACCCTGTTTCCATTGTCTCTGTTGTCTTTATTGAGGTACTATATAATATACCACACTGTTGTTGAATTCTCAAATCTGATTAATCAGAAGGTGTTGATTAATTTTCTATAACAGCAGCTCTGACAGTAGTTCTAGCTGTAATTTAAATGACAGGATTATATTAATGCACTCTCTCTAATTCCCAGGGACTTGTATGGTGGGCACTGTGCACACTACATAATTTAAGCCTAATAATAAACCAATTTTAAAAATGCGTTTAATAATAACACAGAATAGTGTATAACTGAAGATATCTGTTAACATTTGTGGAACATTTGTGTCTCCAGTGTCAGCACTTTAAAACAGTCAAAGTTTTCCACTACAGGAAAGTATTCAGGACAGATCAGTTTGCACTTTCGTGTTTCTCTGTAACTTCTGTTTTTTTTTGTTTTTTTTTTTTGTTTTTTTTTTGGTGTCTTAAGAACTTCTAGAGAAAGAGAGAGAAAAAATTGTTTATACCTGCTATAAAGTAAATCACAGGGAACTAACCTGTCTCATGGATGTTCCATATCAATAATTTGTTTTTGTTTTTTAAATGACGTATTTTATTCATTAAATAAAAATTGTACTTGTTGACAAATCGCTGTGGTGTAGAGAATAAATCCCTTAAGTACAAGCTTTGGGGTGATTACAGTAACTCCATATGCATCAGACCTCATCACACCACCCTGCATGGTGCACCACACCACTGATGTATCTGCCTGATTAGCTCTCATGTTTGTCATGTCTTGGCTCTCTCTCTCTTACGGTCTCACCTGTACAGAAGGTCACATGCTCCCATTTCTGGTCATCCACTCACATTCCCTTCTCACTCTCCATCTTTGTGTTTAGCTGTGACCTCTTTTTTTTTTTTTTTGTTCTCTCTGTGATTCTCTCCACAGAGAACTTTCTCTATAGTGCTGCTCTCTGCTAGTCGACTGTGTGTGAGAATGTGCTTGATGTTTTGTTTTTGTTTTTTGTTTGTTTTGTTTTTTTTTTTGTCAGCCATGGATGTGCTGATAGTTGCAAGCGTCTTATTTTTTCCTTTTTTCATGTTTTTTTTTTTTTTTTTTTACTGTAGAATGATGCAGTTATGTAGTGACTGGACATGTGTCATGTTGTAGTCTTCTTAAACAGCATATATTAAGGTGTCTCTTTGTGGGTGTTTCCCCCCCCCCATTTTCACACCAGTTTGGTCACCTGCCAGTTCCCACCCTCCACCTAGCTATATCATACAACAGCTGCCAGCTACATAGGCAGGTAAAGGCTAACACATGCCCACCGAGACACGTGAAGCCAGCCAAACATATGTTTTAGAACTGCTGTTCATGCTGCATCACAGGGCAGAGTAACACACTCAGAGGAAAGCACTATCTCCCCTCTTCCACATGAGTACACAGACACATGCAATTGGATAGTGCTGCTCTGATTGATTTTGCTCCATTGACTCCTGGCCACAGATGGCTGTGTCATCATTGGGATTTGAACTTACGACCTCCCAGCAGTTGAAAGATACTTTTAAAGCAGCCAACACTTTAAATGCAGTGGGGAAAATGATACTTGATAACGTCACCCAATATATTAACTATACGGATGTTTGAATATTATAATTGGGCAGAAGCCTCATCTCTAGTATTGATGTGATACAAAGTAGTACAATGGTTGATAGAGATGCAGTATGAATGAGAATGTAATATGACTAGTTTGTGTTGTCTGCTTCCCAGGCACTGCAAGAGAAAGTGTGCGAGTTCCAAGCTCGTTTGTGTAGCGAGGACGCCACCGACGGGCAGCTTTTACTGCGACTACACACACCACAGGTCAATCAAACAGACACAAGCCAAGAACATCCACTCACCAATCAAGAGATTCTCGAACAGGACAGCCAGCTCAGCCAAGCTGTTTTCACCACAAGTAAGTGTACTAGTGCAGGATTTAGTGTATAATCTGTAGTGGAGCTGAGAATTGAGAAGTGATTTTGTTGCGCTCACTGACTCTAGATATGTGTATGTGTTTTGTAGGTGTAAGGCGATCGAGTGCAGGATCCCAGCGTCCACAGGATTATCCTGACATTGCGGCGGGAAGGAGCGTTCACGCACAGCTTCGGCATAAAGAAGAAGTGTACCAGCTTGCTCTCATCACAGGGCTACAAACACAGGTGAACACACCAGGCAGGCATGTGCTGGAAATAAATACTCATTTCAGTTATTTGACCTGGCATAACAGTAATATAAAAATATTTGCGTACCAGTATTGTTTCCAGGACATCTTTCACAATGAAACGCAGTTCATGGAACATTTGCGTGAGGCTTGTTGGTTTAAATAAAACAACAGTTTGTATTTTGACCTAGCAAGCTGGCTGTTATAGCTAATTATCAATTGTGAGCTAGAGATTAATATTTACATTAGCTAAATAAATGTAACTATAGCCATATACCCCTATGAATGAATAGCTGCAATATAATGGATCATTATAATAATTATATTATATTATAATAATAATCATTATAATTATATGATAATTGTAGGACAAGAAATGCGTTACATTTCAAACTGGACTTTAAGGTATTTCTCAGTCAGCACACTGTTCTATGCACCTTTGCCATATTTTGCAATCAGTCAATGAATGCTTGTCTATTGAACAGTGTTCTGGTCATTACGGTCATGCTACTCTAAAGTGTTTGTGATAACAGCTTAATGTGCAGTTATCTGACAGATATCAGAACACTGACACACCTGATATACACACGCATATGTCTGTTGGTGGTAAAGTAACCAGTGAAACTCTGTGTGTGTGTGTGTATGTGTTCCTTCCTTTCAGATTGAGGAGCTGGAGAAGAAACTGGTGGACCGGACTCAGGAGGTGGAGAGACTGCGCTCTGAGCTGGTAAGTGAGACTTGGCCTGTGTTGACACTAGAAGACGATAGGAGCTGAAGGTTGGAGACTAGAGAACAGGGGGAACACCTGGAATCAGAGAACTTGTGCTACAGGGGTGGTCTGAGGAGATTATTGAAGCGAAGTGTTTAAATTGTCATCTCCTTAAGTAATTTGCATAACAAACACTAGCAAATTACACGCACTGCCTGTTTTATCACACATTTACTAGCCGTTTAGGTTCATCCATGAAAATGTTGTTTGGTGAGCTGTGAATACAAGATAACCGCTAACCATTAATGAAACAAAAATGTTAATGTTACATATCAGCGACAATTCTGTACAGTCCACCCTGTTTTGCATGGAATTGAGAAAACCTTGTTCCTGTCACAAGAATCATAGCTCTTTGTAATGCATTGCCACAAGAAATGACTTCTCTTCTCTTCTTTATATGTCTGAGCATTAAGCAATATGATGACCTGTTGTCTTAGTTCAGGGTCAGTTACCCCATTTTGTCGGCCCCAAATTCTCCCAAATGAATGAGAGCACTGGGCTTGTGTGTCACACTGCAGCTTATCAGTCAGGAGAGGTAGTCAAAAGCACGACTATATCCAACCTAGATCACTGTTTTGATTAGATGCATGCAAGGTACAGAACTTCGCATCCCATAAATAAGTGCTAGTTTGTTTGTTAGTTTAGTCGGGTTCATGTATTGCATTCTGTGTAATATTTTCGTAAGTATGAAGCCTATTTTATGCCAAACCTACTCAGCCAGCATACAGCAGGGTATGGAGCATTCATTTCAGCTGTTTCTTGCACTGGTTAATAAAATATATTATATTATATTATATTAAATATAACTTGCAAATATCTTTAAATATTATAAATATGCATTACCACTGTATATGATCAAATAAATGTCTATAAATCACCACAGAGCATCTCTGAGTTTGTTTCTTATAAAACTGAGGTTTTTCACAGTTTGACAGCATGCTCACCCAAATTTACCCTGACACTCAATGAATTTTTTTGAATGACATCATTCAGAATATTTGGTAAAGTGGTCTGGCAGATGTCATTTAAAGTAGGCTTGACATCTTCACTTGTCTGTCATTTATGTTGTCGGTCAAAACAGCTCCTCCTTTTGTTCCAGTGTGCAGGCTCCTGTCTGAGGCAGCTCACCCGTTTTTGTTTGAATTTTGAATTTCAAAACAGCTAGCTTCAGATAACATCTGCAATAATCTCTGACTATACTTTTAATCCTAAAAGGAGTGGTTTTATTAAGATAAGATGACTTTCAGGACTGCAGTAACAGTGAGTCCAGTGTCTCCATTCAGTTTTTGTCATTTTCTTTCCGTCTGTTTTTATCGGTGAGAGCTGAGACACTCCCTGTCACACTTTGAGACTGAGCCTGACCTAGTTTACATATGAGAGCAGTGCAGTCTTTCAGCAGCATTCATTTACGTGTGGGTGGGTGTGTGGGTGTGTGTGTGTGTACAGGGGGCGACAGACCTGGAGAAGCAGCTGGAGCTCCTAGAGAGCGAGAACCAGCGGCTCAGACAGGAGCTCAAGTCCAGCAGCATCCATGAGCCTGCACACACCTGCTCCACCTCCACCTGCCCTCACAGCCAGGTAATTAACACACACATTTGCCCTCAAAGCCAGATCCGACTTCTTTGTCTAATGTTCAGTGTGATGTAAAAGGCAAAAATTATCCTAGATCAGTAATATGAATAAATGTGGTCCGTTCCCTGTCTCACTTCATCCCCGTGTGTGGCAGGATGCAGCAGCCCTACGAGGAGCGCTCTCCATATGTGAGGAGCGCTGTAAGGAGTATGAGCGGCGCATGGCCAAGCTTGAGCATCAGCTTGGGGAGAGAGTGGGCACAGTGGACGAGCTGCATGTGCGACTGGAGGAGGCGGTACAGAGCCGAGACAAGCTTCAGGAGCAGCTCTCACACACAGAGGAAATACTGCGACGGCACAGTGCAGCAGCGCCATCTCAGGCCATGGTGAGAACCGTTTCTAGTAATAGAATAGTTTCTAGAATCTACACTCACTGAGCACTTTATTAGGAACAGCTGTAAACATCCTCATGTATTCATTCAATTATCTAATCAACCAATCGTTTGGCAGCAGTGCAATAAATAAAATCATGCAGATACGGGCCAGCATCGGGTAATGTTCACATCAACCATCAGAATGGGGGGGGGGAATTTGACTGTGGCATGATTGTCAGTGCCAGACGGGCTGGTTTGAGTATTTCTATAACTGCTGATCTACTGGGATTTTCATGCACAAAAGTCTCTAGAGTTTACTCAGAATGGTGCAATAAAGATAAAACGTCCAGTGAGTGGCAGTTCTGCGGACGGACGGTTGATGAGAGGTCAACGGAGAATGGCCAGACTGGTTTGAGCTGACAGAAAGGCTACTTTATCTCAGATAACTACTCTGAACAATTGTGGTGAGCAGAAAAGCTTCTGTCGGCCGAGAACCGGAAGCTAAGCCTGCAGTGGGCACAGGCTAATCAAAACTGGACAGTTAAAGACTGGAAAAACGTAGCCTGGTCTGATGAATATCGATTTCTCCTGAGACACACAGATGGTAGGATCAGAATTTGGCACCAACAGCATGAATCCATGGACCCAACCTGCCTTGTGTCAACTGTCCAGGCTGGTGGAGGTAGTGTAATGGTGTAATGGCCTGTCAATACCAATCAATCATTGCTTGAATGCCACATCCTTTTTGAGTATTGTTACTAACCATGTGCATCCCTTCATGGCCACAATTTACCCATCTTCTAATGGCTACTTCCAGCATGATAATGCCACCATGTTCTTCAGTGGCCTTCCCAGTCACCAGATCTGAATCCAATAGAACACCTTTGGTATGTGGTAGAACTGGAGATTCAAAACATGAAAGTGCACCTGAAAAATCTGCAGGAATTGAGTGATGCAATCATGTCAACATGGACCAGAATCTCAAAGGAATGTTTCCAACATCTTGTGGAATCAATGCCATGAAGAATTGAGGCTGTTTTGAGAGCAAAGTATTAGTATAGTGTTCTTAATAAAGTGCTCTGTGAATGTAGATGATCCCTGAATTAGTCACAACTGCAGATCACTGAGGTTTTTAAGCAAGTATTTGTAGGATTTAAGGGGAGAACTTTTTGAAATATGTTTGATTGCACTTGTTTCTTTCATAGTGACAACATACTCATTTTATTTATTTAAAAAATTATAATAAACAATAAATCCATAGCAAGTATCCGGTATAAAATCAACTTTACCATGCTACTTTCATCAGTGAATGTTCCATCGCCTTTGAGCCATGCTCTGGAAACAATACTTCTGTTGTGTTGTGGTTTACTTCCCTTGGGCTGTTTGTTACTAGTGTAGTTTTTTAACCATTAAAAGCCTGACACATGATAAACATGTTCAAAATTCTCATAAAACATGAGTAAACCTTTCACTGGCTCAAGTTTATCTAAAAATAAATAAATAATAATAATAGTAATAAATAAATCTGGCTTTCCTTTTTCAAATATTATAATTAGATTTTATTTATTTTATTTTTTCAGATTATTATTTTGCTCTGTGTGTAGTTTCTGGAGGAGGGTTTTTTTCTTACTAATCTTTTCCTTTTGTTTATGGACAGTCTGTTATCATGTCTGTTATTTTGTATTTTTTATTGAATTTGTTTAAAATTAATTAATTATGATTTTAATTCGTCAGAAGTGTCTGGTCTTTACATCATAATCTTTATCCTTATTTATTAAGACCATTATTTTGTTTGCAACAGACTTTTTTTTGTTTAGCATACCCACCTATTAGATTTTTCTACCCCCAAAGCCGCCTTTTTTGTGAAATAGTAAATGGCATTATATCCTGCAGTCTACAGATTCTGCCTACAGTGTCAAATTTGATACACACAATTTGCAACAGGTTCTTGTTTGAAAATACAAGGAAATGAGTGCCACTAAATTTGATACACTTTTAAGTTGCATATGTTTTCTCTCTCTCTCTCTCTCTCTCTCTCTTTTCTCTCTCTCTCTCTCTCTCTCTCTCTCTCTCTCTCTGCAGTATGCAAGCAAGGCAGCAGAGGCGGAGTCATCTCAGTGGAAACAGGCTCTGATGGAGGCTCAGGCACGCAACCAGGCTCTCCAGGAGCAGCTGGGGGTCCAGCGGCAGCTTCTCCGAGAGCTCGAGCAGAAGCTACATGACAGCCAGAGAACCAGCAGCGAGCTCCGCCAGCAGGTACACGCGCACACACGTAGACAAAACTCCACATGACTCATCTTATTCTGCTGATTTATCCATTAAGTAACTTAATGCGAATACCAGAACACACTCTAACAAAGATGTTGTGCTGTGTTGTGTATGTCTGTTCTTTGGCTGTCGCTGTTTTGTGATGTGAATGTGTATGAGAGTTGTGAGATTAGCTCCCATGATCTTTTCTGGAATCGCTTTGAATTTCTTTGTTTGGCAAGTGGTGAGGGTTTGTTTCCCAAGTCTCTTTCTGTACTGAAGTAAGGTTGTGTGTCCTGGTTTATGTATGTATTAGGGCTTAACTGATGTGCTTTATGGCCAAATATTTGTGAACACCTGAGCAATCACACCCATATGTGCTTTTTGACCATCCCATTCCAGATTTAGGCCCCCTTTGCTGATATAACTTAGTGGGAAGGAGTGTAGATGTGGGCATCTGTGCTCATTCGGCCACAGTAGCATTAGTGAGGTCAGGCACTGATGTTGGGCAAGGAGACCTGGTGCGCAGTCAGTGTTCCAGTTCATCCCAAAGGTGTTCAGTGTGGTGGAAATCAGGGCCCTGTACAGGCCACTTGAGTTCTTCCACTCCAGCGTTGGCACATCATGTCTTCATGCGGCTCATGTTGTGCACAGGGGCATTGTCATGCTGGAATATTTTTGGTCCCTTAGTTTCAGTTTGAAGGGAAAATGTAATGCTACAGCATACTAAGACAATTTAGACAATTGTGTGCTTTAGACTTTGTCAACACAGACTGGGGGAAGAACTACAGGTCTCCACATACTTTTGGCCATATAGTGTATATATCCATTAGCTGATATTAAGGTTCTATAGATTTGTGGAAACCATGCAAAAAAAGAAAAGAACGGCATTATCATACACCCACTAAATTTTTTGTGAACGTAAGTTTATTTGTAAGGTTTAGTTACTCTCATGGATGATTAACTTCTGGGATTCAAGCTTTTGGCAGACAGCTCCTCAAACTCTGTTACAGGAACCAGTTGTGAGAGTTATTGTGAGACTTGTATTGGCTTGACTGTAACTAAACTGATATCAGAATTTCAGCTAGGCATTAGTAATATATGGGTTTTCTTGAACACGCACGACCTGGATGTCACGCTCAGGCTGTCTAAGGTCAGATATTCCTAACCAGTGTCAGCAGTGATAAATGTGACCAGTGTTGATATCCAATGCAGTGACAATCCTTTCTATCCAAGTAATAAGGGATTGATCAAAATGATAGTTTTACAGATGTTAATGAAACATACTTATTGGATACAGTGCATCACTGTTAGTCCAGTTTTGGTTTAAAACATGGAATTGGTATCTGATTGGATTTGACACTTTCCAGTCTGATTTATTGTTCAACATTGTTTGAACATTGCTTGGTGTGATGTCACCTAATAATTTTCTACTTATGGCAAATTGGGATCAATGCATTTTTAATTCATATCCCCAAATCCTTGTTGGTGGATTTTGGTCATTGTTGACCCTTGACTTCAGAAATTGTAGAGGATTATGTACACAGTGTCTCAGACAGTGTGCTTGAGACGTGGTCTCACGCAACATCCTCATATGTACCCTGGTGGACCCCCACAGCCTCCAGCTGTCGCCCACGGCTCCACATTAGATCCCAGTGACCCCAGAGTGTTGTGGATTAGTGTGACAAATGTTTGTTTTTCAAAGCATTTTACATAGTATGGGGGGAAATCTCCTCAACCACCACCAGTGTGTAGCATCCACCTGGATGATGCAACGGCAGCCATAGTGCGCCAGAACGCCCACCACACACCAGCTATTGGTGGAGAGGAGAGGAGGGTGATGTAGCCAATTCAGGGATGGAGATTATTAGGGGGCCCTGATAGACAAAGGCCAATGGGGCAATTTCGCCAGGACACCGGGGTGATACCCCTACACTTTACGAGAAGTGACCTGGGATTTTTTTTAATGACCACAGAGAGTCAGGACCTCGGTTTAACGTCTCATCCGAAAGATGGTGCTCTTTTTACAGTATAGTGTCCCCGTCACTATACTGGGGCATTAGGACCCACACAAACCACAGGGAGAGCACCACCTACTGGCCTCCCTAATACCACTTCCAGCAGCAACCTTAGTTTTCCCCAGGAGGTCTCCCATCCAGGTACTGGCCAGGCTCAACTATATATCTGATTAGAGGTCTTAGAAATCGCAATCACAATCGCAGCACATGCATTAATGCTGCATTCACTCTGTTAGGTGTTAATGAATTTAGTTTCCAAATCATTTTTTTGCCCATTTTTACATTTTCCAGATGTTTTTCCCTCAGGGTTTCCCCTTTTCACTATAAGAAAACATTAATTTAATGTATTCAACTAACATTTATTCATCCATCTGATCATTATTTCTTTTATTCACACTGTGTTTGTGTGTGTGTTTGTGTGTGTGTGGGGATGTGTGTGTGTGTGTGTGTGTGTGTGTGTGTGTGTGTGTCAGATCCTGGCATATGAGGGAGAAATGGAGAGAACTCGAAGCCAGCTAGAGACTGAGATTCAGAATCTTGTGGCGGAGAAGAACAGGGTCATCGAGGAGGCGTTCATCAGAGCCGAGAGCGAAATGAAATCTGTGCACCAAAACCTTGCAGGTGTGTGTCTGTATTCCATCAGTTTGTCTGGATGTGTGTGTGTGTGTGCAGTGTGCATGTAAGTGTGTTTCTAATCCTCTTTTTCCATCCAGGTGTAAGGATGAATTTGCTGACTCTGCAGCCTGCTCTGAGGACGCTTACATGTGACTACAACTGTTTGAAGAGGCAGGTCCTAGACTTCCCCTACATGCTGCAGAACGCTATTGCTGAGGCTAAGCAGGAGGTGAGAATCCCATATAAACTCTAAAATGCGGTATGAGTACATACATTTATGGTCATTTGACCTACTAATGATCAAGCACAACTTGCATTGCCACAAAATGTATAACAAGTGCTTATAATAAAGGTCAAGCAAACAGTTTGTATTAAAATGAAGTGTATGTAGTATGCATTTTTTTTTTTTTTTTTTTTTTTTTTGTATTTTGACTGTGCATACTTCCTGAAGACACTCCCATCTCTGTGACTTGTACACAGGTATTGTTTATCTTGTGCAAATTGATCATAATTGCTACAGATATCCTCCGGCAACATTACTTAACAGACACATCCGGAAATCTTATCCCAACCAAATATTGCTCAAGTCTATCTCACCTAATTTCTTTTCTGTAAATACATGTCCTTCACATACTTTCATCAACCGACACTGTTAAGCTACTTAATCTTATATTGAATAAATTATTTAGTTAAATAGCAGGGATAGACCATATTTTGAACTTTTAAGCTCAAAGTGGAACTAAATAACCCACTGTATTACTTTTGGCTTTCAGCTTGGGGGTGGGACTCTGAAGAAACCCTTTTTATCCCCTGTCTGCACTCTTGAATGTAATGAATCTTTGTGTATGTAGATATGCCACATGATTACAGAGGTGAGCAACACCAACCAGGAGCTGCTACGCAAATACAAGAGAGAGATGAACCTGAGGAAGAAATGTCACAATGAACTGGTTCGCCTCAAAGGTACAAACTGTTCTGTGTAGGATGTGCATTAAGAATTTTTCTGTATGAATTGTACAGCAGGGTTTTCTTTGACAATATATGAGAAATATGCTTATATATCAAAACGTGCTTATCTTTGTATCACATAATTGCAAAAATTGCATGCTTTAATGTTTATAACATCTGTAATGGGAAGCAGATATCACCACATTCTAGCCAATGGAAATTTTAATATTGTTGAGAGATATGCAGCTATGTAGGTACAGCATTTTCTATATGAGCCTGTCTGAAATTTAAGTTGAATGTTATTTGAACTGTATATTATAGTGCTGTTGAACTGAATTGTCAAAGGGTTGAAATAAGTTTTTTGTCAGATGCTTAATTAGCGTTTTTGCAAAGAGTCTCCAATGTCAGCATGTTGTAGCAACACAGGAAAGACAGAGAGCTTTCCACTTTTCACTTTCTTGGTAGCATGAAAAGCTGCATGTTTTGTCTTATTAACTTAAAGAGAGAGAAAAACTAAGAGGCTGGTAAATGGAACTACTGTTTCTGTATAGGAAGTTTCGAGGACATTCCTCAACATTAATTGCAACCCTAAATGAATAAAAAGTATAATGTGATGATGATTGATGAATAAAAATTTGCATTAGCGAATTGCTGTGGTATAAATCGATTAAATCACTTTGGGGTGTGCTGTTATATTAAATAGACTGCAAAATGGTAACAGTGACTCTGTCTGTATAAGGTGGCATCACTCCACCCCATAGCTGATTATTTTCCTATAAACTCACACCCTTAATTTTCTATTTATGCTATTTATGCTTGTTCTGTTATTTATGCTTGTACTTTGGTATTGTTTAAAAAAAATCATTAAAAAAAGAATTTTATTTTATTGCTGCCTCATTGGTTTCTGTTTAACAGTTTAACTCCCTGTTTCATCTTTTTAATAATGGCCTAATACCGACTTTACTAAAGAATAATGTCTTGATTCTCAGCAGGTGATTTTATAAATTGATGCTAATCCATTTGGTCTTTTCAACAGGAAACATCCGTGTGTTCTGTCGCGTGCGTCCCATCTGCAAGGAGGAAGCGGTGGCTGACGGCAAGAGTGTGGTGTCCTTTGACTCTGACGACGATGCAGTGCTCTACCTTTCCAACAAGGGCAAGCTTATGGCCTTTGACATGGACAAGGTCTTCCCACCTCAGGCCACGCAGGCAGAGGTCAGGAGATCACGGCAGCTCCTGTTACTTGGGTTGCTTGTTTAGTGGCCAGTGAAGTGACCTTGTAGTTTCTCTTCTGATTGAACAGGTGTTTCAGGAAGTGCAATCTCTGGTCACGTCCTGCACAGACGGCTATAACGTGTGCATCTTCGCTTATGGACAGACAGGTTCAGGAAAAACCTACACCATGGAGGTAAACATGAGGGGGCTGGGGAAATGCTTAGACAAAATAATAGTTTGACCAGAAACAAATAACAAGATAACAGTGATGGATGTCACAAAAAATTATTCTGACTTGTAAGTGTATAATATTGTGTGTGTGTGTGTGTGTGTGTGTGTGTGTGTGTGTGTGTGTGTGTGTGTGTGTGTGTGTGTTCGCGCGCACAGGGTATTCCTGAGGACCCCGGGATTAACCAGCGAGCTCTGCGTCTGCTCTTCTCTGAGGTGTCTGAGAAAATGCCTGACTGGCACTACACCATCACTGTCAGCATGGTGGAGATCTACAACGAGACACTAAGGTAAGAACACTCTTGCGCACAGACCCACACAAGTACTTGTATAAAGCATTAAGCCACAAGAGGGCATGCACTACAGTGCTTTTGTCATGGGTAAAGGCGTTCTTCGAAGTGACACAAAACAGCATGCCTAAAACCCTCTTACCTGTGATAAATTCACTGTAAAGCACGCTCTCTCTAATGGATTACTGCTTTTATAAACTGGCAAGAACAATATGGTAAAATCTAATGTTCAGTTAAAATTGAATTATTAATTAATTTTATTAATAAGTATTCGATTATCAATTATTAAATTATTTATTAAATTATTATTTATCATATTTGCTCTAAACAATTCTTCCACCATGTAATCTAGTCTGTTAAGAGTAAGCTTGGGTTGCTAAGCAACATAACAGGGATAGATGAGGGTGTTCTGTAGAGAAAACAATGGCTCTAGTGTAACGGTGTATTGGTTTAAAACCTGCTACGTTAATACAGAATTGTATGTCAAGGATTTTACACCAGCTTAGAACGTGACTCAGCCAATCAGATTTTAGACTGAAACTATCCATTTTATATGTGATATTACATATTGTAAAGTAGAAATATTGCATTTATTTCCTTTGAATTGTCAAAGGAAATTGCTGAATTGCTGGCTTCTCAGTTGTCTGATTGGCAAACTGCTCATGAGTAAGAATTACTCATCTTAATGCAGGAGGCGAGAATAGTTGTAGCATAGGAGGCCGAATATAGTGACGGGGGAAAATACAGCATATCAGAGTTCCTTGCAATTTTCTGTTTACAGTTTTATTGACTGATTTCTAGTGCATCTTTGGTGTGTGTGTTGCCACCTAGTGTATGAGTGTGTATGGAGAGAATCCTGCACATGTCTGTTTAAACAAAGTATGAATCAATCATTAATCATAAATGTAATTACATATTCCAAGGTATTGATAGATTGTTACTCTGTCATTTTGTTTTGGGAAGAAACCTTTATATAACTCTGTTTTTCTCAGGAACCTGTTAGGAGACAACCCAAATGAGAAGCTGGACATTAAGATGTGTCCAGATGGCAGCGGTCAACTGTATGTGCCTGGTCTTACCGAGTTCACAGTGGAGAGTGTGGAGGATATTAATAAGGTGAGAGCTGTTTTAATATTTTTTAGATTTAATTTTGAAGTGAACATTGATCTACTGGATGTTTTTGTTTCTGTATTATGTTTTGAGTCCTCTGTCACTTGCAACTTAGCAAAGACGTAGTGGTGTCTTTTGAGATTTAAGGTCATTAAATGTAGGAGTGGCACTAAGGGATAGCCTCTGAAATATGATTGGCCACCCCAGAACTTTCGAGTTTCTGATTTTTCTTTTGTATAGCCTTCAATGTACTATTAGGAAAAGGTGTAGCTATCCCTTAAAATTGTTGGTTGAACATTCAAATTAAAACAGAAATGGAAAATCTAATACTTTATACTATTATACATATTGGAATCATTTATTTGAGCATAGGCTAAAACATTGCATTTACAGTATTTACTTAATTAGATTGTTTTGCATTAAGTCCTGCTGTGCTATGACTGCACTGTCTCCCACCTTGACCACCCCACACCAGTTTGATGTCCCACGCTGGCCACCCCACACCAGCTCAACATCCTACCTTGGTCAACCCACACCAGCTCTGTGTCCTCCTTTGGTTACCCCACACTAGCTCTTTGTCACACCTTGGCCACTCCAGTAAATACATTCTGGACCCATTAGCTGGAAAACCTAAAATTAAAGTCATACACAATTCAGTCAGCTCCATCTGTGAAGAGAGAAGGCTGTGCTTATCCCAAATGTTCTCATGTTTGTGTAGTACAATGACTTTGCAGCTCGAGTGGAAGCTTAATCTGTGACTTTTGATCCTGTAGGTTTTTGAGCTGGGTCACATGAACAGGGCGACAGCATGTACCAACCTGAATGAGCACAGCTCTCGCTCTCATGCTCTCCTCATCGTTAATGTGGTCGGTTTCAACTCCTCCACAGGACACCGCACCTCAGGTGACGATGCACACACACACACACACACACACACACACACACACACACACACACACACACACACACAATAACACTTTAAGCAATAGACAAAACATAAACGTTTTTTTTTTTTTCTCTCCAGAGTTTTCTCTTAAACCCCAAATGTAGTTGATTTGTCAGAACATGTATCAGTTCTGATGGTTATTCTTGCTGTTTCACGTGCTGTACCAAATAATCCCATAATTTGCAGGCTAGTCAAAGTGTCCCAGTGTTCCATCATGCTCATTAGCCTTATGCAACATAAGTCATCATCCCTCTCGATGTGATGTTCTGCTTGGAAGCACAAAAGGCCACTAATTGACTATCCTCTTTTATGCTAAATTACATTGATCCAGGTGGACAACCTATTGACATTGTACAATAAGGCACTGTTATTAGTAAATGTGACTAAATAGTTGTCCAGGGAGCTTACAGCAGCTTCACTTTTTACAAACGGATGGATATTAATGGATTTAATGATGTCAGTGCGTCTCTTATGCATGTGCATGCAGGTAAGCTGAATCTAGTGGATCTGGCTGGTTCAGAGAGAATCTCTAAATCTGGCGCTGAGGGAAGCCGCTTGCGTGAGGCTCAGTGCATCAACAAGTCGCTCTCGGCGCTGGGTGACGTCATCAACGCACTGCGTTCACGTCACTCACACGTTCCCTTTAGAAACTCGCGCCTCACATACCTGCTGCAGGACTCACTCAGCGGAGACAGCAAGACACTCATGCTGGTGCAGGTATGTGTGCACTGCTTCACTTATTGTTTCACTAATAATTACCTTCGCTTGTGATGACCGAAAATGGTGACTCTACCTGAACTCTTCATGCAGCACCATCTATTATCAAAAACGGTCTGTTTTAAACAGTGATATATATATATAATCAGTTGATAATTATTATTGAAGAATGTCGTGATGTAATCTAGGAACAAAGCAGCTTATTATCAATAGTATTTATTATTATTATGCTGTGTTTTCAGGATGTAACAATGAAGAGGAAAGAATACTAAAAGAAAATGTATAAATTATTAATAAAGTAGAAAATACTATACTCAATTCAAAAGAAAATGAAACACATGCTCTTACCGTACTTAACTAACCAGGAGAAACAAGACCCACCAAAAAGCTTTCTTCTGGTTCCAGTAATATCATTTACAAGGTTTATTATTCTGTTTACTGATCATTCCACATGCTCCATGTTTATAAAAAAAAAATTGTATGAATATTATTTAAACATGAGCAATCCATCAAAACATCAATCTGAAAGATTAAATCCGAGATTCATTAAACTATATGTTTACAGTATTATTTAGGTTTGCTAAGGAGGCACCACATGACCATTTAATGGTAGCAAAATGGCAAAAAGGGAATAAACTACACACAAACATTTGCACAGACTTGGGCTTTGCCTGAGCTGGTCTGACCTGACCTTCTTTTCATTCGGAGCTCCCCCTGCTGGTCTTTCAAGCAAGTTGCATTCTTTGTAATTGCCAGAAGGGTAACACAGACTGTGTAACAAAATCTCCTTAGAAATAACCTAGATCTAAAATTACAAATCCTTAGGGTTGTAACATGAATGCAGTTGCCAGGTTTGGTAATGTTAGTGTTCTACTGCAGAATTAGCTAACATTTTGAAAAGGGGAAAGAGGAATAGACTGGGCACGTGATAGGGACATTGTGTTCAAACCATACATTTTATTTTCAGAGTTTCTTAATAGCAGGACAGGTCTTCTTTTCGTTTGGAAATGGCTCTGGGCTGTAGTTTAAAGCCCCCTGATTTCAATTGTGTGAGAACTAATGATACATTAAGTAAGCAGAGAGTGAAACTGGCTCATAATTCCATTGTTTCAGGGAAATTACAGAATTTGCAGCTACAACAATCTAGGACTGTTTTGAAGCTGGATTGAGATGCTTTAAGTCTTTGCTGTAGCCTGTAATACTCTGCAAATATGTGTAAAATGCTTAAGCTTTTGTAAAACAAGTAAGCTGATTCTCATGTACGAAACTGCAGTAAATCTCTTTTTTTAATTCATTTGCTTTCTCAGGTGTCTCCTCTAGACAGCAATATCATTGAGTCTGTGTGCTCTCTGAAGTTTGCCCAACGTGTTCGCACAGTTGAGCTTGGACCGGCCTCCTCCACACGAAGACATGCCGAGAACTCTTCAACGTCCTCCTCACCTACCCACGACAGTGTGGAGGTACACGCATGCAATTTTCTTAGTATGATACAGATAATCATAAGAAAGGTTTAGTAATGCCATATTATTTCACAACTTTTAATGGCATATTATATGACTGCACCTTATAGTCTAGTCCATTTACAGAAATATATTTTCAGGTCTGAGCAAGACTTTTGGCTCTTTTCTTACTCTTTCCATTTGTAATCAGTCACGACTAATATTTAAAATATAATATTTATCATTTATATGATCATATAATTATCAGAACTATTAGTCTTGGTTAAACAGGGTGGCATTGATGTGACTGCCAGTGTCTCAAAAAAACAAATGAATAGCATATGGTGTATATTGCTGTGTTTTCCACCAACGTTGGGCACGCAGCTTGCTAAGCCAACAAGGTGCATTTGGAAATTATAGTCCAAATATGTCTTTCTCTGTCTCTCAAAAACAGTTGGACTCTCCACCCATAACTCCCGTGCCCTTACCCATCTCCCGGGCGAGCAGTGTGGGCTCTTCTCTCTCCTCTATCTCCAGAATCTCCAGCACACGGAGAAGATCCCAGAGCCAGCAAGCTCCAGGTGAGGAGACACAAACATGCACACACCCCATCTGTTTCAGATCAGCTTTAAGGAATAGGGACAGAACAGATCTAGAATGTCTAGAAGTCCATGTATACTATGAGGTTTTTCAAAGCCAAGCTCTATTTCTCAGACAAGATTTCATAATTTTTAACTAAGTAAAAAAAAAAAAAAAAACTTTAAGTATAAATTCCCAGGGAACAGAGTGTACAATATGAATCCATAAACATATAATTTTAAAACCATTAAAAGCCATATAGAATAAAAACATGTTTAAATAAGGAAATAAAACATGACTGGGAGTGTTGTTATAGGATCATCACTTTGGGGTAACGGTAATAATTGTTTGCATCAGATAACATCACACAACACTATATTTGATTATTTTCCAATAACAACACATCCTGGGTTATTTTATTCCTCTTACACCACAGCAGTTTGCCAACAATTACAAAATGTTATTATTAAAAAAAGATTTTTATTTATTTTTTTATTCATTTATAGTTACGTTTAAGGTTGCATCTAAGAAACGTTATTTCTTATCACTTGCACTATAGCAGCTATAAACAGTCATTCCCTCAGCAGCTTCTCTTTTTTTCTCTCTCGAATTTAATAAGACAAAATATGCAGCTTGTCATTTTATCAAGAAACCGCAAAGCAGAAAGTCCTCAGTCTTGAAAACTTGAACCAGTTCCATTTTCTCCTGTCATCTTTATTATTAGATCAGATGCAAATCAGACACCTGATATTAATGTTAGTTACTTGTAATGCTTTTGTAATGCACTTAATGGACATAAAGAATCATTTGTCTTGCATGTGACTTTCTTAATATACATTTTAAATATTTCAACATATTTCTGTTTACTCACAATGTAACCATACTGTTTTCAAATCGTCCCCATGATGGGGTCTACGTCTTCCCTATTTGCTGTCCCTTGTCACCTCGTCTGCATTGTGATTGGTTGGTCTCCTCTGATTGGTTGGTTTGCAGACAGACAGGTAGACAGAGGCAGTCCATTGCTTGGGGACAGTGGGCAGGTAGGTGGGGTTTTATCTGATTAGTCTCTCGGCATGGAAAAGCTCAGCATGGCATCCGTGTCACCTGGTCGCTCTTGGCCCATCTAACACAATGTGTGCTAACCCAGGGAAGTTGTGTGTGTGAGAGAGAAAAAGTGTGCTGCTGTTTTTTGTTTTTTGTTTTTTAACACCTTGTCCTTGTAGTTTTTGTGTGTGATTTAATTTCCCTGTGTCAAAGTACCTGCTGTTTTGTGTGGCTTTCTGTGTGTGTGTGTGTGTGTGTGTGTGTGTGTGTGTGTGGGAGAGTATGTACTCACACCTGCTTTCGTATGGCTGCGCTGTCCAGTGGTGAAGTGCAGATAACTTTGTTTTGCTGACCTATATGGGCTCATGAACACAGAACCCACATACACACGTCTCCTTCCAATGTTGAGCTCTTGCTTTAGTCTAATCCATGAATAAAGCAAGCTTTCATATAACTTTCATGGGTGGTGACTAATGAAAAGTAACGTATTTTCCATACTATGTCACATCGGTGTGTAAGGTTGGCTTAGAGACAAAATAGGTTTATTAGGTACACCTACTTTGTAACCTACTTTGATCAGTTACACTTACCTAGGTGTAGTACTGACTGTAGCTCATAGGCTGATGTTCGCTTAATCCCATCAGACGTTTTACCTGCATACATATGTGGTTCTTCCCCAAACTGTTGCCACAAAGAAGCACACAATTGTATAGAATGTATTTGGATGCTGTTTCATTAAGATTTCCTTTCACTGGAACTAAGAGGCCCAAACCTGTTCCTGCATGACAGTGCCCCTGTGGACAAAGCGAGCTCCATAAAGTCATGGTTTTCCAAGGTTGAAGTGGAACAACTCCATGTTAATGCCCATGGTTTTGGAATGGGCACATATGGGTGTGATGGTCAGGTGTCATACAGTTTGAACAATTTTTTCCAGTTCAGTTTGTATTTAAAGATTCCATAAATTACACAAGTATTGGCCTGAAACACTGGAGTGTACAGTATATCTTTGTACAGGCAAGTATTTTTAGTCTTTATGCACACACAGAGATAATTAAGCTAACAGTGTAATTAACACTTATCTTAGTTGGTAATTGTTTGAATGTTAACTAAATAATGAATATCTGCATTAACTAATGTTTATTCCATTAATGGCTAAAATGTCACAACATCATCACAATATGAACAAATGGTTTAAGGTTCTTGGTGGTTAATTCTCAGAATTCATAAGGGAGACCCACTGAAGAAAGTTTAGTAACACTTGTAATTAAGTTTATTCTCCTTTATGTAATTTGCATGTAATGTAAGTGTGTGCCTTAGGGGGCAGTGTCCTATACCAAACCAAAATGTAAAGAAAATGAAAAATTAAATGACAAAAATACTGAAAAGCAAACAGAAAAGGTCTCATATTTTACTGTAGTAAAGATAATTAAGAAAAAAAAGTACTTGGTGGAATTTGTACACTGAAATTAATTTTATTATTATTATTATGCACATGTCTGATTCTTCACTAATAATTTTCTTTGCCAATTCATCGTCACTTCTTGTTTTTGTAATGCTATGAACATGGATTCTACAAGTGCTTTTATCATTTGCACTTTTGCCAGAAAGTTCCTCGCATTTCTCCAGTTGTGTTTTAGGTCTCGTCCAAACCCCAGTGTTACTGTACACGTCCCTGCTCTCAACAAATCAGTGTTTTCTAGGGGCACATTACCGCATCCTCGCATGACACACAATTTTGGAGTCGTGCAGTGACTTGTAACAAGCTTGTAAGCAAGACAAGCTTATTCCTAACCCCATTTATGTTCATCTTAAACAGATGTGAAAAATAAATGTGAACTGTGCAACATAATGCAATAATTTTAACATCTGTATGTTGTTTCACTCTGTAAATTGCAACACCTGTAAGATAGGAACAAAAACGAAAATGCATCTTATAGTATGGAAAATACAATAAATTGGTGACTGTGGTCTCGTTTTTTTTAAACCTTCAATCAGCTGGATTATTAGGTCGAAGTGAGGAACATGGGTTTGAGTGGTGCACTGTGTGTATATTACATTTCTCTTACACATTTTCCTAATCCGACCTTTCTGTTCTTCTTTGCTCAGGACGAATGAAGCTTGCCACATGATGCTATGATGAAGTGAGTGAGCTGAGAAACTGCATTTCAGCCCACTCAACCCAGAGTTTATTTTACACACCGGGGACAGGGACGAACCAAACTGGCAAATCAGGGATATGTACAGCATTTCTGTGAGAGACTTGTCTGTTCTGTTGTTGACTGAAGAATCTGGCATTCCCTCCGAGCTCCATGCTGATTCGGGGAGAACATGTAGACTTCCTCCCTCATGTCATAGTGTTCGTGGACATCTATGCACTTTAGAACATGCTGATCTGATTATTCATGGTGTTAATAACCCAGTCAAGTTTAGGACTATCACATGACTGGTGTTGATCTTTAAGTATGTGTGTTCTTTCTCTTTTTTGAGAGGAAAATGCTGGTGTATTCTCCCCCCCCCCACAATGCACCGTCCTTTTTATTCAAAGCCCAAGAAAAAAGTAAGCAATAACGAAGGCCGAGTCTAGCCTGTTTCCCTTTGTGGTCATGTTCTTGTTGTGTATATTTGGTATTCTGAAGGCAGCATATTGAAGTCTTCCTGATCTAAGCATGTATACTTTCACCTTTGTCATCAGCAATGGACTTAGTCATTCCATACTGCTGTGAATAGGAATGCTTTGAATTTTCACCCACAGTCAGAATTGCATTTCCACTGTATTAACTTTTTCATCTGAAATGGACCACTGAGAGAGAACAGATATTGGTGACTGTGGGGTTTCGCTAGGTTCATTTTAGCATAGCTTTGTATGCATCCTTGTTTTGTACACTTTTTAATAAATGCCTTAAATTTGATCAGTCCACTTTCCTGCTTCACTTTCCCAACAGTGTTTTTGCATCTTTATAAGATGGCTATACAAAGCCACTGACTCCATATGTAGGTGATCAGACAAAATATGTTTGTTGCAAACAAGAAATACCTATCTCCCCCAAATTCTTTTCCATAAATGGAACATCCAGTACTTAAGTAACACATCCTGAATTTCAGGACTTGCAGGACCAAAAATTGGTTGAGAGACAGGATGAGATTTAAATTTTCACTTGTGTCTGTGATTGAGCCCAGCGATGGGTTGGCACCCCGTCCAGGGTGTCCCCCACCTTGTGCCCCGATAGGCTCCAGGCTATTCCTGTGTAGGATAAGCTGTATGGAAGATGGATGGATCCGGTACTGCTTCCACCAGGACGCTAAATAAGCAAATGGTTCGGGTATCATAGCTAAGGTTCTCACCTTCATGTCAAGGAACTGTGAGGAGGCAAAAAGTCAGATGCATTGGAGAACGGGGCCACACAAGATGGCGGCATGTAATCTCCAGTTCTATTACAAGATGCCTCATACTATATACTGTATATAATATAAATAAATACACTTCTTCAAAAATCCTTTGAATCAAGTCTAGCAAATGTCAGTTTTTCCAGTCAAATCTGCTGTCACGTGTCCCAATCTATGAAGCATCAGCAACATAAATGTGCAGGAAGGAATTTCAATGTTTGTATTAGAAGCTTTTTAATACAAAATATGGATAGTAAAAGTCTGTAAAAGATTAACATGAAGTATTTACAAAGAAATATAACAGTGCATTTTCCTTTTATAAAAATGAAAGCATGTTTGTAAAATCAGAGATAATCATGATTTTAAGTGAACCAGCCCATCCATTTTAGAGATTGATTCTAAGCAATCATGAGTTATTTACAACATGAGATGATCGAAAATATTCCTTATAAGACTATACTCAGGCATTTAAAGCCTTTTGTTTTTCTTTATTTCTGGACTTGTATATTCCAAAGCAGTTTAACGAGGTTAATAATTGGCTGTTCAGTCCTGAGCGCTGCCGTCATCAAGCTGTACAGCATGTCTGTTTTAATAATCGCCATGAGTTAGTTAATGAGTGTGTGCGTGTAAGATTTTTGGGAGTTCAGCGAGCCGACTGCAGTTTGGTGACGTTCCTCTCATGCATGCTATGATGTCTGACAAGCTCATCTGAACGAGCGAACTTCTTCTGACAGCTCGGCCAGCGACAGGTAAACGGCTTCTCACCTGAGACAAAGAAGAGAACAGTGAGAATAATCAAAAGCAGTTTGTGAATTGGTACTAAGCAACGTAAGACTAATGAATCTGAATTCAAACTGGAAAAGTATGAGGACAAAAAGGGGATTACGCACTTGTTTTACCTGTATGAGTCCGTGTGTGAGTCTTGAGGTGGTCAGAGCGTGAGAACTTTCTCTGACATGTCTCACACTGAAAGGGTTTTACTCCTAAAGAGGAGACAAATAAGAATATGGAGACCTTGAGAGAGAAAAAGAGTGCAAGATGCCAGTTCTGATCACTATTTAGAATGTGTTTGCCTGCCATGTTGATAATGACATCGTGTATTATATTGTTGTTTTATTAAATGTCTTTGATTTTATAGGTAATTAATACATTTCCAAATACAGCGAAGGAAATCATAACTGTGACTGCTTACATGGTTTGTGTACATTGTGTTCATTTATTTTTCGTTTTCAAAATGAAAATACGGAAAGCACGGAAACAGCTTTTTATTTTGTTTGTTTGTTTGTTTGTTTTTCTTGACGCACAACTAATAGGAAATTAATTAATGTTTCATCAATTAAAATAATAAGAAAAAGAATAAAACGTTCATTCATTTTTAATTGTTTCTATTTGTTTCACCAGACAATGTCTAGAAATTGAATCCAAATATTAAAAATATATAAATGTAAATATTCATGAATCCAAATATGGAAGAAGGGAAAAAAGGCCCACTGCTGTACATTTCAGCATGAACATAGTCGACCTAGAAGTCGGCTATTTGACAGACTATTCTCTGGTTAAGATTTAAGATAAGGTGTATTCTGGAAACTTCGTCTCAGTTTTCATAAAAGATACAACAGAAATGGGATCAACATGAGCAGAAATACATTTTGAAAAATATTCTTAAATTGCAGCACCTGGAAAATCCTGCTGATTTTTACAGCCACATTTTACTGTCACCTTCTTGCTGTTCTTAAAAAGCACGTAGTGATCCGTAGTAGTAGATCAGGCACTAACGGCAATCTTTATTCTACCCTTCTTGCTAATAGCTACCCAGTAATTGTTAATATACATCTGGGTCGGTCAAGATATTTCATTCATTTGAGCCCCAAATTGAATCTGAAATGATGATTAAACGTTTTTGTAATACTTTTTGTAATATTTATTGTTGTAAATCCAAAAACTGTTTTGAATATCTGGTTTTCAAATGATCATAACTTACAGATTCTGAAAAGAATAGGGAACAAATTGTGATAGGATCAGGGAACAGTAAATGCACGTATGCAAATGTCTATATGGTTATTATCATTGGGCATTGTATAATAAAGCACTGAGGATATGGAGGAAAAAGGTGGAGCATGTGGCATTAAATGAGAGAGTAGAGTTAGTAGAGAGAGGGCCGGCGTCTGACCTGTGTGTCTGCGCTGGTGTCTCTTTAGCTGGTCTGATCTGGAGAATCTGCGGCCACAGTCTGTATAGTCGCACTGGTACGGTTTCTCTCCTGAACACACAATTAATTATAGGAATCCTTAACACACAAAATATTCAGACTGCCTCTTGGTTTGGCACATAGCTTCCACATGGGGGCAGCACTGAAGTTGAACCTGTAGGATTTATTTATGGATGGTTGTTGTTTTTGTAAACATTGCATTAAATTAAATGGACACCACAAACATCCCACATCAGGCTTAGCTAGCTAGCTGTAAATGTTAATTCCTCAAACTGTAAAGGGAATTATCAATCAAAAGCAAGCTAACATTAGGCATTATACCAAAAACAAAGCTATTTAATTGGCATTAGCTTGGGTGCGTACCCAAAATAGTCTAGTCAACATTAGACAATATACCAAAACAAAACTAGATAGTTGCTATTAGCTAGAGAAAGTTCTAGTTAAGTAAAGTTTTTCTAGTTAACGTTAGACAATATAGCTACACAAAGTATGTGCTCAAGAACGTTAGCTAGCTAACATTAGACCACATACCCAAACAAAGCGTGCTAGCTGATATTAGGTATAGAATGTACCCAAGAAAGTTAGATAACGTTAGACAATATACCCAAACAAAGCTAGCTAGATGTCATTAGCTAACCAGCATCAGACAATATACCCAAACAAAACTAAGCTAGCTAGATGGTATTAGCTAGAGAACATACTCAAGAACATTAGTTAGCTAACATTAGACGATATACCCAAACGAAGCTAGCTAGCAGAGATTAGATAGAGAACATACTCAAGAAAGTTTAGTTAACGTTAGACAACATTCCCAAACAAGGCTAGCTAGCTGACATGAGCTAGAGAATGTGCTCCAAAAAGTTAGCTTGCTAACATTAGACAATATACTCAACCAAAGCTAGCTAGCTGATATTAGGTAGAGAACGTACCCAAGAAAGTTAGTTAATGTTAGACAATATAGTCAAACAAAACTAAGATAGCTAGCCAGCATTAGCTAACCAGCATCAGTCAATATACCCAAACAAAACTATCTAGCCGGTATTCAGCTAGAGAACATACCCCAGGAATTTGGCTAAGTAACATTAGAATACCCAAACAAAACTAGCCAACTGGCATTAGCTAGAGAGTGTGCCCAAGAAATCTTGCTAGTTAACATTAAACAATATACTATAACAAAGCTAGCTAGCCGGCATTAGGAAATTTCCAGGTAGATAGTGCAAAGATTGTAATGCATGGGCATGATGTGTATATCCAGCTAGCTAGCCATGATTAACTGAGAGGCAGTTATTAAGCCATCAGTATTTTACTGAGTAATCTACACATTCAAAAGCAGGGCTTTAATGCACTTTCTCCATAAGTGGGAGTTAACAGCTTGTGATTAATGCTTGGTGCTACTATTTAGTGTGCTCACACACACACACACACACACACACACACACACACACACATAGTTGCACTGGGAGTAGCTCTAAATAATTGGGTGAGAGACCCAGTTCAGTGATGTCACCATGGTTACAACAGCAGTTCTGGTTCCTCTGTGTGTGTGTGTGTGTGTGTGTGTACACATCTGCTTTATTCACACTGCATGATTAGGAAACTCTGCTGTCTGATTCATACTGTCATAAGCAGTTCTGAGAAACTGGATTCTGTATTGAGGACTATATTTTTAGTTTTGCCAGCTTCTTTTATGGATTTGTGTTGGAGCGAGGAATTGTTTGGATAAACATGTCGAAAAATGAATTACCACTCACTCAAGAATGTCCATGTTATTTCTTTTAAGGGTTGAGAAATCGTTAAAAGAGTGTGTGTATTAAAAGAGTGTGTAAAAGATCACAGTATATTACTGGAATTGTGTAATCCTTTCAGTTGGGAATTTTAGTCACTTAGTCTGCTACTTCCTATATATAAAAAAAGCATTTGGTTGCATTTTTACATGATAGGCATATACTGGAATCAGTGCTTTGCATTTATTGAGTGTGATTTGCAGTCATTTAGGACAGTGTTCTTGAATATTTTTTTAATCTGATTGGTCAGAAAGTGTTGATTAATCTTTTAAACAGCAGCTCTGACTATAGTTCCTGCTGTAATTCACAGGTTTAAACTGATGCGCTTTTTGTTCTATATACAATATCGCTTCTATTGTAAAAACTGATTTACAGGGACTTGTATGGTGGGCATTCTACATAATCTCACTGTTGATTATTTTCCTATAACAGCATGCCCCATTGTGTTTTATTCCTTGTGACATCATGCTCTGTATTGCCAGAGTTGTGATGATAAATTATAACCGGATATGGTCATGACTTACTTTTTCTCAGTGCTACAACGGTGCATTATGCTATTATTATCCTTGCATACGCTTCATCTGGGCATTGTAGTTAATGAGGCATTTTAGAACATCAGCAATTCATCTAGTTATCTGGTTTATGTTGTGGTTATGCATCATGGCACCCCCAAAGCATCAGGTAAAAGCTCGGCAGGGTGTATACACAACTCGAATAATGGACATGACTGTCTTTTACCTGTGTGTTTCCTTCCATGCATCTGCAGGTGTGAGAGTTTGAAGTATCTCTTGCTGCAGCCAGGGTACGAGCACATGAACGGGCGTTTCTCACTGGGTTCGGCCGACCTCACGATGGAGGGGGTGATGCTCGGTACTCGTCTCACATCCTGGAGGAGGGAGAGACAGGCCTTGGGTTAAAAACAGTATGTAATGAAAACGCACAAAGACATACATCTAACTAACAAATTTGCAACTCAGTATGTGTAATAAATATCCTTCATTAGCAGTCAAAGCTTCAGAGGATGTTTGATGTCTGTTGATTTTCAAAAACAGAGAAATCACTGCTGTTGAGTCTTGCTGCTAGAAACAAGAAATTACTAAAGTGCTCTTCAGAATGAACAAACAGAGTTCACACATAACGCTTTGGTGTAAATGTCTGATCCGCACCTTATCTGACTCAGCTCTGCTCTTTTAGTAATACTGGAGGGAATAACTTTGTGCATCACATTTATGAGGAAAACTAATACTCATATATACAATATAGGAGGTGAGGACAGTGGAGTTTGGGCAGCTACAAGAACAAAAGTTCACAACAAGGCCTGTCATGACATCACTTTCAAGTGCACTTGGACAGTCAGCTGCTTGAAAGCCAAGTTACAACTCTATAAACATTGCAACTTATCCTCATAATGATTTATGAGGCTGTGAAGGGGCATTGGAGGCGTGTCTATAAAATGATTGACAAGAGGCCAATCCAAATACAAACAAACCTTCTAGACTGGAAGTGAGATTTTAAGGTTGTTGTTTTTTTCAGCTACTTTGTTCTGAGACAGTGGATTAAACTTTTTGTTTGTTTCTACATAATTTTCCACATTATTGGTACTAGTAAGAAATGAAAAATATTGACTAACCTTAAAAAGTGTGTGTCTGTGATTTGAATGGATTTCTGTGGGGTTTATGGTTTACTTAAGAATTTAATACATTTTTTTAACGCGTGTTAAAAAAAGCGAAAGGACGGTGTGGATGGGGTCACATTTTGCCCGAAACAAATCTTTGTCTTGAAATGTACATACTTGGATGGTACCTGTTACGTAACTGTGTTAGGCGACTAAAAAACGCATCAGAGACAATTTAGGTGTGAACAGGCTCAAGCGATTTAGCTTTTAAAGTGAAAAGAAGGTTTAGAAAGCCGAAAACATCAATTCTTTTTGGAATCTTTCTCAGAATAATGGGTAACACTTTACAGTAACAGTACATGAATAATCATTCACTAACACCTGAATTAATACTTACTTAAATATGAACTAATGATGAGTTAAGGGATGAACTAATCGTGAACTAATGAAGAGCCAACCTTAACTACGACGTAAGTCTGTTGTGTTCATGTGAATAACGACCACCTTAAGTACATGTTAGTACATGTTTGTTAGTTAATGTATTGATTAACACGTCGGGGTAAACTAAATCAAACATGGTCTGTAAGAACGAATATGAATTAAACGTGCATAATTTCAAATTGTTTATATAATTTTCCATATGCATACACAAACATCATTGGATGGCGCTGGATTACTTTCAGAATTTATGTTGGTCCTCCTTATCGAATGTAGAAAGACGCTAATAATAAACACCAATAATTTCATCTCAACACTAGTTAATATGAATTAATCACTCCAGTGATTAATTCATATTCTTTCTCATAGAGCATGTTTGATTTAGTTTACCCCTACGTGTTAATTAATACATTAACTAACAAACATTAGTTAAATAAGTAACACTATTTACTTAAGACGGTCCTTATTCACGTATGAATTCATAAGACTCATGTTATAGTTAAGGTTAGTTCTTCATTAGTGCGTGATTAGTACCTGCCTTAACTCATCATTTGTTCATATTTAAGTAAGTATTAGTGCATGATTATTCGTGTACTGTTATTGTAAAGTGTTACCGGAAAATGTTTAAGCAAGGAAATGGAGCCAGAGAAAGCTGATCTACAGTACTGATTCTCCACACCTCCACTGCACTGACAAGTCTGTGTTTGTATCCAGTTAATGCTTTTCCCTCCTTCAGGACAGAGGCACTGATCCATACAGCGACACATCACAGGTCAGGCCTGACTAATCAAACATCTACACCGACCTGGCCTTGGCCTCGCAATCTCTGATACAGATGGCTGCCTGGAAGGAGTGTGTGACCTTTAGTTGAACGTGTTTAATGGTGGCTGTGTGTATGTATGTGCACCCACCTGAATTCCTCGGAACACGCCGTGCGTGTGTATGTGGTACTGAGCGCTGTACATCACAGGAGCAACAGCTGCCGTTGGCTCGCTTTCGAACCCTGTACTCGGACTGCAACATATCAGCAGAGAACACACAGAAGGGTGCAGGTTTACTCATCATGACTAAACCCCTTTCTCAAAACCACAGAACATTGTGTTATTACAGCCACAGCCAGCACAGAAGCGCAGGTGTATTCTATGGTCTAAAAGTCTACTTTTCCCAGACTGCCACACATACAGTATAATAATATAGTGGATATGGTATATATTTAGAAATTACATTTTGTAGTCATGTCCAAAGGCATAGCAGAGAATATCAAACTCGCCGATGCAATTCCACAATGCAATGAACTAGGTTATGTACCCTAATACAAAATAGGTACTTCACTTCAGCTCGGCAATAATATTGTTCTTTCTTTTTTACTTTTCTTTTCTTTTTTCTTCTGGAAAAGTAATTAAATAAACAGTTTGCTTTGAGACCAAACTGGTATCAGTTTAGTCGTAATACATTCACCATCCACTTTATTAGGAACATCTGCACATTCATGCAGTTATCTAATCAGCCAATCATGTGGCAGCAGCACAATGCTTAAAATCATGCAGATACAGGTCAGAATGAAGAAAAAGTGTGATCTTTGTGACTTTAACCATGACATGGTTGTTGGTACCAGATGGGCTGGTTTGTGTTTTTCAGAAACCGCTGAGCTCCTGGGATTTTCACACACAACAGTCTCTAGAGTTTACACAGAATGGTGCGAAAGACAAAAATCATCCTGCATGCAAAGGGTCTGCAGGCTGAAACACCTTATTGATGAGAAAGATCAGAGGAGAACGACCAGACTGGTTTGAGCTGATAGGAAGTCTATAGTAACTCAAACAAGCACTCTTTACAACTGTGGTGAGCAGAAAAGCATCTCAGGTGGATAAGCTACAACAGCAGAAGTCCACATCAGGTTCCACTCCTGTCAGCCAAGAACAAGAATCTGAGGCTATTATGGGCACAGACTCACCCAAACTGGACAGCTTGAGGTTTTGTGCATGCTGAGATGCTTTTCTGCTCACCGCTGTTGTAAAGAGTTATTATATGAGTTGCTATATCCTTCCTGCCAGCTCAAACCAATCTGGCCATTTTCCTCTGACCTCTCTTATCAGCAAGCCGTTTCCACGCACATAACTGTCACTCACTCTGTGTTTTTTTTTTTTTTTTGGTTGTTTTTCGCACTATTCCGTGTACACTCTGGAGCCTGTTGTGTGTGAAATTCCCAGGAAATCAGCAGTTTCAGATATACTCAAACCACCCCTCTGAGTCATTCACAAGCAAAGTCATTAACTGAAGCTCTTGACCTGTATCTGCATGGATTTACGCATTGTGCTGCTGCCACATGATTGGCTGATTACGTAACTGCATAAATGTGCAGGTGTACAGGTGTTCCTAATAAAGTGGACGGTTCTAATATTCTAATCGTTTTATTTTAAACAGACTTCTAGTTTTCTCAATCAAATATAGTTTTAGTTGTACAGTTACAAAAAGGCATAGCACTTGAAATAAGTACCTATAAGTACATGTCCACGTATATTAAATGTTAAATATCCTTATTAGCATGTTTCATCTATTGACATGGAAATTATGAAAAACAAGGAAAGAATTCTTTCTGAATAGTTACTGAACTGATATACTAAATTATCCTATTTCCTCCAGAAAACACTGGTTGGTGTGTGTGGTATGAAAAACGCCGTCTGAGTGTATGAATGTTCTCAGCACTGATAAAGTTCAGGGTCAGGATGTGTGGGTAGCACCCGATGAACTGCTAAGGCTACATAAAGCCTTCTTTGTCCTGTTAGTTTAACATCTCAGGCTATGCTATCAGCTAACACTAAGCCAGTCATCCCTTAGAGTATCTATGCATTTTTCGGCGCCAACAAACACTGCTCATGGCAAAGATAGCGGGGACATGGTGAGTATCTGGATGAGCATAAATATTCTGCCTTGCAACACACTGTAATATACACACACTCTGCTGTAGTCACACCCCAAACCCACCCTCGCCTATCACACTGTATTCCACCACACCCGCGTCAGGATGCTTTATCTTCTCTGAACTGGTTGACTGAGCAAAAGCATGACCCCCTTCTGTCTCCACCTCCCTTTCACCAGTGCAAGTTAAGCATTGATTTCATTCTGTGAAGTTTTTCTAGACGTTAAGCAGGATGGCTGCTCCTCTCAAACACGCTCTAAATCACAGGCCCTTTTAATCTGTGACACTGGACAGCGAAAAACAAAGTCTGGCCAGACTTTCTTCACTCTCTGTGCTCTGACCCACATCTTATTGCACATATACACATTACACACATACTTCACCAGACCCACTATCTAGGTTTCCCCCGTCTGTCTTTCTTTTGTGTCTTTTCCGAGTCCATGGTCAAGGTCAGTGTTCTATAACCGAAACCTCTCACAGGAAGTGTCTCCCACTACAACTACAGCCGCTCATTGAATTTGCATTTCTTTTAGGAGTTAGGCAGAAATGTTGCTAATCTACTTTTGCTAACGCAAAATGACTACATTTTATGGATTTCAGTGTTGAAGCCGAGACCTGAGTAGATTGAGTCCAAGTCAAGACCAAGACCAGAATAGGGTAGACCAAAACCGAGGGGTAGAGTCAAGACCCAGACCAAAAGAGCACTCCATACAACCTCGCGAATCCTGACCATATGCAGTTTCATGTCATGCGCAAAAGAAAATAATCAATCAATGGTTAATACTGGATGTCAATCAAGTCGTCAATTTGGTGAAATATTTTTTTGCGAAAATAAGGTAGAAATAATAATAATGACGATGATAATTAGTGGGCTTTTTTTTAAGGGACTCCACTGGTCTTGGGAATAAGTCCGATTCCACACTTGTTAGAGTCCATGTCAAGACCGAGTCCAAATGCTCCAGAGTCCATGACAAGACCAAGATCATGAGAATATGATCTCGAGAAAAATGCTAAATAACAGCACAGCTTGTTTTCCTATAAAAGCGTGCCCTGTTATGTTTTATTCTTTACTAAATTATGTCCATCTATAATTTTCTTCCTCTATATAAAGCTACAAAAGATACAGTATACCCTTGAGGTTCCCAACCCAATGGCAAGTATTTGTGTTTCTTAAAACCTGAGTTCAGTACCTTTTTTGCACGTGTACTATTCCATCTCTAGCATAAGCTAACTGATATGAAAAGTTATGAATGACTAAGGCTGAGCCAGCAAGTCATAACTGTATTCATGTTAAACTCATCTGAATCACTTTGGCTTACTAGTCTTCCTTCTAATTTGGCCTGTTGATTATGGGAGTGCTCTTTTCAACACTAGGTGAATCTCTGCAGCTGTGCGCTGATATGAAACTGAGTCTAGCTCTTTGATGATAACCCGGTGTAGAGGCTATCTGTTGCCAGAATGACTCATCTCAGGCCAGGTCAGAGGGATTGAAGATCCCCCTTTTATACTCACTGCTCCACTCCCTGTATAAACAATGCCTCTGATTTACAGTTCAAAAGGAAAGATGTGGTGGAGTTCAGAAAAATAATAATAATAATAATAATAATAATAATAATAATAAACACTATTAACAATAGTGCAAAGTGATCTGAGAAAAGACGTACCTCTTGATGGTGGAGGCCAGACTGTTGACCGGGTTCCAGGTCACACATTCCGTCATTTGGTACAGATTATCACTGCCAGAGAACAAATAAAACCACAGTGTAAAAACAAAGAGAAAGACTGGAAGGTGATTGGAAGGTTGGGAGTTCAAATCCCAGGATGGTCAAGTCATGAACAAGATCCTTAACCCTCAATTCCTGAGCCTTAAACTTTAAACAGAATCTGACACACTTTGAAGTAAAGAATAGACTATGACATGCTGTTATATGATAATTATCAACAACAGTGGCATGATGGGCCATTACCACCCTGAAGCTGATTATTTTCCTATACCAACATGACCCAAAGTGTTTTATTCCCCCTATGCCACAGCAATTTGCCTGTGATTAAAAATTTTTATTACATTACATTCAGTGGTTCAGCATGTGGGGGGCATGGTGGCTTTGTGTTAGCACATTTGACCCCCACCCCCACCCCCACCCACTCCAAAGACATTCCTTCTGGGCTGATTATCATGTTCAAAAAAGGGTCTGTTGTGTGTAAATGTGATGCGATGGACTGGCACCCTGTCCAGGGTGTCCGCTGCCTGTGCCCCATGCTCCCTGGGATGCTCCAGGTTCCCCACGACCCGGGAAGGATAAGCGGTATAGAAAATGGATGGATGTGGTGTGGTAGCTCAGTGGTTAAGACATTGGGCTACTGATCGGAAGGTCATGACTTCAAACCCCAGCACTGCCAAGCTGCCACTGTTGGGCCCCTGAGCAAGGCCCTCAACCGCTCAGATGTATAAATGAGATAAATGTAAGTTGCTCTGGATAAGGGTGTCTGCCAAATGCTGTAAATGTAAATGGATGGGTCTGGAATGTCCATGAGAAAAGATAGTCCCTATTATAACTCACATTATAGCAGTTATAAGTGGTCATAACTTCTCAACACAAAAGAAAAAAGTAATGTTGCTGAGAAGCAACCCTATGCCACGGAAATTTGCCTGTGATTACGATTTCTAAAGTGCTGACAACTAAAACTTCATAAATGTTAAATAAAAGTCTCTTTACAGAAAGCTTCAGCATATCAATGATTATACTTTCTTTTTTTAAATAACAACAAAATAACAACAACCATGCAAGTCGCTGTGAATGTGTTGTTACTATAGAAACAATAGCGTATTAGAATGAGCTCATTAATATAAACCTGTGATTTGAATGACAGGGCTGCTATTCTAGAAAATTAATCAACACCTTTTGACCAATCAGATTTAAGAATTCAGCAGTGTTGTGGTATAAGTCACTTAATTAATAAATATACATTTTTAAAAATTCTCTTTCTTTCTCATGAGACACATTGCGCACCTCTTGTACTGTATTAAGGCTTTGTGTAGTAACACTGCCTGGGATTTGTGTGTGTGTGTGTGTGTGTGTGTGTGTGTGTGTGTGTGTGTGTGTGTGTGTGTGTTATTAGGGGCAGGAAAAGCAGCGGTAAAAACATGGACAAATGAGTGAATGTGGTACTGGTAATGTTTAATATTTACATCCATTAACTGGACAGTCACTTTAATCCAGCAACTTTAAGTGAAGTTTATCCAATCCAATCTTGAGTAGTATTAAAAGATTAAACCAGGAGTAAAGCGACACAGGAGACCTGGCAGGAAATCGGTTAGCCTCTAGTTAGCTACTGAAGAGCCTGCTAACTTAAATAGATCACCATATAACTCACTGTAGAACCTTAAATATAAATTATAACCAACTTTCTACCGAAAACCAGATGCTCTGACTGTTAACAAGCTAGAATCTTGTTACCTTTTGCACCTAAACTGTGATCAAGGACAACAGCTAATACATTCTAATAGTTAAGCAAGCTACTGAAGTTAAGTGTTTGCTTAAGAAAAAAAAAAAGAAAAAAAACACTTATTTTATTAGGGGTTTTGTTGGATTTATTTAAGATGAATGTATAAAAGCATATTCATTACAGTAACCAGGCTTAGCTTAATGGCAGCAGTAACAATTTTTACCTACTTTCACAGTTCTCTCTGAACACTGCATGCTAGCAAAATGATCACGAGTCACCCAAATAATTAGCATTTTGTTTTATAGGTATCTACTGTGTTGTATGTACTGTATGTTGCTGCATACATGTTGAATTTTCTACCCTGTACATGCAGTGAATAAACAGTTTCTGATTCTGATTTTACAAGAAAAGCACAGAACCCAGCACAGCTGCTTTACAGTTTCTACTCTGCTACGTGCTTACACACCGGATTAGCGTCATCTGGAGCAGTGAGGCGCTCTCACTCTCATATCTGATCAATGACAGCAGAACTGCAGAGGTCTGGAGAGTCAGCGTGCCTGGTACTGTGTTGTAATTATGTAACATCATGAAAGTGCTGACAGCAGGGAGGCGTTGAGCGGGAACGAGGCTGAATTAACCAGCATGAAGCACCGTGCTCAAGCAGCTAACGAATTTGTGAGTGCAGCTAGAGTCATAGAGTGTGAGGGAACGGCTGTAATGTTTCACTTTAACCCTAAACCAAGACAAAATCCACCAATTCAAAGTTCGGAAGATGCTTTTTTTTTTTCCAAAGTGGCAGAATCTAATCCAAGCATGGAGCAGCATAACAGAGCCACCGTTTATTTCCTCACCTATCTGTACATTTTACAGTTGCTTTTATATTTAATACACTTTTATGTATCACCCTTGTCCGGAGCAACTTACATTTATCTCATTTATACATCTGAGCAGTTGAGGGTTGCTCAAGGGCCCAACAGTAGCAGCTTGGTAGTGCTGGGGTTTGAACTCACAACCTTCTGAAAAGTAGTCCAACGTCTTAACCACCGTGCTACCACTGCATATACGTTTATGCAAGTAGCCTTAGCAGCAAAGGAGGATACAATCCAAGCTTACAGCTGAGTAGTTAAGGGTTCAGGGCTTTGTTCAAGTTCACTCTAAATAGCCATCGTAGTCTCATCAATCAACTTAGGTTTGACTTTCACTGTTTTGTAATTGTATCCCCTACCCACAAACAAAAAATGAAGAGCGAACCACAAACACTGAGTGTTATCGAGATTTTTACACCCTTATCTCTGGAGCTGTTTGTTTTAGAAACCCATGACTTGCTATTTTTAAACTCCTGTATTATTAACCACTGGCCTTGATGTTAAATACTAGAAATGCTCTTCCCAGCAGTAACAGTCATATTAGAGATGTTTCTGACGTTAGTGATAATTGTGTTTCTATTATGCTGAGTTGATATTTTCTGCTTTTGCATACTTTGGGGATGAGTAAGAGTTGAACTCTCTGTGTTAGCTCTTTTGGATTGTGGGTTTTATCATAGCAAAGTGCTTTGGGGGGAATTGGCTGAATGCGCAGCAGTGCTACAGGAAGGCGAGGAGGTGTCATCGAGTCTTATCAACATTAGTTCTGATATTTTGGGTTCTCCACGATCTCCCGTTTCTCCAAACAACATGAGAATACTATTCCAAGAATGCACCCTCATCTCTGAGCTTCTAGCAGTAAATTATCGCAGCGTATTTGCATAAGTATTCACCCCCTTGAACTGTTCCATGTTTTGTAGTGTTACAACCTGGAACTGAAATGGACTTGTATTATATTTTTAATAATAGACTAAATGGTGTATGTTCAAAGTTTGGGATTTTTTTTTTTTATGAACAAACCCTGATTGATACTTTTTCCCCTGAATTTTGTCCAAAAATGCTCTGTTTACATATAATTACTTATTTTTGTCATTTTTGTTTTTGTGTTTATGTAATTTATGTAACTTATAATTAGTTACATACATGTAATTAATAATAAATAGTTCTAGGTTGTTACACTACAAAATATTGAAAAGTTCAAAGGTAAATCCTTATTCAAGACTCTGTACTTTATTGCACTGTTCCAGTCTGTCCTCTCATTTGTTGTCCTCCCATAACAATTACTCCTCTCCTGTTCTTGTGCCATGTCTCCTACACTCATCATATCCCCATAATTTCCCGTTCAAGGCCTCAAATTCTGTCCTCAACCTCTGATTTACCCCAGTACTTTTCTCTCTGGGGATGACCAGGCAGGTCAGATGAGGAATTCAGAGGAAACGGACTGTAGATCATGTTGAGTGTATTTTGGCCTGCCGAGGGCTGCTGTGCAGCTCTTAACCTTTACACAGACAGCATGGCTCTCTGCAGGCTTACTCTGGATTTCTGAGTCACACAGTGGAAGAATCTGGCATCAGCACAGAAAATGCTGTCAGATTAGTTAAAGGAATGAAATTGCTTTTAATGCGAATCCCAATAAGTAGGAGGAAAAAAGACAGCTGCTGTACCTGTTGTAGCCGTTTCGTAAAAGAAGAGTCTGGCTGTCGCTGGGGGTGTGGCAACCATAGACAGGGGGCGGGGCCAGGTACTGTTGCTCATCTGCGAAAAAGAAAGGAATGAAATGTGAGGGGGAAAGACTTTCATATATGCCATTCCTCTTTGTAGTATAAAGAATATCAGTGCCATTTATTATTTTCATTGCATTGTATTCGTTCCTTTTTAAACATTTGTGAATATAAAAATGAGTTGTTAGGGGAACAGGAATATTTTTCCCCAAATCGACCTAAACATCTTTTGCATCCGACATTTACTTCATTCTTTTTTGCACTGGAGATACAATGTTAATGTAGCTAATGTGTAATGCAAGTGTACCTTTTTTTTTGCTCTACACCACACATTTTTTGCATCTTGCAGAAGGCAAAGGTCACATAGACTTGTTGATGTAATTTAGGACACAGTATGACTTACTGTTATCCACAAACTTAACTGTCTAATTGAAAATTACATGGGGCAGCCATCTTAGACAACTAGCATAACTTCTTTTAGAGCAATTAGTATCCTTCTGACCTTTATCGATACAGTATATTTATTCCTCTTTCATTCCAAGTTTTGAAGCCGGGATTCTACTGAAGAGATGGAAGTTATGCAGATCATAATATAGTTCCACTTTTAACTTAAATGGTTTGGTTCTAGCAACATTGTCTGAAGCATACAACTTACTAACCAAGATTTCGAGTGAGACTGACCTCCATTGCATGTTAGCTCCTCAGATGAATACTAAAAAATCAAATATCCAAAGTTTGTCTCTGATAAATTTAATATACATGGAAAGTTGTGTCAATTAAATTTTCTGACTACGACTATGTTCAGACTAAAAAAAGCTCTCATACTTCCGAGATCCCCTACTCCTATTTTCCTGTTTAAGCTTTACAGGAGGAATAACAGATTGTTCTTCAGGGAGTAGATATTGAAGAGTGGCCTTTTCCTCACTGCAGTTATCCAAACAGGCCCTGTGTTCTCCAAGCCCATAAAGCACTCACATGGATTTCTGTATCAAGCATCAAGAACTAAAAGAGGATTAGGTCCTTTAAATTTACCAGCACTGAGGGGGTAAAAATGGGTCCCCTGGCAAGATTACACATTCTTCTAACCTTTACCACAGTCTGCGCCAGCTTCTCCACTGAGGAGGAGGAGGACTGATCACATATTTACACTGAAAGGTGATACCTATCAGAGCGAATTGGTTTTGCTACCTTGTTGTTAAAATTCTTTGCTAATGATTAGCACTGTCTGACTCTTAATCCTCAACTGCTTGGCTCTATAATTGGAATGTATTCACCTTCGTTTGTAAGTTACTTTGAATGAAAGCAACTGCCATATGAAAGAAAATATATCAGAAGACTTGTAGGATTTTAAGCCTACCAGACAAGACATATTATACTACAGCCCTTTGAATTCTCAATTCTGATTGGTCAGAAGGTTTTGATTCATTTTCTAGAACTGCAGCTCTGACACTAGTTCAAGTTTTAATTCAAACCACAGGTATATATTGATGCTTTTGTTCTGATACTTTATTGTTTCTATAGTAACAGCTCAGTCACAAGGGCTTGCATAAACTTAGACTATAGTAAATGGATTAATAGACTATAATAAATGGATTTAAGAAAAGTGTTGGTGTTTAATAATGAAAAACAAATAGATGTTTAACTAACATTCATGGAAGGAGTCGCCATTGTCAGTGTTTTATAAAAGGTTAAAGCTTTAAAACAGAGTTAAAGCTGTTCCTTGAAGATTCCACCATGGCAATGTCTAAGAATGCAGGCCTTTGCGTTTTGCAGTATTCACGGTAACACATATTTTTACTTACAAGAGAAAGTGGACCATTCATAGCTGCTATAACATCAGTGATAACAGTAAACAGATAAAAAGTACAAAGCGTCATTTTTTATTTAAAAAAAGTGATGGTTGTATTAATTATAATAGAAATTTGTTTAAAAAATTGTAATAAATATAATAATAATAAAAACTGCTGTGATATAAGAGGAATAAAACACTTCAGGGGTGGATTTGCATCAGGCCGCATCACACCATGCCCACTGGTGATATTTTTCCAACAACCCCAATTCAGAAAAAGTTGGGCCAGTATGGAAAATGCAAAAAAACAAACAAAAAGAGTCATTTGAAAACTCAATTCACCCTGTACTATATTGAAAACACATTATTAACACATTATTTGATGTTTTACTTTGTGAATTTAACTTAATAGTAAATAAATTTAATATTTAATTTAATATTAAATTAAATTTAATCTAATATTTTTAAAAATATACACTCATTTCAAATCTGATGACTGCAACGCACTCCAAAAAAGTTGGGACAGTCGACTGTTTACCACTGTGTAACGTCACCTTTTCTTTTAATAACACTTATTAAGAGTTTGGGCGCTGAAGACACTAGTTGGTTAAGTTTAGCAAGTAGAATTTTTCCTCATTCATCCTTTATGCATTTCTTCAGCTGCCCAACTATACGGGGCCTTCATTGCCTTATTGTGCACTTCATAATGCGCCACACATTCTCAATCAGAGACAGATCAGGACTGCAGGCAGGCCAAGCTAGCACCCGCACTCTCTGCTTACGGAACCATGCGCTTGTAATCCGGGCAGAATGTGGTCTGGCGTTGTCCTGTTCTGGATGGCAGCATGTGTTGCTCCAAAAGGTGTACATATCTTTCTGCATTAATGGTGCCCTCACAGATGTTCAAGTTACCCATGCCATGTGCACTGACACACCCCCATACCATGACAGATGCTGGCTTTTGGACCTGACGCTGATAACAGCTTGGATGGTCCTTTTCCTCTTTGGCCCGGAGAACACGACAGATGTTTTGTCCAAAAACTATTTGAAACGTTGACTCGTCGGACCACAAAACACGATTCCACTGTTCATCTCAGATGAGACTGAGCCCAGAGAAGTCGGCGGCGCTTCTGGACAGTGTTGATGTACAGCTTCTGCTTTGCATAGTAAAGCCATAACTTGCATCTATGGATGCAGTGGCAAATGGTGTTGACTGACAAAGGTTTACCAAAGTATTCCCGAGCCCATGTCACGATATCCATTACAGACTCATGACTCATGCACTGTAGAAGGTGAAATGCCCACAATCCTACCGATTTGTCTTTTTTAGAGGCTCCTTCTATACTATGATTAGACGATTGCCTCACCTGTTTCACATCACCTTCTTATTTCAACTTGTCACATCGCTATTAGTCCTATATTGCCACTGTCCCAACTTTTTTGGAACGTGTTGCATGCATCAATTTCAAAATAAACGTTTATCTTCAAAAAACTATGCAGTTGATTAGGTAAAACATCAAGTACCTTGTTTTTATACGTTTTTTGTTTAAATACAAGTCAAAGTACATTTACAAATCACTCCTCTTTGATTTTATTAGCATTTTCCATACTGTCCCAACTTTTTCAGAATTGGGGTTGTATAAGCGCATACCATGTCATGTTTTATTCCTTCATGTAATGCATAGTTATTCTCACTGTTGCAACTGATTTATGGCACTTTTCACAACTGCAGTCATAATTTATACTGTAAAAGAGTGAACAAAGATTTTAGTCACTATACATACACCCTCTACCTGGAAATACTTACAATATTTACCACATTGACATTAAAATTCCTTTTGCATTTTAACCTCACAATGACTTGGAGCACATTTTCCCCCCAAAGTTTCTTTAGTTCCTGTTTATTTCTTGTCAAATTGTCAAAAACCATTTTCCATACTGCATATCCTACACAGGGTTGCGGGGGAGCCTGGAGCCTATCCCAGGGAACTTAAGGCACAAGGTGGGGGACACCCTGGATGGAGTGCCAACCCATTGCAGGGCACACACAAATTTCAAGTTCATTTTGGAAGATTTCAGCCTCTTTGGACTGGGGAAGGAAACCGGAGTACGCAGAAGGATTCCAACCCCCAACCTCGGAGGTGTGAGGTAAACGCGCTAACCACTAAGCCACCACGCCCCCGCTTGTCAGATATAGTGAAGTAAAATATATAATGGTGTTGGTTCTAAAATGTATGCAACGTCTCATTCTGTTGCAATGTTGTGGGTGTGGGTGTGGGTGTGGCAGGTGTCCTTACCAATGGTGGACTGTGACAAAGCATCCTCATGTTTGAATGGGTGAGAACAAGGAAAGGGTGGCGAGTGGTGAACAGGAGTGTGGGGAAAACTTAACGCTCCATCCACATCTGCTGTATTAGAAGAAGAGAGAGAAAAGGAGTTAGCCCTGTAATCTCAGTGCTCTTGCATATATTTCTAAAGCTTTATATGAACAGTTGAGCGAAGTCAGGAATAAAACACAATGAGGCGTGCTGTTATAGGAAAAGAATCGACTATGAAGTGGTGTGATTTTGCAGTAAATTTTCCAGCACTTTCCTAAGTGTTTTTGCTCTTATACAACAGGAATTTGCCAATGATTCCAGTTTTTTCTTAATCAAAGAATGACGTCATACTTTTTATTCGTTCATGCAGATTGTCATGTTATCAAGAAACCACAATGCCTGCCATCCTGAAGACTTTCCCATGTCACAAAACTCAAACCGCATGAAGACTCCTTCCAAAAATGCTTAAACATCTCATCACAGAAAACATATATCATGAAACACCATATGAACAATAATGAATTTGTTCGATTAGGATCATGTATTAGAATGAGAGCATTAAGATAAACCTTGCAGCAGGAACTACTATCACAGTTGCTGTTATCGAAAATGAATCAACACCTTCTGATCAATGAGACATGAGCATTCAGCAGCACTGTGGTATTGTGGTATATAATAACATTTACCACTGTCAAATGTAGTTGATCTGCCAACTCTTGTTTGAAGTTTCAAGCTTCTTTCATTTTGAACTTGAGCTACAAGGCTAATGTTGGCAGCAAGTAGGAGAAGTTTTTAAAAAAAAAACAAAAAAAAAACAGTACGTCTACTTCATTACACATTTTGTTCAGAAGACATCAGTTGACTCAGTAATGTCATTTTGTACATTAGTATTAAAAAATACATTTTTTTTTTTTTTAATCATGTCCACCTGGGCCAAAATACTCATCTAAATCACTTCTAATGTACAATTTGGTTTTACTTCCTACTTGAGTCTGATGCTTGCCCAGAGCCTCACCAAATTATGTGCTGAGGAAGAAAGTGATTCCGGCTTCAAGATGGCTGCTACTGCTTTTATAGAAAACAGTTTATCATACAGTGTCAGAAACCTATGGAAGCTCCTTCAGCCACACATGAGAAAATATTACACAGATTTTCTTGCAGTTGTCACTTTTTGTCTCATAATCGTGCAATATTGCATCTCGATATTAATTGTATTAATATTGCGCAATTGCAACTATTTAACAGATAATTATTTTACAACTTAAGTTTGCAAGTTTTCAACCCTCCAATGCAATCTACTATATCACCTCAAAGCAGTTCTGATAGTAGTTCCAGATGCAAGGCAAATCACATGTTTATATTAATGTTCTTGTTCTAATACGTTATCATTTCTATTTTAACAACTTACACAGAGGCTTGTATGGTGGACGCTGCACATAAATGGATTAAAAACCCATGTAATTCATGATATAATAAGGTTTTCTATGAGGAAATATTTATTTAGGTTCAAGAGAGAGAGGAAAGAGAGGCTGGTGAGGGAGTAAATGTTTATAGCTGTTATAATGTAAGTGACAACCGGAACTATTTGTTTCGCAGATTAATGTAACGTTATACAGTATGACTGGATAAAACGCACAACGTGTCATTCTTTAATAAATAAAAAATGCAACTGTTGCGAAATTGTTGTGTTATAACAGGAATAAAACATGTCGGGCTGCATCACACAACCTCACAGTTGATTCTTTTTCTATAAGATCACAACCCTGTCGTGTTTTATTCTTTATGTATGACATATTTATTCATTTGTTGCTTCCTCAATATACTATATGAAATGGATGACATGCAATTAAAAGGACTAGTTTCACTGAACATCATCACAAAATGTACAACTTGTCAGTGTCAGCTACATGCAAATACGCCTACACAAGATTTTCCAAAAATTCATACACACTAACACTAATCACACTAACTCTGTACACTGATTAGATATGGAATTGCTCTTCTGCTGTTTATCCTTGTGTTTGTCATTTGGTGCATGCCCAAGTTACATGGAAGAGGGTTCTTCCTTTAACTGCTTCTCCCAAGGTTTCTTGAGGGAGTATTTTCCTTGTCTTTATGCAGGCTCTAAAGCTGCACAGGTGGTGATAGATAAGGGCCTCTAAATCCCTGCTTTGAGTTTTCATTAAAAAAAATTGACATTTCAGAGCTATGTATATATTATATATTTCACGAGCCTTTGTGCATTAGTCTCTGTGCATCATGCTAAATTGCAAATTTATATTTCCAAACCCTAAGGCTTATTATCCTGTATGTACATGGAAAGCAACGCAAATGAGCAAATATTATGTTCTAAAGGTGTGGGAATGTGGAGCCATCTGTAAGTTAAGGCATTAAGGAAGTTAAACTATTTTATACCACAGTGCTGCTGAATTATTGAATCTGATTGGTCGGAAGCACTTTTTTTGAAATGTTGTTATTTAACAACAACAACAACAACAACAACAAACAAACAGTGCTCGGGTGACGTTTTCTGTAAGGAGAAGTTTATTTCATATTGATGAAATAAGACGCTTAGAGGTAAAGCTCCAAAGTTTTCTACTGTGGAGAAATTCTTCAAGACAGAGGACTTTGTAGTTTGTGTTTCTCAGTTAAGCTGCATTTTTGTCTTATCCTCAGCTTAAAGAGAGAGAGCGAGAGCGAGAAAGAGAGAGAACTGAGGCTGTTGTGGAAACGATTGTTTATAGCTGTTATATTGAAAGTGATAACGGTGACTAACTTGTTCCAAACATTCCACAACATTAAATGTAACAATAAAAGGATAGAAAAAGTATTCCATTTAAAAAAGAAGAAGAAGTAGAAGATGAAATTGCAAATTGCTGTACTATTTGGGGTTTGCTATTATAGGAAAATCAAATTTGCTTCACACCACCATGTGCTTGATTATTTTCCTATAAAAGCAAGCCCTACTGTTTTTATTCCTTACTAATTAAACCCATATTTGCATTATATTTCATTGTGTGTCCTGTAGTAGCTCCTGTCCTACAAGTAACCTGTATTACTTCTGACTCCACTACACATCCATATATCATCCGCAGAGTAGCTTTTAACTACATTTATATATCACAAATGAATTATTTGGGACGTAGAAATCATTAACATTACCTGCACAGGGGTTTGATCCTGATATAGTGACATAAAGTAACAATATAGTAAGATATATAAAGGTGAGAGAGTATGAATATATGTTTTGAAATCCCTGGCCCTTTTCATGAGATTTAGTCCTAGCCTGTGATTAAAGGTCAGTGAAAGTTCACAGTGAAATCATAGAGAGATTGACTCATTTAAACACACACTCTCTTAGCCAACAGGTTTCTAGCATTGAATTGCTTTGGGGGAAATGGGGATCATCTATCATTGCCGTTATTCTTAAGGAAACCTGATCTCAACATTCGGCGATGTTTTATTTTTGTTTTAATTGTGTTCAAATATTGCACTTAGAAATTGCATTTCAAAATCTGAATTAAAAGATTCTCAATCGAAAAGCAGTAAATATCAACATTCCACCATGTTACTTAACACTCCATCTGTATTAATATATATTCAAGCAATATTAGTTTTTATTAATAGTATATGTAATCCCCATCAGAGTTCAACGCTATAATATTAAGTACTGACTGATGAATCAGTATTCAATCCTTCAGTGTATTTGAAAATAATACAGGTTTAAAAGAAGGCATGGCGATTATAGAATTATAACATCCAGACATCTGGGCAGTGATATAAAGTGATATTTCCTCTTCCTTGAAGTTGTGTAAGAGTTTAAGTGCTAATTTCAAGGATTCTTTTATACATGCCATTTTTGAATAACATGATTTGTTCCTTTATATTTATCTAGTTTACTTGTAGGATTTTAGAATATTAACTCCCCAACTACTTGACCAAGTAGTAAATGCTGATACTACTATTTACTACTGACTCACAAGCGGAATACAAAAATGGTGCTTACTCTGACTCCTCGAGATTGGAGGATTTTCAGTATAGCCGCTCAGATACGGGGTGCTGCTGAACCCCCTGTTCTGTCCAGATGATGGCTCACTGAATGCTCCGTACCTGCAGCCTCCGGCCAACTGCCCTGAAAAGTGCACAGTGAAGGCACCGAGGGTGCAGTGAGGGTCTTCATGGGTGTCCACCGACCCCCAGCCAGGCTCCTGCTTGATGAACGAGTGTGAGGGCAGAGCTCCGTATGGAGAGCCGGGGTGGAAGTCGACGATCGGACCCCACTGAGGAGCTCCGCTGTTGGTCCCTGGAAGAGGTGGTAGAGTGGGTACAGCGGGCATGAGAGGAGTCAGATCTCGCACGTCCGATCCCATCAGCCCACACGACTCGGTCAGCATTTAGAACAATTGACTCAAGAGCAAAACACAGTTGGGCAGGAATTTCTCTCTATAACCTTACAAAAATCTTTATGAAAGATGTATCCAATGCTTCCTCTATGGCAAAAATCATGAAAATGTTTTCCTACAAACAAGTCTGAAGATCTGCCCAAGTCCACAGAGATGCACTATAACTCAAAGTCCAACATAGTGAGCAATTCAGAGTGCTGGTTCTTCTTGAGCTGGTTCTTCAGGAGTGAGGTTCATGCGATGGAAAAGGGTTCAAGGAGACACAAGGAGATAGAGTGGGTGAGATAGGAGTCACCCCGATCCTTTCTAACAGTGTCTGGAGCTTGTCTGTGTGAGTCGGATGTAAAACAACCCTGGAGGAGGAGTTAAGGGAGAAATTATGAGCACTTCATTAGCTTTAGTCATTCCTCTGGACACTTTCTGTGACCTGACTAATGTCATGATTAATGTGTCTGTGGGGGGTAGGGGGGTGTGCTTTATTACCACTAGGTTATAAAATAAAAGAATTAGTGTTTATTAGGATTGGAAGCCTTGAATGACAGGTAATTAGTAATATTAATAGTTAATAGAAACATTGGGGGGGGCGGGGTCAATTGGACTTTATACACTAAATCTCGGAAAAACATCAAATACATTATGATGAAAATCTACTACAATGGCTGTAACTTTCACAGCTTCCTCTTTTTCACTTCCCTTTTCTTGTGAAGACCATCCAGTTTTCATTAATATTTTGTTTTGTTTTTGGTGTTTTTTTTGTGCGTTGGTTTTTTTTTTTTTTTTTTTTTACAACAATCAAAGTCGGCAAGTTTGAGAAAGAACATAAATATTGATTTATATTTACTATTACATCAGTGGAGTACTGAGACTATTCTATGAATAGAATAGAAATAGAGTCCACACCAGAACTGTCAAAGCTTTGAAAGAAAAAAACAAAAAGTAAATTATTTACATTTTGGGCTAAATCACTGTCATTTACAGAAATATCTGTAATAACATGCTATTTTTTCACTTTTGGTCAATTATTGACATGAACAGAACAGACGAACTCACAGAAAGGGGCTCTTCCTTCATTAAGAACTGTAATATTGTTTTAAATTACATTTTAGCAATCATTTTTGGCTTTATAATGTATTTTGCAATTAACTTCTGCAGTTTTCTCCAGGTCTCATTTGTCAGTGACATGATTCAGCTTCATGGGAAAAAGAGAAATATGCCATTAAAAGTGTCTCTGGCGCTGAAGTAGAAAAAAATACCTTGAACACACTACAAGCATGTTCACACTCACAGAGACAAGACTGCTGTGAAACATCCCATCTGTGAGACTGTGGAATTCTCCACAGCAGTAATGGCTAAACTCATCCTCACCTGCTGGAGTCTGGGAAGTGTCTGAACATAACCACAAGCATCTTTTTTTCTTTTTTTTTTTAAATCAGCCACACCCACAGCAACAATGGTGAGAAAGTGACTACACAGTGGAGTAGACTTAAAGTGCAATTAAATAACAGCAATAAATATTTATTACACTGATATACAATATACACTCTCCAGCCACTTTAATAGGAATGCCTGTACACCTCCTTAATAATATTCAAACCAGCCTGTCTGGCACCAATCAGCAAATCATGTGGCAGAAGCGCAGTGCATAAAACCATACAGATACAGGTCAAGAGCTTCAGTTAAGGTTCATATCAAACATCAGAATGGAGGGAATATGTCCACATCGTGAGCATGGGGCATCCTGAGGCTTAGTGCATGCAGTTCCCATTTTTAACCACTAGCTGCAATAATCACTCTATGGAGCTAAATCGGGCAGTGGGCATGCAGGCTCATAATTGCACAACATCTGGAAAGGTGACCAAATCAGTGTAACATCGGCTTACATCTGTCCTATAGCAACCTTTTTTTAATCACTGGTCACTCAAAAGAGGTCATTCATATTTCAGTGGAATTTAAAATGTATGGGAACATGAGGGCAGAGTGCTATTGACCCTGCGCTCAACTCCCCATGGGCTGAAGAAGAGGGGGATGGTGGTGTCAGAGAGAGTGCAGTGCAATGCCGAGTCCTGTTGCATCATCTGGCTTCTACCAGCAGGACAGTGGGGGAATTCTTTACTCCGGAAAAGCTGTGATTCACTGCACGTCTTTTGGGGATGCAGACTGACAGGATTTTAGCTTCAATTTCCAAATCCAGTGTATCATCATTACGATTTGATTCAATGTAATACAGTGAAGCAAGAGCTATGTTACAGCAATTGCAAGATCTCCTTTTTTCTACAAAATTTGTCTGAAAAATTGTCAACTTTAAATCATTTAAAGTCATTATATTAAGGCAGAGTTCTTAAAGCAGCCGAGTATAACAAAAAACAGAGAAAACAAAGGGACTGAAATTAGGCTACAAATAATCTTGTCAAATAAAGACAATTTAAAAAAAACAAAATAGGAGCAGTATCAATCAGCTGAAACAGTTATAAAATTAAAAAGTGTCAGAAAATTATATATTTAATGGAACAATAGACTTAATGATACAGAACTATCCAAATAACAAAAACTTAGTTAATCAGTGTATAATTTAACAGTCGAGTCAGTCGTGTTTGGGCAATGTTATTTGTCATTTATGTGCTCATAATTTTTCAACAATTGTTCAACACAGTGCAACATAACAATAATTCCAGTCTCGATATTAAATGGGCATTTTAATGTCTGAATTAATTTTCTTTATTTAGGTTCAGAATATTAAATGTGGTGTTCATTTAAATTAGACTGAAATCTGAATGCAGTTAGTCTTAGTGTATATAAAAATATGTTGGTCAATTGAGGGTTAGTCGCTCTCTCATCTTCTCAGCATGAGCCATACAGAGGTCATCTTGAAGGACTCAGTTGCCTGTTAACTCTGTCAACAATCTAAGAAGTGCACGATTCCCTGAAGAAAATTAAGAAACCAGGGGGGGTATTCCAGAAAGCAGAGTTAACTTACCGTCAACTAAACCCTGAACTCTAGGTTGATTATCCCAAACCTTGCTTACTCAGGGTATGTCGGTTCCAAAACACCTGAGAAGAGTTAGTTTAATCAACCTCCTATTGGTAACCGAGAGTCAATGCGCGCGCTCGGCGAATACATAAAGGCATTTTCAATAGATCACCGAAATCAGGAGTCACCATGGAAACCAAAGGTGAAAAGAAAAGGGCAGCGTATTTCACCAAGGTGGAGTTGGAAGTTTTAATGCTGGCATACGAGGAGTACAAGCCGATTATAATGAAAAGAAGCAATACGACTGCATCGGCGAAGGAAAGAGAGTTGGCGTGGCATAAAATAACCGACAGTTTGTAAGTGTACGATACAAATAAAGTAAAAATAAAACCACTGTTTAAATCAAACCGTACCCTGTTGAAATTTGTTGCACAAGGATGACTCTCTGAAAATTCTGGCATCATGTACAGCCCCTGGCCATCTGGCCTCAACATTAGTAATGAGGTGGGTCTCATCACATATGACCTGGTTAGTGGGGACCGATAATGACTTAAATGGTTTAACACTGAAAGGTTTAATGAATTTAAAATTACATTTTCTGTTGTTACCTGCACATTGATGCTGTGGACAGACTTCCTATTAACATAGTCTCCTTCATTGACAGAAGGAGCTTTAATAGGAATGTGGGTGCTATCAATGCACCCAATCACATTCGGCAACCCTGAAATTAAATTACAAAGTCTGACAGATAGATATATCCATGCAGTCTGAATAGATGGATCGATATGAATAGGAAGTTAAGATGTGTTAATATATCTGTCATAGATTTTTATAGAAAGGACAAACCTGCCACTCTGTGAAATTCTTCTTTTATAAGGCGCACCGGTTTATGGCCAGGAAACAGTACAAAAGTGTGTAGAAACCTCTTCAGTGCCAGGCATATTGTACGAACGGCTCTACACACAGTTGCTTTTCCTACATGCTCCGCATCGCCCACATTGTACAGAAAACTCCCTGTCGCAAAAAAAAACGAAGAGCTATGCACAGAATGTGTTCTGTGGTAAGCGCTGACCCGCGGTTTGTCACGTTTGATATGTGCGGTTTCAAATAAATTAACGATTCTTTTGAAAACCGGTATCGCTCTCGGAAATATTCATTCGGATATGAAAACACGTCAATACGTGGCCTTATCACCCCTCTCACGGCAAAAAAAACCTTGTATAATCTGTGCTTCCATGTCTCTGAAACGAACTAACCCCGGAACATCTTCAGAGAGCAAGTTGCCATGGTTACTTACATATCCAGAAAGTTACCTCCGTATTTGGAACCGAAAGTTGAGGTTATCAGCTAACTTACCTGGGTATGTCACATAACCAGCTTTCTGGAATACCCCCCAGGACAAGATTCTTCAACAAAAAATACAACAGTTTAATTAAATCCTGAGCATGATATGACCCAGTGAATACTGCAAGTTGTGCTACATTTACATTTATTCATTAACAGATGTTTTTTATGCAAAGCAATAAAAGTAAAAAGTAAAAGGAACCAATTCCACCATTTAAAAACAAGAAGGTGAATGTGTTAGAATTGGCCATTCACAGCCAAGACCTCAGTCCGACTGAGAATCGTTTTGTTGTTGTTGTTGTTGTTGTTCACCAGTGGTCTCCATCCACTCTAACAGAGCTTCAGCAATTATGACAAGAAGAATGAACAACAATATCAGGATCCAGTGCAATGTGCAATGCTGATAGTGAAATACTGTATCCCAGAAGGCTTCAAGCCTAACAAATTTTTTAGTCAGCCTTGTGTCACAAAGAAAAAATATTTTGCACTTTAAAATGTTAGACATGTGCAAAACAAATGGTAAAAATCCCAATTAAATCCATTTCATTCCAATTCTACAAAAAGTGGAAATGCTCAAGGGGGGAAATACTTTTGCAAGACACTGTATGTTTGTCATTTGGATACAGAAGGCAACATGAAACACAACCCCACACAGTTCCTGGGGGGTGATTTGTATTACATCACGATTATAAAAACAATTCCCACAGCAATATACCTTCATTCATACTCTGTCACACACACACACACACACACACACACACAAAAGAATAGTAAGGTCAGGTCACAAGACTGATAAAAATGTCTTCCTTTTACACTTCAGAAAGAGCAGAGCATCAAAGCAAAGATAAAGAAGTATGAACAAAAAACACACTTGTATTGGTTGATGTTCTGCAGATGTCTTGGCTTCTGTTCAGGCAAAAAATGACTACTCTTCCTTTCTCTTCATCTTGACACATACACAACATTTACTACATTTACTGTTAAATGAGGTAATGTCATAGAGAGGAACTGTCTATGGCTGTCTTAAATGAGTAGGGTATTAGAATGTAGAGAAATAAATCAGCACCAGAGAGCTCAAGTTTAATCAGTTGCAGACAAATAATGTCAGCATTTAACAGACTTTTCAAGAAAATGAGAGTAACTCGGTTGTTTTTAAAGACTGGGAATGTTCATAAACAGATTATAACAAATTATGTATTTGATCAAGAGTGTCCAATGGCACAAAGAGCACTTAATGTTCTGACAACACTTGAGGCTGACAGCATCAAACAAGGTGACCGTAGCAAGGAAGAACTCTTTTAGATAACACGAGGAAGAAACTTTGAGAGGAACTCTCTCAAAGAGAAAGAGAGAGAGAGAGAGAGAGAGAGAACCCAGAGTATTAAGTATGCTCTTAATCTGTAGTCCTTTAAGAGGATATACTGTACATTGTGCACAGACTCCGGCAAGACTAGTTAAGACAGCATAACTAAAAGGGAGAGCCTGAAGGTAACACAAGCATGTGGGCACCCTAGGACATAAAGTGGCCAGCTACTCCACCATCAACAAACCTGAGTGAACTGATTAGAGTGTGTGTGGGGGGGTGGAGGGCTATACAGCATCCAAACATCCCAGTTTACCAAAACACTCTATGCCCATTAATCCTCCATATCTGTGCCTTTAACTTAGAGGAAAACTATTAACAAAGGCTTGACTAAACAAGTATGTTTTCAGTCTAGGCTTAAAGACTGAGACTGTGTCTGAGTTCTGAAGACTAATTGGAGGTCTATTGGATAACTCTGGGGCTTTGTAACAAAAAGCTCTGACCTCTGCTATAGTCTTTGTTATTCTAGGTACCAACAAAAAGCTTGCACCTTTTGATCAAAGCAAGTATGGATAATCATAAACGATGAAAAGTCGTTCAGGTATTGTGGTGCAAGACCATGTAGTGCTTCATATGGTAATAGTATTTTATAATCAATGTGACATTTTACTGGGAGCCAGTGCAGAGTAGATGCAGAGTAGATCAATAGTGCTGGCTGTGCATTCAGTACGCTCTAATTTTATATTCATTAGGTTACTAAAACATTCTGAGTGTTTCTACATTTTTTTTTAGCTTGGGGAACAGACACAGTCTCAGTATGGTGGAACCTGAGTGACGGCTCAAGACAGCTAGCAGAAGATCAGTTTAGCCTGCTTGTGTGCTCCCTGGCCTCGGCTCTGAAATGTCACAGATTAACTAGGCCTCTTCTCAGACTATTCTAAATAAACCAATAGTAAAACCAGGGTGAAGGATAAATAGAGGATTTGTGACACTTTTTTATGTATTTATATTACAGATATGATATTCAAGTCATTTTGATTATTTGTAGATGAAAAAGTGATTTTAAAAAAACTTTATTCTATCACTGTGTTTTTCCACTGATATAATTTTTATCACTGAGATTCTCTAAACAAATGGCCTGGACCAATGGGACATACACTATGTGGCCAAAAGTATGTGAACACCTGACCATCACCCCCCATATGTGCCCATTCCAAAACTACGGGCATTAACATTAATGTAAAGGGTTAACCTTAAAGAGTTACAGATTTGTTTTTAATTAATAGACATCTACTGTCCAAGTGTGTTTTTGAGTCCACAACAGTGTTTTCGTTGCCCTGATGTAATCCATGAAGTGTTACATTTTGAGAATGGCTGAGACTAACCAGGAGACATCTGACAAAAAGATACTGAATCTCGATAATGGCTTGCAAGGACTCAAGTAACAGTCACAAATCATGAGCACTTTTCCTCTGACACACTTGAGAACTTCTCTTGTTCTATGACGGGGGCAAAAAAAAACCTGCCTGCACTCATGAGTTCACTGTTTTAACTCAAAAACTTTTTTAAGATCAAATACCAAAGTCTACCAGAGCCAAAGCCTTAAAAGTGTTATTGTGTCCTTGCGGTTTCTCTTCCATGCAAAATGAATGGCTTGTATCTGGGTAATAATTTGTCTGTAAGAGCAGGTGAACATGATTCAGTCCACTGAGTGGGTGCAAAGTTAGGTCAGATGAATTATGGTAGAATATTTTCAAATTGTCCACCAAATGCTGTTTGAGGAATGGAAAATATCTGATCTTCCCAAACCTTTCACCCAGTTGATCATTTCATTGTGGTGAGTCCTAAAGACAATTCTTAGGTTTTACTGCCTCAGTATATGTTAATGATAATGATCTGATTTTATATAACAAAGACATGTGGATATTTATAAGAAACAAAACTATGAAATGTGTGTTGTGGAGGTGTTGTTCCTGTCAGTTTTGATTATACAGTTATATTTTCTCATAAATTTACATACCCCTTGCAGAGTCTGCAAAATGTTAGTTTTTTTTTTTTTAAATAATAGGAATCATTAAAATTGCATTTTGTTTTTTATTTAGTACTGCCCTGAATAAGCATAACAGATGTTTAGTCCACAAGACACAATAATAACTGAATTTACACAAATGAACCAGTTCAAAAGTTTAAATACGCTTGATTCTTAATACTGTGTGTTGTTACCTGGATGATCAACAACTGTTTTTATGTTTTGTGATAGTTGTTCATGAGGCCCTTGTTTGTCCTGAGCAGTTAAACTACCCACTGTTCTTCAGAAAAATCCTCCAGGTCCTGCACATTATTTGCTTTTCCAGCATCTACTGCATTTGAGTATTTGACCATTTTTGAGCATTTGACCTCTTTCCAACAGTTGCTATTTTCTGCTATTATATTATATTATATTATATTATATTATATTATATATGAAATGTAATTTACAATCATGTTGCTTTCTCTGCACATGCAACCTTCGTTTTATCATTCAGCTTTCAGGTTATTTTCAGATAGAAACAAGTGACTAATCAATGTTACTTGTGATTGTGTTTGCTGTGGTTTGGCCTATCTCTTGGTGTACAAAGAAACCCTTCTGGAATCTATCATTTATAAATCACCTTTATGAAAAGTAAGTACCTTCAAATAGATATTTAATAGAGTCACAAGATGTATTGTACATTAACTGTTGAAGTTTTGGGGAAATTTTTCCATTGTTGAAAAATTTCTGAGTAATATTTGATTCTCAGTAACCACGAACACACCTCACATCAAGCTGTCTGAGAAATATTTGGAGAAAACGGAGGCACAGCTGTCTGATATGGACTGGGCTGGTCCTGGGAAGAGTCACATTGAAAGATTCAAGAGAAAGGTATCCAACCAGGCCCAGAAACATCTCAGATATTCTTTAAGAGACCCATTAGGACATTTCCAGGAAAATGCAGCACAGCAGTCAAAACTGCTAAGGAAGGGGTTTTTTGTTGTTTGTTTCTAATTTTTTACTCTTTTTTTCTGACTGATGTACACACTGTGTGTGTGCACGGTGTCCTGTGATGGACTGGCATCACATCTGGGGTGCATTCTCTCACCTTGTGCCCAGCTGAGACCCTGACCAGGATAAAGCAGTTACTGTAGATCAATGAATGAATATTGTTTTCCTCAAGTATATTGGGTTAGTTTTAATATCTTAATGTAGATTATTGCAAACTGACAAATGCATTTATTTGTTATTTTGAAAAGCTAGGTGTCCTCAGACATTTGATGTCTAAGGAGCTTAGACATTATTACAAAGCTATTATTATTCAAAGCCATTTACAGTAATAAATAAATAAATAAATAAACAAACAAACAAACAAATAAATAAATAAATAAATCAGTCCTGTTGACCCTTCTTTTTCCTGTTGAGTAATTTTTATGTTTCCATTATATTTTGGTCTTCTGTTTTTACCAGGCACTACTGCAAATGAGGGTCTGTTTTAACATTTTCTTTAAGATAAATGGTAAATAAAATAACATTTTTAAAAGTTTTTAAAAGTAAAAAAAAAAAAAAAAAAAAAAAAAAAAGAACATTATAACATTTTGAAACATTTTCAAATTTAACATTCAAATTTAAATTTAAACAAGTTCTCTAAGTTGTGCTTAAATCTCATGGTATCTCTAGACTATACTGTTCTAAATATTATACATACATAAATATTAGCTACTGGTTATAAAACTATATTTGTATTTGTAACTACGCATAAAAGAGAAGTATGTGGCAGAAACACTGTGTCATGTCTTTACTTTATGAAGCAAGAGTCACTTTAGTCACTATGAGAATTTATTATTTGGAAGACTGGGGAAAATTCCAGGAAAGTTATAACACATCATCTGACCAACACCACCCATTCCAGCTTTACAGTAACTTTTACACCCCCACTCGTGTTACTATCCCTCTAGCACATACAATTTTATCCCCAGTTCACTTCACTGGAAGTTTCTAATATGCTGCACTGTCAGAGTTACTAATGAAGCAAAAATTCACAGACCTAAACAACTAACCCTTATATAATGTTTGAAAACCACAGCAGCATTTCTGTACCTGATATACTCATATCAGCACCACACATCATGTCACTATCAGTTGTAACAAGTAGCAATGCTACTAGCTTAACTACACTTTTAGTAGCATGTCTGTTTTTTTCAAAATAATGCAGCTTTTCCAGTAATAACCTACTTTTTCACCCTGTAGCTGTGCTGTGTTTTGTCACACTACACCATTACTTTTTTGCAATGTATTGTATCCATCATGCAGCAAGTTCAATATTTCTAATTAGTGTAGAACCTTGATTCGCAGCAGATTTTCCTCAAGAATTTGACGGTATTTTGCCCCATCCATTTTCCTTCTATCCTGACAAGTGCTCCAGTCCCTGCTGCAGAGAAACATCCCCATAACAGGATATTACCACCTCCATGCTTTACTGTAGGAATGGTGTTTGGATGGTGAGCTGTATTAGATTTCCGCCAGAGATATCGTTTGGTGATGAGGCCAAATAATTAAATTTTAGTCTCATCTGACCATAACACCTTTTTCCATGTGGCCTCAGAATCTTTAAGGTGCATTTTGGCAAAGCTCAGTCGTGGGTGGCTTTTTTCTTGCAACTCTCCCATACTGGCTGTGTGTTGAGTTATTTTGAGGGGACAGCAATTTTACACTGTTATACAAGCTGTACACTCACTACTTTACATTGTAGCAAAGTGTCATTTTATCAGTGTTGTCCCATGAAAAGATATAATAAAATATTTACAAAAATGTGAGGGGTGTACTCACTTTTGTGAGATACTGTGTGTGTATATATATATATATATATATATATATATATATATATATATATATATATATATACACACACACACACACACACACACACACACACACACACAACTATATTCCTTGGTCTTACCCATTGTTATGAATGACTAAGGGAATTTGGCCTATGTGTTACCTCATATTTATACCCCAGGAAGTCATGGTTGAACAATTTCCTGTTCCTAGTCACCCAGGTGTACTAAAATAATGTAAAATATCAATGGGAATATACTTTAAATATACTTTTCTCATATTAATTCATAGGGGTGCCAATAATTGTTGGATTGTTGATTTTTTTGTCTTTGATAAACCTGTGTTTTGTTTGCAATTATTTGATATCCATGACAGCAGAGTATTTTTGAGAATTTTTTTAACAAAAGATCAAAAGCTTAAACAATAAAGACAATTTTTCACAGCCTTCTTTTCTCATATTTACCAAGGGTGCCAATATTAGTGGAGGGCACTGTATATCTGTCATTTGGACACTCAGAAAGGATATTTGCATATATTTATTTAGACCACAATCCAATCAATGCACAAAACCGATTACACATTAAGGCTCACACAGCCAGTCCTCACCACATGAAGTGTTGTTTTAGTATCCAGCCACCGTGGGCATGAGGAGCTCACTGAAGTGAGGCGTGTAGTGATGAGGTCACTGACCTGCCTGATGGATGTGGACAGTAGACTGGGTGGGAGGGTGAGAAGGTTTAGAGGATGGTGGGTAAGTGTGTGGAGTTTATGTTGACTCCAGCTGAGCCAAAGGAAATGTTTTAAATGTAAAATACAGTAAGTGTCTTGACCAACTTAATTTATTTCTTGTTTCTTGCATTCTCTTTGCTAAGATACAAAACAAATCCACAAGACTCTGTTAACAATGTTATCAAGGATCTGTAAGAGCCAGAATCTCTCTTCTTTCTTTTAAACTGGAAGAGATTCTCACCATGATTTCTGAATTGGATACATAGGAGCATTTGGTACCAGGCACATCCTTGCTGCTAGGAGAATGATGTAGTGTAGCTGGCCTGCATGCTTTGTGGATGAATTATAACTGTTCTTCTTCAACATTAAACCAATCCTTATCATCCTAGCCACTAAAACAATGTTTTCAATGCTAGTTAAAGGTCTTTAAAATGTTGTGATTCATGCTAGGATATTAGGCCAAGGTTTGTTATATGTGCTCCTCTTGGTTACTCTTGAAAAATGGTACAACAAAGTGTCAGTAGTCAGATGAGGGTAGTCTGTATCATTACCTCACCGTATACAGGATGTTCATTATTCATACAGCTCTATGATTCACATCATTTTGCAACACTTCCTAGTGGGTAAATGACCATGGCTTTGTATGGAGATCTTGAGTCATCTTTTTTGAAACTTGTGTAGTTATTAATGTTTTTTTTCCTGGTAGGTTGATTGGCTAATCTAAGTTGCCCTGTGATGGACTGAAATTTAATGCCTTATGCCCACTGCTCCTGAAATAAGCTCTGAATCTATCACAACCCTGACCAAGATAAAGCAGTTACTACTATATATGAATCTATGAATATTATAATCATAGAAAATGCAGTATCACTCACTCACTTTATGTATTTACACTCACCATCCACATGATCACCTGTATACCTGCTCATTCATGCAATTACACAATTAATTGACCGTGGCATGGTTATTGGTGCCACACAGGCTGATTTGAGTAGTTCATAAATTGCTGATTTCCTGGGATTTTCACACACTACAGTCTCCAGAGTTTACACAGATTGGCATGAAAAAAAAAAAAACATCCAACAAGCAGTGGTTCTGGAGGTAGAAATGCCTTGTTGAGGTCTGAGGAGAACAGTCAGACTAGTTTAAGCTGATAAGAAGGCTACAGTAACTCAAATAAACACTCTTTACAACCGTGGTGAGCAAAAAAGCATCTCAGAAAGCACAACGCATTGAACCATGAGGTGAATTGTCTACAACAGCAGAAGATCACACTGGGTTCCACTCCTGTCAGCCAAGAACAGGAATCTGAGGCTACAGCAGGCACAGGCTCACCAAAACTGGACAGCTGAAGATTGGAAAAACCTTGTCTGATCTTTGTCCAACCTGTATCTGCATGATGTTGTGCATTGCACTGCTGCCACATGATAACTGCATGAATGAGAAGGTGTACGGGAGTTCCTAACAGAGCGTATACTCGGATAACTGCATTGCATGTTGCTTTAAGACAGTCGCCCGGAAGTACATGAGAAACGCCGGCGTTTTGCTAAGTTCTTTTTCCGGTCGCTGGAGCCTCGCAGTGAGCGTGTGGATTTTATCTGCGCTTCACAAACATGAGTGTTCCGGCTTTTATCGACATTACTGAGGAAGATCAGGTAGCACTTATACTATTTAATATAATATACACACGTGTGTGTTAGCATTTTATATTGTATTGAGCTTTATCTTGTTTGGTCAAAGCATTAGCAACCAGGTCTTGTTGAGCTCTGGGCTTAGCAATGGACCCATCAAAAATCGCTCCCTACGTCCTGTATGTGTGCACTACAAGGGGGGTGAAATAATGATTTCCGCCCTTTGTGTAGTGCACTATTTATCTTGGAGGGCTGAGTTTGGGATTCAGCCGTAGTTCTTGAGCTGGATAGCTGTTCTAGCCCACCATCCTGCTAGCTGTACGCTTTGGCCTGATGTTTGTTACCTTATGTTGCATTATATTTTGTAGCTAAGCTAAACTGGAACAAACATTGTGGTGTCGATCATTTCTTCGTTTTATTGAAGCTTTATGTTAATTTGCTAACTAAATAAAAAAATTAGTTTCAGACTAAATCTACTTTGTTGTTTAAAGCAAAATTAATATTATTTTTTTTAATATTATGTTTATTATTTTAATAAAATAGAAAAGTACTATTTCTCGTGTCAACACTGACCATTCTTTTAATGTGTTTGTCGTCATATTATTATTATTATTATTATTATTATTATTATTATTATTTCTGTTCATTTAGTCAGTGTTGTGTAACATTTGAATCATAATAATGTATTGTTTTTGTGAGTTTTAACTTTTTATTTACTTAGATAAGTTTTTATTGCTTGTCATCACCAGCTGTGGTAAACAAGTGACCGTACTGTTGTTGTAAATGTAGACACTAGTGTAATGTATATAAATACACATTAATATAACAGTATAATGCAACTAATCACAGTAAAAATATCTATGATATTTAAGTACGTTTATTTCTAAAGTGAATCTTCATAAGGTTGACAGCGAAAAAGCATTTACTATATTATAGCAGTAGTGATGTTAGAAAAAATTAGTACAAGTGTTTTGGACATCCATTTATATCTTTAACTAAAAGATCATATCCCTTATTTGTTTTTTTTTTTGTTTGTTTGTTTGTTTGCTTGTTTGTTTTTATCTTAGAAAGATATTTTTGAGAACAGCTTTTTGTGTGGTATTTCTTAAATTGTCAGTATATATCATGTTGTTTATCTAAGCTGAAAGAGAGATGGGCAACAAGGAAATTTTGTGGATGGCAGTAGACTGAAATGCATTGGAAATTTTTTGAAAGACAAAATAAAAATAAAAAAATCCCAGTTATGCAGCATGACGCCATAACAGCACTACTTGGCACTTTTGGCACTAAAGCAAGTTTGTTGTGTTTCCTCGCTGTAGGCCTCTGAGCTTCGGGCCTACATCAAATCCAAAGGAGCGGAGATCTCGGAGGAGAACTCTGAAGGAGGCCTTCATGTCGATCTGGCTCAGATTATCGAGGCCTGTGATGTCTGTCTGAAGGATGAAGACAAAGGTAAGCAGTAGAGCTGGCCGATATGACAGAAATATCATATCACGATACGTGAGGACATTTCTACGATGCACGATGTGTATCACGATATATAATTTAGCTAAAAAACTGTCCGCAAATCTGTAGTAAAATACACAGACAAAAAAAACCTGTTAAACTGAGTTTGACGATGCTTTACTTTAATGCATACAAAGACAAAGAAGATGAAAGCTTTTTTTTTTTTTTTTTTTTTTTAATTTACATCAACTCAACGGTATCCATTCAGTACCATTTAATTTGTAAATAAAAAAAATGTTAATAAAAAAATACATCGCCATCCCAATGATATCTCATAAAGTGTATCGTGAAATATTTATCACGATATTGATACATCACCCAGCCCTAGTAAGCAGCCATGTCCATGCCCTACATGTGGTGCACTTGTATATTTTAGCTTTCTTTCACATATGCAGTATTTACTCAATTTGAATCAAACGCTACTGTGTTTACCTCATTGATGAGGTTTGGGAAAGTGTAGACGCAGTTATTTGCGCCGCACTTGTCCAAAAACGCTTGTGAGGTGTCTCGGGCCGCTTTCAAGTGGACCCTGGTGCTGTTTGATTGCAGTGCGAGTATGAAACGAGCCATATTCAGGCCACCTGGGGGGAAAACAGGACTGGATACAGTCCCCAGTTATCGATTTAGAAAATATAGATATTTATATTGTGTGATTAGTTGCATTATATTGTTATTAATGTGTATATACATTACGCTAGTGTCTACATTATATTACATAATGTAATGTAATTATGCACTGGCTCTGTGTTTTCTGCTCTGTTGATTTTTGGGATTTCTAAGGTTTGTTGACATTTTCTGCCATTGTATTTCTACCCTAATATTAAATTGAGACATTGAATATTTAATACACTTGTCTCACGGCGTTTTTGTTTCTTTGGTCATCAAACATTTCTCGCACTGATTTTTCCACTTTGACTAGGCCAATGCAATAATGTATTAGTGCTGTTTATAATTATTTGTTGGTGTGTGTGTGTGTGTGTGTGTGTGTAGATGTGGAGAGTGTGATGAACAGCATTGTGTCTTTGCTGCTGATCCTGGAGGCAGAGAAACAGGAAGCGCTCATCGAGAGTCTGTGTGAGAAACTGGTGAAGTTCCGTGAGGGAGATCGGCCCACTCTCAGGATGCAGCTGTATGTACACAGTACACTCATTCGTTCATCCTTTTTGCGCCCTCGCTCACCCACTCGTTCATCCTTTCGCACCCTCGCTCACCCGCTTGCTTATCCTTTCCTGCCTTCGCTCACCTGCTTGCTCATCTTTTTGCTCCCTTGCTCACCCGCTTGCTTATCCTTTCACGCCCTTGCTCACCCGTTCGCACTCTCGCTCGCCCGCTCGCTCGCCCACTCACTCGTCCTTTCGCACCCTCGCTCGCTCGCCCGCTCGCTCGTCCTTTCGCGCCCTCGCTCGCTCGTCCACTCACTCGTCCTTTCGCGCCCTTGCTCACCCACTCATTTCTTTATCCATCATTCACCCAGTCCTTCGTCCATCCTTCTGCTCACCCACTCATTCATCCATTGACAAATACTGTGAAATATTCTGCCTGTCTAGTTATCCACCTGCTTGATGGAATGCAGGAATATTAATTGTGTTGAAGCTTCCATGATAACAAACTTATATAACTGAAAATCATGAGATCTTATGAAGCCCTGGTTTGTGTATAGACTTTCACACTCCTGTTTGTAGACGCTGTGCACAATTTGTGTTGCATCTAGAGGGGGAGAGAGAGGGAGAGAGAGCGAGAATGCTGCAAAAACAGTTAAATAGTCAGTCAGTAAATAGTGTCGGCCCATAGCAGCAATAAAACAGGCATTTTAAAATAAAATTAAAATAAGTAAATAAATACAGTGCAGATGTGAACGTGTGGCATGTATTGTATACTGTGGATGAATTGAAAAGTTCATATGGCATAGGTCCGATGGACTGTTGCACATTTAGGTTCGCTTTGTACTACTGTCAATGACTGATGTCTTGTGTTTAACATTTCAGCCTGAGTAACCTGTTCCACGGTATGGATGAGAACGCACCGGTGCGACACACGGTGTACTGCAGTCTCGTTAAAGTGGCAGCTGCCTGCAATGCCATCACCTTCATCCCAACTGAGCTGGATCAGGTACAACCCGAGCAGCAGGGCTAGTGCAGCGAGGAAAAAACAACAACTGTTGGTTAATTCCAATAATTATAATTCGCCATTTGTCTGTAGGTGCGCAAGTGGATCATTGACTGGAACCTGACCACAGAGAAGAAGCACACTCTGCTGAGGCTGGTGTATGAGGCGCTGGTCGACTGTAAGAAGAGGTACACACATTAGATATTTCTGAAAAAGTTCAGTTCTCTCTTGATTTTAGTTTGTTCCTCATCATATGGTTTGTGTACATACAGTGAGGCTGCAGCGAAAATAATGGTAGAGCTGTTGGGCAGTTACACAGAAGATAATGCTTCCCAAGCCAGAGTAGATGCCCACAGGTATGCTTTTTGTCCACCTAACCCCTTTTAGATATTATCTGTTTGTAGAAATATATACTGCATACCCTATTCTTCTTCTTACAGGTGCATTGTCCGTGCTTTGAAAGACCCAAACACGTTTCTGTTTGACCATCTCCTGGCTCTAAAACCTGTGCGCTTCCTTGAGGGAGAGCTTATCCACGATGTGAGTAGAGTTTAGACATATACAATTATTTTTTTTATTTTTTTTTACATCTACAGGGGTGGACAAATCATAAATACATTATCTAGCCCACTGGGCATCTAAAAGCTCTAATGTGCTTTCCCAGTCCCATTTATTGAGTTGCCCAGAAACCTAGGATAAAAATGGTAGCTAATGTAATAACATATTTCCAGGTATTTAGGTAGTTCAGTGCATTATACTGTATAGACTAAGGGAAACAAATGACTATGATCATGTAGCACATTTTCAATCTTGACAAAACACAAATCGTCAGCCAATGTTTGAGCTACAAGTTGTGTTCTGTAATTATATACAGTATTTTTGAGAAAAGGTTTACGATTTTACATGCAGTATTTTTTTTTTTTTTCTGACATTCACTCAATATCTTATCCTGGATAAATAAAATGTAGGGATCGAAGCAATAAACCGAATTGCCCATGATTATTCTGTGCATGCATCTCAACAGTCAGATATATCATATTGATCATTAGCACAAGCTTATCACCTGGTATAGAGATTCAAATGAATGTTTTGTATGGAGTTTTTCCAAGCCAATGTCTTATCAGGTAACATTAATCACGCATCATCTTTCTCTTTAGCTGCTGACCATCTTCGTGAGTGCAAAACTAGCAGCCTATGTCAAGTTCTACCAAAGCAACAAAGACTTCATCGATTCTCTTGGTAAGTACTTTAGGGATTTGATGAGGACATGTAAAGGAACAATGAAATTTTGTTTAATTTTTTTTTTTTTTTTTAAATATGGCCAACATTCATATTTAATCATACAGTGCCCTCCACTAATATCGGCACCCTTGGTAAATGTGAGCAAAGAAGGCTGTGAAAAATTGCCTTTACTGTTTAACCTTTTGATCTTTTGTTCAAAAAATTCACAAAAATATTGTGCTCTCATGGATATCAACACAGGTTTATCAAAAAAGAAAATATCTTTGTTAAATATAGGTGTGCAGCAATTATTGGCAGCCTTTTAGTCAATACTTTGTACTACGTCCCTTTGCCGTGATAACAGCTCTGAGTCTTCTCCTATAATGCCTGATGAGGTTGGAGAATACATGGCAAGGGATCTGAGACCATTCCTCCATACAGAATCTCTCCAGATCCTTCAGATTTCGAGGTCCACGCTGGTGGACTCTCCTCTTCAGTTCACCCCACAGGTTTTCTATGGGTTTCAAGTGAGGGGACTGGGATGGCCATGGCAGGACCTTGATTTTGTGGTCAGTAAATCATTTTGTGTTGATTTTGATGTATGTTTTGGATCATTGTCCTGCTGGAAAATCCAACCACGGCCCATTTTAAGCTTTCTGGCAGAGGCAGTCAGGTTTTCATTTAATATCTGTCGATATTTGATTGAGTCCATGATGCCATGTATCCTAACAAAATGTCCAGGTCCTCTAGCAGAAAAACAGCCCCAAAACATTAAAGAGCCACCACCATATTTAACCGTGGGCATGAGGTACTTTTCCATATGGCTACCTCTCTATGTGCACCAAAACCACCTTTGGTGTTTATTGCCAGAAAGCTCTATTTTGGTTTCATCTGACCATAGAACCTGATCCCATTTGAAGTTCCAGTAGTGTCTGGCAAACTGAAGACGCTTGAGTTTGTTTTTGGATGAGAGTGGAGGCTGTGAAACCCTTCCTAACAACTTGTGGTGATGTAGGTGACTTCGGATTGTAATTTTGGAGACTTTCTGACCCCAAGACGCAACTAACTTCTGCAATTCTCCAGCTGTGATCCTTGGAGATTTTTTGGCCACTCGAACCATCCTCTTCACAGTGTGTTGAGACAATATAGACACACGTTAAATTCCAGGTTGATTCATAACATTTCCAGTTGACTGGAACTTCTTAATTATTGCCCTGATGGTGGAAATGGGTATTTTCAATGCTTGTGCTATTTTCTTATAGCCACTTCCCGTTTTGTGAAGCTCAACAACCTTTTGCTGCACATCACAGTTATATTCCTTGGTCTTACCCATTGTTATGAATGACTAAGGGAATTTCTCCTTTGTGTTACCTCATATTTATACCCCTGTGACACAGGAAGTAGGAAGTCATGGTTGAATAATTTCCTGGTCCTAGTCACCCAGGTGTACTAAAACAAATGTAAAATATCAACGGGAATATACTTCAAATATATTTTTTCTCATATGAATTCATAGGGGTGTCAATAATTCGTTGCACACCTATATTTAACAAAGATATTTTCTTTTTTGATAAACCTGTGTTGTTATCCATGAGAGCAGAGTATTTTTGTGAAGTTTTTTGAACAAAAGGTTAAACAATAAAGACAATTGTTCACAGCCTTCTTTGCTCATATTTACCAAGGGTGCCGATATTAGTGAAGGGCACTGTACATACCAAATTAACTTTTTTTTCCATTATTTTTTTATTTTTTATAGCAAATAGGTTTTTTCCCCCCTCTGGTTGTTGAACAAGAGAAGAAGAAAAACACTGGCAGCCTACTGAGCCAATATGAATTTTTAAAAAAAACTAATAACAGCAGCTCAAATAGACCGTCTCATTTAAGCCTCAGCTGATGACCATTATTATTTTACCATCATGTTCACTGGAGCATTAAACGCAAACACAGACCAAGATGTTCTGTTAGCAGTTGAGCAGTGTTTCTGCTCTGCTGGAATGTACCACTCAGCAGAGGCTTTGTTTGGCGTCTGCTCAAAGAGGCGAATTCATTAAAGCTGGGATCCTCCCTGCCTCTAAAATGAATGCGACAAATCAGACACACTTTGTAAAGACTCGGCACCTAATGAAATGGATCATTGGTTCACTGGTTGTGTCACTGGTTACTTAATTAATGTAAATACATTTTTAATTTGGTTAAATGTTAATTATTTACACTGCACCAACAGCAGCAGTTTCTATTGGTGATTTGAAGCACTAATAAAAATGTAAGAGGGTGAAACAGAGGAAATTGGCAAGTAATATTTAATTGATTACAGCTGTGTTTAGTCATGCACAGGTGCTGTGCTTGTGTAGCATTTCAGGCCATGCATTGCGTTTATAGTGGGGAAGACTTAAGGACTGTTCAAGATGCTAAAATATATGGCCAGAAGTTTGTGGACACCTGACCCTCACTGCCATATGTGGGCCTTTTTTAAAATGTTCCCACAAAGTTGGATGCACACAGTTGTCTAGAATGTCTTTGTCTGCTGTAGCATTACAATTTCCCTTCATTGGAATTAAGAAGCCAAAACTTTGTACCCAAACCTGTGAGGTTCATGAAGACATGGTTTGCCAAGATTGGAGTGGAAGAACTCGAGTGCTCTGCACAAAGCCCTGACCTCAACCCCACTGAACACCTTCGAGATGAACTGGAATGCTGACTGCACCCCAGGTCTCCTCACCCAACATCAGTACCTGACTTCACTAATGCTCTTGTGGCTGAATGAGCACAAATCCATACAGCCATGTTCCAAAATCTAGCGGAAAGCCTTCCAAGAGGAATGGTAGCTGTTATAGCATCTCCCTATCACTGCCCATGGTTTTGGAATGGGACGTTCAATACTCAGGTGTCCACATAATTTTGGCCATATAGTGTATATTATAATAGCTCTGTTTGATATTGCAATGATTAGCGTCATTATTTGTTACTAGATGTTATGCACAGAGTTGTGACATTATTACTGACTCTGACCTGTACACAAATAGAAAGGGACCACAATCAGACCACCACCAACCTCTCGGTGTACTCCACAGTCGGTACAACATGAGGTTTAGGAAGTTAATTTTATGTTCTTGCTGTGTCTTCAGTTAAAATTTGCACTATATAAACACTACTTTCAGTGGTCAATTTAATCCTTTGTGTCCTCTAAACCAGTTATGCTATGAGTGAAAAATTCTTGTCTGAGATCAGTTTTTCTTCAGATGTTTTTGCTTTTCTAAAAGATTTCCCATCATAAGTTGTTAAATGTTGAGTTTCGTTATTATGCTGTTTAGCAACCTTGACTTACATGGCTACTGCACTAATTCAGACTCATTTCCTGTCACTGTAGCTGATTATACAACCAATGTGCTTAAAGTCCCACAGATGACCATGTGCAATGAGTCGTTTCTTTTTTGTTTTGTTTTGTTTTCTTAGCACGATGTATGGTATCTAATAAATCTAAGTTCATTAGCTCACCCACTGGGCAAGCTCCCGTTTATTTGGCGGCCTACCACGCATGACTCTTGGTTTGCCAAAATACAGATGTTGTTTTTATTTGTGTTTAGGTCTGTCACATGAGCAGAACATGGCAAAGATGAGGCTACTGACTTTCATGGGCATGGCTGTGGAGACGAAGGAGATTTCCTTTGACACAATGCAGCAGGAGCTGCAGATTGGCGCAGATGACGTGGAACCCTTCGTAATTGATGGTACAGCTCAGTTTCTGAGACCTCTAGACATCTCTGGTAGATTGGGCAGAGATAATAAATTGTGACTTAAATCATAACTGCTGACCAAGTTCTGTTTGACTGACTGAACATCATCATTACATGTGTCCTGGATCCTAATCTTTTGTTTGCGTATTGTTTCTTTCGTTTTACTAGCCGTTCGGACCAAGATGGTCTACTGCAAAATTGACCAGACACAGCGTAAGGTTGTCGTAAGGTAAGCTTCTTTTTGAGTTTGAGTCCTTAATCAAGATAAATTCACACCCCAGTGGTTGTGGTTTTATATTCATACCTTGGTGATTCAGTATCAGAGCAGGAAATTAGTTTCCTTTGTAGTGATATAAGATGTTTACATTTAGTTTTGTATTTTAAGGTCTTTAGATATATATTTCAAGCATACCTCAAGGGTTGCACAGGGTGCATGGAATGCTTAATTGTAGCTTTTTGAAATGTACAGTACCTTGCACAAATATTCATCGCCTTGAACGTTTCCACATTCTGAAATTGAAGTAGACTTAACTGGGATTAAATGTCGGTAATCTACCAAATAAATAGCCCATAATATTGACCAAGGAGCTAAAGGAGCTATCAAAACAAGTCCTAGAAAGAATATGGTGGACTGACTCCTCTTCCTAAAGGAGTCCTTCCAACAAATGTCGGTTTAAAAAAGTGAACAGTTAAGGAGAGCATTAGTGAGAGAAGCAACCAAGTGGACATGGGTAAATATGAACATGATGCTTCCACCACCATGTGGATTGTTGTTTTTCTGTCAAACATAGAGCTTTGTGTCAAGACCAAGACCTGGTCTCATGAGACCAGAGAATCTTTTTCCACGTGTTTGCTGAGTCTCCAACTCCAAACAGGATTTCATATGGCTCACTACTCTTCCATAAAGCCCAGCTTTGTAGTGTGTCTGGGCTATGGCTGTCCTGTGAACAGTTCTGTTGTATGGATCTCTCCGGCTCCTTCAGAGTTAGCCTTGGCTTCTTGGTTACTTCTCTGACTAATGCCCTTCTTGTGTAAAGTGTGTAAGATGTGTCATAGAATTGCATATCAAAGTGAAGTAAGTATTTCAAATGGCCAGTGTTTGTAAATCTGAAAAGTGGTGTTATTGGTGATTGTCCCTTTCCCTACATTTAATTCCCCCCTCTCACCTGCCATCACGAGGATCACTGATCATGGGAAGGAGTTTTATTGCTGTATTATGTAAATGTAAATATTCCAATTGTATTGTAATAAATCAAAAGGGATCAATTGGATCAGTAGTTCATCCATGACTAAGTAGTGAAAATCAGTGTTTTATTTCTGGTCTCACATGCTGATCTGTGTTTAGTCACAGCACTCATCGCACGTTTGGGAAGCAGCAGTGGCAGCAACTTTACGACAGTCTGAGCTCCTGGAAACAGAATCTGGTCACAGTGAAAACCAGCCTGCAGGCGCTCTCTCCTACTGTCTAACACACTCATCATAACGCTCAGCAGTTTTTGTACACACACATACACACACTCAATAAAAGACAAATGAAGATCATTTACTTTGTGTCTGAACTTTTTTTTATTTTTTTTTTTTATTTTTTTTTATAAACATTTAACCCTGTGTTGTAGAGTTCTGTTTGAGGCTTTAATCTGACTGATTATGGAGATAAGTGATCAGGGTAGTGTTGAATATTATTGCTAATGGTGAGAGATGAGATACAGGCTTAAGGATAAGGAATGTTTGTTTGGGATAGGGGTAGATAAGCTTTACTTGACAAACATTCAGTTCCATTTTATTGTCATTCTATCCAAATACAAAGTGGAGGGAAGTATCAAGCCTTCAGGAGCATGGTGTAAAGTCTGACTGTGCAGAAACGTCATACAGAACTATTATTAGTAACTAAGAGTTACTAGCAATATTGCTATTGAAGGTGGTGATACAAAAGCATCCCCCCCCCCCCCCCAAAAAAATGCATCAGAATACTAATAAAATGACCTTTTTTTTCTTGTTTTTTTTTTTTATTTTATTGTAAACTTTAGGCTACTTTAACTTGACTCGCAAGCAAAATGTGGCTGGTGAGTGGAAAGGAAGTGTCCATGTGTCTTGGTGTTCACAGAACTGAAGTGCTCTCACATGAAACGGTTGCTTTGTTTGTTTACTGCTCTATGCTTGTGAATTCCGTGCACAATTCACCACACCTTGTACTTGTTTTTAATGGAAAGTGGTAGTTCAACAAAAAAACATGGTATGAGAAAAGAAAGCACTTTTACCCTCAATAATGAATGTGGAGTCTATGTATATGCAAATTGGAAATGCTCCAAACGAGCATAAACCTGTCACATGGTCTGCATTTGCATAGCTAAACCTGATAGGATCTTATATTTTATGATCCGATAACACACCCGTCACGTTTTGTGTAGTAACTCGGATGTTCCACTTCTTAAAACCATTGCTGTGTCCATTTTCACACTTTCTGTGCCCTTAAAAGTCTCCTGAAGGCATGTAATCATAAAAGCACATTTTATACATTTTAGAGTGCCTTTAAAATAATAATGTCTGCATCTTGTCTGTAATTTTATCTCTCAAGCACCTTGCATTTGTACTTCATGCTATGGATTTTGTTAAATCTGTAGTGTGTAGAGTGGCTTGGTTCCCTGTTCACTTTCACTCATAAGCACTGCATTATGGGGAACGTTCAGAAATATTATAAACAATGTCCATGAAAGCATTCCTCCAGCTAGGCACATTCCACTCAGGAAGGGAGGGACAGAGAGTGCTCAACAGAGCAGTAAAATGTTTAATGATTGCATAGCTTGGAATAATATGTGCGGTGGTCTTGGATAACCCATCAGATGTCGCTGTGGCTGAATTCTGGAAAACAGCAAAAAGAAAAGAAATATCAGGTTTGGAGCAAATTTTTCTGCCAATAACACTTCTACTTTCATAAAACATAGTTTTACTAAAATTATGTGAAAATGTTTCTATTTAAGATTATATACCATGCTAGTGAAGTGTGCTTTTCTCACAAATTGATTGAGTGGTTGGATAGCTACCACTATAATCAATTCAGTTTGTGATCAGATACCACTTGTCAAATTGTCCGCAATGCTCCTGCATCATCAGCAAAGTGAGAACTCATTTCCCATTGTAAACATATAATTCTGTAAAAAATTTGGCAATAATGTTTTTCATATGTAGATTAGGTTATAAATATAGAGGTAGGTGCGGCATCTTTCAGTGAAATTGGAAAGAAATCTTTAAATGCAATTTTCCCCCTTTTCACTTTTGGGGGTAACCAAATTTTAAAATGTTTTAAAAACTTTCCCAGGCTGCCCCACACACACACATTCACATTGCACAGGCTTTCATCCAAATCAATATAAAGGTAAAGACTGATAATCCTGGGATTCTTCTAGTCAATAGTACTATCACTGATCTCTATTATTGGACTAAATCATGATATTGTGTCTTCATTCCATGTTTTGTACATTAGCACATGTACCTCTGGAAAATGTAGAAATACTCTATATTAGTTAACTTTAGAGTGCTATATCTGAGCTACTGTATATTTATGATCAGAAGTCATTAAGCAAAGCATTTCCGCAGACACAAGATCTGTTTTCTTTAAAATGGTGCATTATCAAAGGTTTTTCCATCCATCCATCCATTTTCCATACCGCTTATCCTACACAGGGAAGCCTGGAGCCTATCCCAGGGAACCCGAGACACAAGGCATGGGCACAATCGCACACATACACACACTACGGACAATTTAGAGATGCTAATCAGCCTAGAACGCATGTCTTTGGACTGGGGGGAGGAAACCGGAATTCCTGGAGGAATCCCCCAAAGCACAGGGAGAACATGCGAACTCTGTGCACACAGGGCAGAGGCAGGTTTCAAACCTCTAACCCCCGGAGGTGGGTGACAAACATGCTAATCACTAAGCCACCATCAAAGATTTTTATGTATTTAAATCTCTCTCCTAAAAGCTATTAGTCATTTTGCTGTGTTTTTGCGGAACCCTCTCTGTGTAAACTGTGAAACATGACAAATCATCCATCCATCCATCCATTTTCTGTACCACTTATCCTACACAGGGTTGCGGGGAGCCTAGAGCCTATCCCAGGGGACTCAGGACACAAGGTGGGGGACACCCTGGAGGGGGTTCCAACCCATCGCAGGGCTCAATCACACACACATTCACACACTACAATTTGGAAACGCCACTCAACCTACAATCTATTTAATCTCTCTCTCCTAAAAGCAACTAGTCAGCTTGTTGTGTTCCTGCGGAAACCTATCTGTGTAAACTGTGAAACATGATGAATCATGTGATAAAAAATGTGCCTTTAGTGAATTATATGGAACACCACAACAACTCCCACTATCTCTCCCTCCGTCGTTCTGTATTCAGCTTTCTCCCTCTCTCCATTCCTGATATCTGGTTAGTGGTTAAGATTGCAATGATGTGCCACTGAGATTTACCAGTTGTGTCTTATTTCTCTAGTGCACTTTTTCATGACCCCAGTTTATCAGCCTTTTATTTATTTTTTTATTTATTTATTTTTTACAAGTAACATCTTTCACTGCTGAGGAACATCGATTAGATTAAGACAGTTTCACAACCCATATTACCAAATAGGTTTTAAGGATGATTTTTGGTTTTACTCAACAATCTGACATTTTCTTTGACATTCTGTTAGACACTGATAAAAGTAATGTTTAATAACTAGAATAGAGTTATGAACTGCATTGTTATTTATTAGATAGCTAAGCTAATTATAGGTCTACGGTTCTAAAGAACCTATACAGTCAGGGGTGAACCATGAACCAAGATTGTACTCAAAGTGCAACAACAGTAATATTATTATGTTTTTGCATTTAAGTGTTCAGGGGGGAAAACTGCTTGAGAGTGGGATGAGAGAGCACAGCTACTTGTTTATTTCTCATATAAGCCAACTATATGGTGAAAAAGCAGTTTTTAGAGTGCAAACACACAGGTCTCCCAACCGCCTTCTAGTGAAAAGATGTATTCCTGTGTTTTAAGAAAAATGGACAGGACTAACCAGGTCTGCCTTGGATGAGGTTGGAGATACTTTCACACCCCTGCAAAAATTTAAATTTTTTTGAAGGGGTGTGTTATTCCCTCATTATTCACTTACAAGTAAGCAGATAAAAGGTTTAGACTTGATTTAAAATGTGGCATTTGCATTTGGAATCTGTCTCAATTTGAAGTCCAAAGAGCTGTCACTGCCAGTGAAGCAAGCCATCATTAGGCTGAAAAATCACAAACCCTTCAGAGAGATAGCAAAAAGCTTAGCTGTGGCCAAATCAACTATTTAGTACAGTCCTGAAAAGAAAGAATTTACTGGTGAGCTCAGGAACAGAAAACAACTGTGGTAGATGACAGAAGAATCCTTTCCCTGGTGAAGAAAAACCCCATCACAGCAGTTGGCCAGATCAAGAACACCATCCAAGACATAGGCGTATCTGTGTCAACAATCAAGTCAATAATCAAGAGAAGACTTCACAACAGTAAATACAGATGGTCAAATTTTACCAGAATGATGGGAAGTCAAGAGTATGGAGAAGGGAAGGAACCACACAATCATCATCTGATGGCGGGGGCATGTATGGTTGCAAATTGAACTGGTTCCCTTGTATTTATTGATGATATGACTGCTGTCAAAAGCAGCATACGTGCATAGGACTGTATTATCTGCTCAGATTCAGCCAAATGCTTCAAAATTCATTGGGACCATGATTCAGAGTACAGATGTACAATGATGTGAAGCATACTTCGAAAGCAACCCAAAACTCTTTAAGGCGAATAAGTGGAATGTTCAACAATGGCCAAGTCATTCATCTGACCAGAATCCAATTGAGCATGCATTTCACTTGCTCAAAGCAAAACCGAAGACAAAACGCACCAAGAAGAAGCAGGAACTGAAGACAGCTGCAGTAAAGGCCCTGCAGAACATCACCAAGGAAGAAACCCAGCATCTAGCCTAGATGCCTATGTGTTCCAGACTTCAGGCAGACATTGACTGCAAAGGATTTGGAACCAAGTATTAAAAATGACAATTTAATTATGATTGTTAGTTTGTCCAGTTACTTTTGGTCCCTTAAAGTGGGTGACCACATATAAAAAGTGCTGTAATTAACCTGATTTGGACGTAAATACCCTTAAATTGTAGCTGAAAGGCTGCACTTTGAGCTCATATTTGTTATTTAATTTCAGCTCCAATATACTGTGGCAGACAGTTGAGTTAACAATAACTTTGTCAATGTCCAAATAGTTTATAGCCCAATCCTCTCATTAGACACGGTTAGCGCAGAGTAAGAGCTGTTCTGTGCTCTTACACACAATGATTCATAAAAGCACTGCTATACGTAAGCATTGTAAATAAGACTTCTTTACAAGAACGCACTTCTGACAACGTCGTCTGGTCTTCCTTTTGAGATAAAGGATGGAATTTTGCATTTACACCACAGCACAATCCTTAAGCACATCAGCATTCGTCAGACCAGTTCAGTTCTGCTCTAACAGTGTCCAGACACACACTGAGGGACAAGGGTGAAATAGTGCAGTTTATTGCTGTTCAATTAGCAACGGGCTCCAACAGAGCCAGAAATCTATCATATCACTGAAGAGTGTGCTGGCTCAGGATCGTATGTTTAAAGCTCTAACGGCAGAGCTACACATTGCCACGTGATAATGAAGATTATCCGTACCATGATACCGCATGGCTCGTTCCTGTTATTTGGAAGATTGCTTGTGTGGTTTCCATGAAGCACGTCAACAACACCTATTCCTCAGAAACATGACAGCCAGAAATCCTGCTAGACACAGACTCCATAATAAAACAAACCAACACAGTAGAATTATTTTATGAGCACTTTTATAAGCACTACTTATCTCTACCTTGAGACTAGAAGGGTTAAATCCCATTGATCAGATCATTAATAATAGTTAAATGTATTTGTAAAATCTATATTAATAGGCTGTGGTTTTTTGGTTTTTTGTTGTTGTTTTTTTTTTTTTTTTTTACCTTAGGTTCAACTTTTGGTATTAAAACCCAAGTCATAAAATAAGGAAATAAGGGAAAAGTCATTTCGGTCATGTGGACATTCTCGACAATACCTGAAAATGGAAAAAAAAAAAAAAAAAAAAGGTTAACGAATCACTATTTAGAAACTGAACTTAGTATACTGAAGACAAGTTTATTACTGTATATAGCACATTTCATACACAAAGGCAATTCAAAATGCTTTATATAACTAAAAGCTAAATAACAGAACTTACTGTAGATGTAAATAATTAAAAAGGAAAAGTGCAGTATGTAGAAAGAAAGTATCAAAGGCACAGGAAAAGAGGTTTTTTAATTCTGTACTTAAAAATGAAAAGATTTAGGGCATAGAGATCTTCTGGCAGCTGATTTCAGCTTTGAGCAGCATAGGAACTAAATGCTTTCTCATCGTATTTGATTCTATAGTATATTTTATTAGGCAGATTCAATTTTATTTAAGAAGTGATTCATAATTGTCGGTTATAATTTCAATAGTTTTCATTTAAATGAGAAAAACCACTAAAATTTAGTAGATTTCACATTTCTGTCAGTGTGAAAACATAAGATTCAAATGAAAAAGCTGCGAAACCATATTCATCACATTTATATGAATATGGCATGACAGTATCTAATCTAACTTACCTAATATAAAATATTTATGGTGATAGCCATATATTGAAGACATGAATACCTTCAGTGACATCTAGTGGTTTACTTCCTCGTGTAAAGGTTTTTAACCCTTGTGTTCTGTTCGCTATTTAGCAATGGATACTGTGCTCATACTGTCTTAGGGAAGCTGAGACAGAAATTAATATTTGAAATAACCAACCTTGAATACATCGATGATTCTGGGGAACAGTAAAAACACAGCTGAACATTTTAAAAAAAAGTTTCATGTTGAAACTTTATTGTATGTTTACACTTAAAATGTAACAATTTAAACTATAAACAGAACACAAGGGTTTCACTCTTAGTGACCACTTGATCTTGTCCTTGCACTATGTACAGGGTTGAGTCTGACAAAATGTGTATAGCAACATAAACTATATGGCCAAATGTTTGTGGACACCTGACCGTAACACTCATATGTGCCCCCCACCCCCACCTTTTTCTGTTATAATAACCTCCACTCTTCTGGGTAGGCTTTGAACTAGATTTTGGAACATCTCTGTAGAGATTTGCCCATTCAGTCACAATAGCATTAGTGAGGTTGGGCACTGATGTTGGGTGAGGGGGCCTGGGGCACAGTCAACATTTCAATTGCTTCCAAAGGTGTTCATTGGGGTTGAGGTCAGGGTTCTGTGCAGAACACTTGAGTTCTTCCACTCCAACCTTGGCTAACCATGTCTTCATGAAGCTGGCTTTGTACACAGAGGCATTGTCATGCTGGAACATTTGTTTGGGCCCCTTAGTTCAACACATGGGTGTGATGGTCAGGTGTCCACAAACATTTTGACATATACTGGTCTTTTTCCAGTCTTCAACTGCCCAGTTTTGGTGAGCCTGTGCCCACTGTAGCCTCAGATTCCTATTCTTGTCTGACATGAATGGAACATGATGTGATCTTCTGCTCTTGTAGCCTATCTGCTTCAAAGATTGACATGTTGTGTGGTGATGCTTTTCTAGCCATCCTGTCAGCTCAAATTAGGCTGGATTTTCTCCTCTGACCTCTCTCATCAACAGAACCGCAGAGCTGCCACTCTTTGGGTAGCTGAGGCAGAAATGTATAAATTCTAGAAACTGTTGTGTGTGGAAATACCAGGAGATCAGCAGTTTCTGAAATACTCAAACCAGCCCATCTGGCACCAACAACCATGTCAGGGTCAAAGTCACTTGAGATCACATTTACCCCATTCTGAAGTCTGAGGTGAACATTAAATTTTCATGGCGCGTATCTGCATGATTTTATGCATTGCCCTGCTGCCACATGATTGGCTGATTGACAAGCCGGGGTGGGACGTGAACAAAGGCTGAGGTCTTTTGGAGTGTGGGGCCGGCTGCTCCAAACATTCTGAGTCTGCTGTGTCATCTTCTGTGCTGCACGATGGCATTTTTGCACAAATCTTATAACCTGCATACAAGTGTATCTTTTCACACAATCTATATTCTGTGTATATGTTCACCACAGGTTTGTATATTTGTATAGTTGTTTATTTTAACACTGGAATTTCCCATCTGGGATTAATAAAGTGTTATCTTATAATTGCATGAATCAGCAGGTGTACGGGTGTGTGTGTGTGAGAGAGAGAGAGAGAGAGAGAGAGAGAGACACGCATTAATATAGGCTATGGTATAAAACTAATACACACAGTTTTACTCATGAGCCAGTTGTTGTCTCTGCATTTTGTGCGTTGGTGTATGATTTGCTCTGGTTCATGGCGACAGAAGACTTGTGCATTTCCTCCTCTCAGTTCTGCTGCTCTGCTCTGACCTCGCCCAGGTGAGTAGATCGACTACTTATGACTGCATAGACGCCTCCTCACAGGCCGCACCTCGAACACCTCACCATAACCTTTCAAGCAGTAAAAATAGCACGCGAACCCTGAAAGAGAACCTTACGCGAGCAGGAAGAGGAAACTCGGCGCGTGAAGGGAGCTAAATGTTCATATAGCCGATGCCTATTTTTAGTCATGTAGTAGTCCGTGCGGTTTAGGACGGAGCCCAGTGTTGCGTATGTGATTTTGATTTATTTATTTATTTATTTATTTTTACGGTTCCTGAAACTCGTGCAGTTTGAGCGCGTGGATATTCCGGTTTTACTCGGCGCCCGTTTCTGTCTTGAACACGGCAGTATGGAGGATTTTGGCGCGTTGCCATGGAACAGGTGGTGGTGGTGCGGTCAGGATTTGATGATCTAAACCGAAACTTCCTGAAACGCGATGAGTCCTCTTCGGCTCTACCGAGAATAGTAATAAATAAAAGCGCTTGAGGAATTTAGCGAAACTGAAAACAAACACCTTTGGGATCCGGACTGAATGATTTAACAGGTAGGTTTATTGTAAAATTGTAACTTTCGTATTTTCGTCTCGTGACCGAACGTTTGCTAATAACCTACGTGAACATTGTTTATGTGTGATTTAATAATACCGTGTTTGGACATTTATTTACTTTTTTACGCCGTAGTGGACTAAACTTCGTCTTTTGTCGAGTTTCTTTCTATCTTTTGTATCATCTTTGTTGTGTTTCTGTATTATCCAGGACACAGCAACAACAAAACGAGTTCATTTTGGTAAAATGCTAATGAAAATGCCTCAGATGACAGAAAGGCCAAACTGAGACAGTGTAGGCTAACCACAACATGTGACCCTTCCCCCCCACCCCGGCTATTTTCTCTGTTACAGCTGGACAGAAATGCTGATATTTGTTTTTGTGCTGTGTGGCTTCACTTTTTGTGGACTCTGTGTGTGTGAGAGAGATACAGAAAGCTCCAAGCAGGTAGACGACAGAAATGCCGGTGAGTTAATTCAATAATATCAACCAAACCGAGTCTAAAGTGTAGTACAGTTGAATCAGTGAGCACAAACAAAGTAAGTGTTTTTCTTAGCCTGCATTATCCAGGGCCAGGAAACACTGGATGAAAAAAATGTCTGGAAACTGTGATTACATTAAACATGTTTACATAACTTAAAACCTGTTTCTGGACACTGTTTCTAATATACACTGTCCCCTTTAGTTAATTTTTCACAGAGCCTAGTCAAATATTATGTTCATTAATTATATTTAAATGTGTACTGTAATATTCTGACTATTTATTGGAGTGTTTTATTCCTGAACTTTCCGCTGTATTTATTTATTTATACTTCCAGCAGTATTTACTCATTGCAATTTATAACAGTGAAAGATATAACACCAACATGTCAGGAAAAAAATATTTTAAAAAAATTAAAAAACAGACTCACAGTTGGAAAAAGACTCTCCCCCCATTTTGTTGAACCACCTTTTGCCTTAATTACAGCCTTTAGACTGTTGGGATATGTCTCTATTAATTTTGCACATCTAGACTTTGCAATATTTGCCCACTCTTCTTTGCAGAACTGCTCAAGTTCAGTTCAATTTGACGGTGACTGTTTGTGAACTGCAGTCTTCAAGTCATTCCACATATTTTCAATGGGGTTTAAGTCTGGGCTCTGACTAGGCCATGCAAGGACATTCACCTTTTTCTCCTTCAACCACTGTGTGGTCAGTTTTGCTGTGTGCTTTGGATCATTGTCATGTTGGAAGGTAAACCTTCTTCCCATTGACAACTTTCTGGCAGAGGGCAGCAGATTTTCCTCAAGAATTTGACGATATTTTGCCCCATCCATTTTCTTTCTATCCTGACAAGTGCTCCAGTCCCTGCTGCAGAGAAACACCCCCATAACAGGATATTACCACCTCCATGCTTTGCTGTAGGAATGGTGTTATTTGGATGGTGAGCTGTATTGGATTTCCGCCAGACATATCGTTTGGTGTTGAGGCCAAATAATTCTATTTTAGTCTCCTCTGACCATAACACCTTTTTCCATGTGGCCTCAATCTTCAAGGTGCGTATTGGCAAAGCTCAGTCATGGGTGGCTTTTTTTCTTGCAACTCTCCCATACAAGCCACATTTGTGGCGAATTTGTGATATTGTTGATAAAGCCTTTGAATTTTTTTGTATCCATATCCTGACTTGTGCCTGTCCACAACTTTATCCCGGAGATCTTTTGACAGTGCCTTGCCACCCATAGTTGATTGTTTGCTTCAGTTGCACTACCAAGGACTGAAAAATGCTCCAGGAAAGCTCTTTTCATGCTGAGCTAATCAAAATGACCACAGCTGATCACAGTTGAAAGTCAAATGGCTTTGTGTGCCATTGAGAAGGTGATTAGCTACACCTGATTGAGTTTACAAGTAATTTTTAGGAGGGGGATGATCCTTTTTCCAACTCGGTGATTCTGTTTTTTTATTTTTTTTCTGACATGTTGGTGTTATACCTTTCAGTTGGATGTATAAGTTGCACTGAGTAAATACAGCTGGATAAAACAAAAACTGTGTCCATGTTCAATTCAGGCTGAAAAGCAACAAAATGTGATTATTTTAAAGGGGGGTGATTCTTTTCTATACCCACTGTACATCCTTATACTGTGTAAAAACCTAAAGCTTTGGCCTGCGTCATTTCCATCAAATGTTTATTTATATTTATATATTTATAAACACAACATTTGCAGTACAGCATCGTCCACCATCTTGTTTGTTTTGAGTTGAATGGGTTAGGCTGGCCACACACTTGAAGGTTTTAAGTCCAATTTGAACCCTCCCCAACGATCGGGGGGGTGTGGCCCGACTCAAGGCTTGTCGCTACTGACTTTTTGTCAAAAAAATCCTCAACTGTGTGGTGTCATTACGATTATTTTACTGCTCTGGATCGAGTCATAGTCTCCCCAGTCCCAAAACTCTTGATCGGGCTGCCAGAGTAGCCAATGAGAGTGAGCAAGCGTCACCAACCGGGATTTGGACCATTCATTCTGTGTGTATTCCATTCAGCTATTCAAATAATAGGCACATTACTTACGTGTGTAATATTTTGGGGAATATAGACCTTTTTCATTTCTTTCTAAACATTTGTTTGTTTGTTTTTGATTATTGAGGTTTTGATTGAACTCCTTCAATACAATGACTGGTCAAAAAGTTGCCACAATAAAAATGTAAATCGCCCACTTAGGTCTATGTCTCACTGCTATGATTGGATTTTAAAGAAAACTGAACTTTTATTAATCAAATATGGGAGTCATTCTCATACACAGCAGCAGGTTTGAACTAACCACATTATTTATTTTAATTCGTCATGTCCCTAATTCAAAAATGTAATGTGCAAACTGCTAGATTTTTCTCAAAATTGTATACACTAAAAGCACTAAACTTTATTTTTGTGTTTTGTTCAATTCTTTATGTGATCAGGTTTTCTGCAAAGGTCTTTAAGATTCACACCATTTTAAAAACATCTCAGAAACAGCATCCAACTAATGTCACAAACACAATGAGGTTGTGTAGATTATAATTGTTGTATATTATACAGAGGACATAAAGTCTACACACCCCTGTTAAACTGGCAGGTTTTTGTGATGCTAAAAAAAATGAAACCAAAATAAATCATGTCAGAACTTTTTCCACCCTCAATGTGACAACAACCAAACTTTTTTTAAGGAAAAAAAAAAAAAAAAAAAAAAAACTTGCAATAACCTAGCTGTATAAGTGTGCACACCCCTAAACTAATACTTTGTTGAAGCACCTTTTGATTTTATTACACCACTCAGTCTTTTTGGGTAAGAGTCTGTCAGCATGGCACATCTTGATTTGGCAATATTTTCCCGCTCTTTCTTGCAAAAACTTTTTAGATCTATTAAATTGTAAGGACTACAGATTTTTAGTTGGATTCAGGTCTGGGCTCTGGCTGGGCCATTCGGTAACATTGGTGATCTTTTGGTTAAGCCATTCCTTTGTTGATTGGATGTATGCTTTTGGTCATGGTCGTGCTGAAAGGTGAAATTCCTTTTTCTGCTTACTAGCAGACACCTGAAGGTTTTGCACTAAAATCGACAGGTATTTGTAGCTATTCATGGTTCCCTCCACCTTGATAAAAGCTACCAGTAATTGTGGAATTATTATACCTTTTGGACTTTGTCTCATCAGAACATAACACATTTTGACACATGGTTTGGGGTGATTTAGTTGAGCTTGGAGGTTTCTGGTGAGAAAGGGCTTTCGTCTAGCCACCCTGCCCCACGGCCCAGACATGTGAAGAATGAGAGATTGTCACATGCAGAGAGTAATCAGGACTTGTCAGTACTTGATATTCCTGCAGCTCCTTTTATGTTGATGTTGGTCTCTTGGCAGCCTCCCTGGTAAGTTTGTGTCTTGTCCTTTTATATATTTTGGAGGGGTGTCCTGTTCTTGGTGATGTCACCGTGGTGCTCCATTTTCTCTGTTTGTTGTTGATGGCCTTTATGGTGTACCATGGTACATCTAATGTTTTGGAAATTATTTTATTCCTCTACTGATTGATAACTTTCAACAAGTGAGATAAGATATATGCTTTGTAAGCTCGTTGTGGATCATGGCTTCAGCAGTCAGATATAACCAAGAAGATTCGAAGAAAATCTTACAGAAACAGCTGTTTTTTTTTTTTTTTTGGGGGGGGGTCAGAATAATTTAATTGATGACAGCTGTATGATAATTACTTCTGAACATGAAATTGAATGTGATCTGTTTATTCTGATCACAGCCACATCCCGAATTATAAAAGGGTGTGCACAATTATGCAACCAGGTTATTGTACCTTTTTTTTTTTTTTTTTTTTTTTTTTTTAACCTGTTTTTCTCAAAAATGGTTGATTGTTTTTCACTTAATTTTTTATACGTTGTAATTTCACATTGAAGGTGGAAAAAGTTCTGACAAGATTTATCTTGGTTTCTTTTTTTTTTTTTTACATCACAAAAACCTGTCATTTTAACAGGGGTATGTAGACTTTTTCTATCCATTATATACAATATGTCAGTTGAAATATTATTTTAAAATATCTGAGTTCTCCCTGAGGGGTTACATAAGCAGTTATGCGAACTCTTGCTGATGCTGAGCTTATGCAGGTAATGAGAAGTGTTACAGCTTAATGAGTTCATAGGTCACATTCATAACTCTGTTATGAACTGCCTGTAACCTGCAAATAAAAGACCTTGTGGGTAGGAAGTGTGTATTTATTAACATCAATATTGATATTATTACTACTATTAGTACTACCCTGCGATTGCTTAAAGTGTCTATCTGCAATAGTTGCTTTTGCATGATAAGTTGGATTGGAGACATTCGAGGTATAGCGTATGTGTAATGTCGACTATTTTGCTCTGGACAGTGTTTACAGAAGAACAGGATGCCAATACATTTTTAGGACGCCACCTGCTGTACAACCGATTCGACTTCGAAATCTTCACCCCGGGCAATTTGGAGAGAGAGTGTATCGAGGAAGTGTGCAACTATGAAGAAGCACGCGAGGTTTTTGAAAATATTCCAGACACAGTTGAGTAATTCAGTTCTTTCCAATCAACACATTCTTGCACCAAGCCCGTGCTGTCAGTCCACAAGTGCTACTTTGTGACTCATTACAAAAACACACCTAAATAATAAACCTACAAGCTATCGTGTTTACCTGCTGAATAGGTCAACTTTGTTTGTCGTGTTGATTTATACATCGTCATTAGCTGTATAATTAGCTGACATACTGCTGTTGAAAATAAATTTTCTTTGGGTTTGTGACATTTTGTTCTCAACAGGATGCTTTCTGGAAAAAGTATACAGAGGGTAAGTTGGAGCAGTTTGTTCTTACTGGTTTTATGACCTGTTTATCTCTTGCTGTGTATTTCACTTATTGTGCTTATTATACTTGGTTTTCAGTGCTGCAAAATAATCTAGTTTTTATTATTATTTTACCTCAAGAAAAATCCTTTTTTCAAATGTATTTTAAAGAAAATGTACAGGAATGTGCAGAGAATACAGATATAAAGACATCATACAGGTTTGTAAGTAAAAAGCCAGCATGTTTACAAATTGCTGTCTTTTTGCAGTTTCACATAATTTCCCTGTGTCCATGTGGGTTTCCTCTGCATTCTCTGGGTTCTTCCCACCTCCCAAAAAGGGACTTAGATCATCTATGTTAAATTGCCCCTTGTTGTAAATGAGTGTATGCATGGCGTCCCGTTCAGGGTATATTCCCATGTTTTGCCCTGTGCCCCCAGAATACGTTCTGGATCCACAACAACCTTCACCAGGGATAAAGGAGTTACTGAAGATGCATGAATGAATAAATAAATGAATGATGACTCAAGATGTGATGCCACAGCACAGGACAGTTTATGTGATGTTTACAAAAAAGTTTGTAAAAATAGCTAAATGAACTATTTACGAGCGAATAATTTTTGACATTTATTTATTTTACACTGGGCATGAGGTGGGAATCTACTCTTCATGGAATGCCATGCACACACATTCACAACAATTTAGATAAGCCAATCCACCTACGTGTTTTAGGATGTGGGAGGAAGCCCACATAGATGCAGGGAAAACATGTGAAAGTCCACACAGACCATAACCCGAGCTCAAGATCGAACTGGGAATCCTGGAGCTGTCACCATGGTGACAATTTTGTTTGTGTGTATATATATATATATATATATATATATATATATATATATATATATATATATATATATATATATATATATATATATATACACACACACACACACACACACACTAGGATATACATTTTATCTGATAAAGGATTTTTTTTTTTTCCTTTTTCAATTGCCCATTTAATATATTCATGAAGCAAAAAATCAGAACAATAAGAATCATCAATAATATCTATATTTATATATAATAATACAATATCTATAGTCCCAAACCAGCTCCTCCACTTTTTATAATCCAAAATGATGACATTTGGGTGGGGCATTAGTCTACTGATAGCTCTTATCTTAGATTCAAACAGTATAATACTTTGGGCACACAGTATTATTTTTTTTCACAGTTATCTGCTTACAGCTTTATATTTTCAAAGAGGATGACAAGGTGACAGTGAAAATCAGGGTGCAGTTATTTGGTTAGGGGAAACTGAACTGACATATGAGTAAAGGTTCTTCATTTTTTGGTTGATGTGTCACACCTGGGAATGTTTCCATGACTTCATTATCTATAGCTGTATAGCTATAACTAGCCATTTTAGTTTTGTTCTCTGTTTCTCACAGTAACAGGAAGCTGGGTGGACATAAACATTTTCCCCCCCTATCTTGTTCCTTGTAATGTTGCGATAGTTTTGATGGCAATCTGTTACCAAACATTAGTGAAATTAATATCGTGTGTAATGTGAAAATATCTTGAAGTATCAAGATGATTTTTTTTTTTTTTTTGTCCACCCCTATGTTTCAGCCTTGTTAGCTTTTCCTCTGTTGTGTTTGTAAATGAGCATTCATTTTCTTAACACACTATAACCTGTGCCCAATTCTCCACTAATGTTATAAAAATTTTAATGAATCAGTCTGGTTAGTTGTATCATTAATTTTAAACCCTTAGTGTATAACATGTGAAAAGACATTAAAAGTCTTAATGGACAATATACACAGACGTAGCATGTTTGAAATGTTTTTAAGAGGGGAAAAAAAACAAGCTAAAAGAATATACTTATCACATACTTACTCACTGGTTTGCTACTATTTAAAACTATCCTAAGCACAAAATTAGGATATTAGATTTTTTTTTTTTTTAAGCTTTATAGCTGTTTTAGATATGACAGATCTTTTTGGCTAAATATTATACATGGTTACACTGTTATGTTCTTTTTCAATGATCTTTGCAGCTCAGGATCAGGGGCAGAAAGTCGATGTGACTGCACTGTTGGTGGGCCTCATCGCAGGTGGAGTGGCCATCATCATAATGAGTCTCCTGATCTGGTATTCCTGCCAGAACAAATGCAAAAATAAGTAAGGACACACTGCACGAGCGGGTTACTGTAAAATATGCATGCAGGGCGTTCAGATTAAGGCCAGATATTTTTCTCAAAGCCATCAACATTTGTATGTTGAGGTCATCAGATGCTATCAAACTTCCTTTTGGTTTTGGAAAACTAGACTAATGTCTAAAGACACATTATAATAGCTTACTTGCCTCACTGCTGTTGAATGCTATTATGGTAGAAATAATTTCATGTTCCTCATTAACATGTCTCTACACAGATTATTTTGACAGACTATCTATAATCAGTAAATATAATCTACAATAAGATTCAATAAGATTATTCAGTACACTTACTGTACGTAGTACATAATAAACTGGCATACTGAGTAGAATACTTGCAGCTCACTTTATATATCGTATTTTCCTGATTATAAGACACAATTTTTTGCCTTTTAGCAGATGCTGTTACAGTGAAGCAAACACAATCGGTAAACAAGTAAACAAACACAGCTGCTGTAGCACTTAGAAGTCGTCAAATTGTTGCCAGAATGAAACCTACATTCCAGTTATGTACGAGAGACATGCAGCTATGAGACGTGCTATTTGATAGCATATCTATGTGCTAAGTACAAACCGAGGGAAGCTCAGAACTGAGGACTTCTATGTTTAGTATGGGCATATGTCGTTTTAAGCTTGTTTGATTTGAACACCTTGTTAACCTTGAGCCAGTTGAGTTGTATAAACATTTGCTGTAGTATTTATTTATTTATTGATTTAAAGAATCATCATTCCTTCCTCAGGGTAGGGTAGGTAGCTTGATAGTCAAGTTTCCACCAGCACAGATTGACTTTCAATAGAAATCATTACAAGGAGTAACTGTAAAAGTATAACATACAAATATATGCAAAGAATAAGTCATTTAAATGTTGGATACTGGTGTCATGTCTCAGTATCTTAAACAAGAACTACAGTAAATGTCAGACCAGTATGGGGAAAGTACTCTGGTTAGCTTGGTTCGACCTTTGAAACACTGCCTGGTATGTTAATGTGCTTGCACAGTGAAACAATGTATATGTTGTTGTTTTTCCTCTAAAGAAGTAGAATTTAGGGCTGTGTCTTGTACTCCAGAGAAAAGTGTTGGTGTAACACTACCATTGCTCTCTGGAATATCCATGTTTTTAACTATGTTGCAATATAACAGTTGGACTGTTGGGGTGTGTGTGTGTTTGTGTGCGTGGTCAGGCCCGTCAGGACTCGTTCGAGACGCAGTAATGCCTCTGTGATCATTAGGAGGCTAGAGGAGGTGTCGCTTCACCCCGTCCCTGGTCCTCCTTTATCAGATGAAATGGAAGCACATGGTCTCCCCTCATATGAGCAGGCCATTGCTATAACTGGACCACACGATGCTCCACCACCACCATATCCTGGGTACACACACACACACACGCACATTCACACTAATGCTTTGAGCGAAATGCTTTTTTTAACCACACCATGTAATGTCATGCACATGGAATTGCTGCTGTCAGGTTACACTGAACAGACTTTACTCCTGTAGGCTGTGCCGCATACAAACCTTCAATACACGCCATCAATAAGGCGTTTTGCATAGTGTAGCGTCACATGCATTTTAAAGGTGCCTGCCATAACAAACACCAAGATGGGAGTTAGTATGACCCTAGTCTCAGCTTTAGATGCTCATCTGATATCTTCTACACTTTTCTACAAGTTTCAGGATCTTGAAGGTTGCAATCTGATTGGTTGTCTGTATTTCCATATACACACTTTAATTTTCACTGAATGGGATCTCATCTTTAAAAGTTATTCAAATGTGTGTCTGTTAACATTCTATGTTAATGTGTTTGAAAAGATAGCAGTTGGTCATGTTGAAAAATCAGACTGTAATTCCAACACTAAATTCCTCACATTATTAACAGTAATACCTAACACTAGCAGTTATAGAGTAATACACATAACCATAAGGAACAGGTCGCCTCAAAATTACATGAACCACTCACTGAGAGGAAGAGCGATAAGTATTGCTGCATCACTGTTTAGATGTTTTCTGTAGTGCTGAGTCTAAAGGCTTTTCTGTCGTTAATTGACAGTTATTTATATAGTATTGGTAAAAAGCTACTTTCTAAAAAAAATCCATTATATCATTATTCATGTAATGATTATCCATCCTTACATCCATCTGTCTTTCCATACAGACTTTATCTGTCTAGCCATGTAGTGGGCTCGGAAAGTATGTAGACCTCTTGCGTTTTTTGCACACTTGATTGTGTTTATATTTAATTTAAAATGGATTAAATTGACTTTTTGGCTATTAAGCTACAAACAATAATCCATAATGACTAAGCAAAAACGTGTGTTCAGAATTTTTTTTTTGCAAATATGTTAATCAACAACTGAAATATCTCTTTTAGATAAGTATTCAGACCCTTGCCCTAGGCACGCCAAAGAGCTCAGGTGCATCCTGTTTGCTCTTGAGCAGCAGTCTTTAGAAATTGACTTCAATTGTTTGGATGGGATTTAGAAAGGCATACTCCTGTTTGTGTGTGTGTGTAAGGGTAAGGTCCCACAATTCACCGTGCATGTCAGACCAAAAACCAAGCTATGAACTCTCTGTAGACCTCCACGGTCAAATCTTTTCAAGATATAGATCTGGATAGTTATAAAACCATTTCTAAAGCCTTGAATGTTCCCTGAGCACAGTGGGCTCCATTATTGTGAAATTTGGAATCACTAGGACTCTTCCTAGAGCTGTCCATCTGGGCAAAACTGAATAAACGGGCAAGAAGGGCATTGGTCAGGGAGGAGAACAAGAACCCAGTGGCCGCTCTTAACAGAGCTTCAGAAGTCCTCAGCAGAGATTGGAGAACCTGCCGGTAAGAGAACCTTCTCGGAAATACTCCATCAGTCAGGCCTTTATCGTAGAGTGGCTAAACAGAAGACACTCTTGAGTAAGAGGCATATGGCAGGCTCTTGAAGGACTTGTAGGTCTGATGAAAAATTAAAAAAAAAAAAAAAAAAAAAACTTTTTAGGCTGAACCCCAAGAACTACAGCAACTGGTAATACCATCCCTATGGTGAAGCATGCCCAAATCCAGGTGTGCAAAGCTTATAAAGACTTATTCAAGAAATCTCAAAGCTATAATGGCTGCTAAAGGTGCTTCTGAATAAAAAATCTTAATACTCATCTAAATTAAAGATTTCAATGTTTGATTTTGAATATATTTGCAAACATTTCCAAAAACTTGTTTTTGCTTTGTCATTCGAGGTATTTGTGGGGGGGGGCACGGTGGCTTAGTGGTTAGCACATTTGCCTCGCATCTCCAGGGTTGGAAGCTTGATTCCCACTGCATGGAGTTTGCATGTTCTCCCCATGCTTCAGGGGTTTCCTCCAGGTACTCCGGTTTCCTCCCCCAGTCCAAAGACATGAGTTGTACACTGATTGGCATTTCCAAATTGTCCGTAGTGTGTGAACAGGTGTATGAGTGTGTGTGTGATTGTGCTCTGCGATGGATTGGCACCCCATCCAGGGTGTCCCCCAACTTGTGCCCCAAGTTGCCAGGGATAGGCTCCAGGCTCCCCGTGACCTTGTGTAGGATAAGCGGTGCGGAAAATGGTTGGATGGACGGATTATGGGTTATTGTTTGTAAATTAATGGCAAAAAGCGAAAACTAAAGTGCTTTGAATATTTTCCATACCCACTTTACATACATTGATCATCCTTTCATGCATCCATCAATACATACACAACTGTGTTAAACTTCATTATATCTTATTTAATATGCAGTGATGCTTAGGCCTCTGTGATTAATTACAAAACTATCATATCTTTTTCCACAGGTCGAGACCAGGCACCATTCAACGATAACCCAACTGTGTCATGAAATAAACCTGGACTGGGTGTTTTCTTAATTTAAACCAGAAACTATAATATGTTGTTATGAACTAATGTTTTATTTCAGAATCACTTATAGTGCTGGCTTGGTTATTAATGACGTACTGGTTTTACACTAATTAGAACGTTTCATTTATCTAATATTTGAATGCCTGATTGCTCCTACATTTTGCAGTGCTGTATAAGTAGATAGTTGGCCAGGTCATTTCAGTTTACACTTGTGAATGAAGCACACTGAGATTACGCTAAATGCGAATAGCCTATAATGCAGTTGATTACATGTGTCTTTGAGGGCTTTTGATGAAGGAAAATAGTGAAGAAAGTTGATGAATAAAATTGTGAATACTGCATATAGAACTAGTTGTTTCCCTTTAACACTGACCTACTAAACAGTACCAGCTTTACCTCGTTTACCTCTCTTTTTTTATAATGGTTGTTGTTATGCTTATAATTAATGACATTTTTTCTTTATATGTTGTTAATTAAGTCTCATTATTTTGTTCATCTTTTGTCCTGTCTGTAAATGTGGAATGTAGCCACACAAATTAGAACACTGTTATATTAATTGAGATTAATGCCACTTTTTTTTTTTTTTTTTTGAGAAATTGGATGTGGTTTGGGGGAAATAGTGGTTTTGGTCAACCAAAAGTTTCCCCTTGTTGGCTGACAGTTTCTTTGCTTTTCATGTTTTGATAATTGTCAGTTTGCCACAGCAGATATAGCTAATATATTTTTAATACCATATAATTAGTTAAATAAATTAACATGAAAATAATTGGTGTTTCTTGTATACCAACACATTACATGCAACACAGTACCTTAAAAATGCACCTTTGCATGACTTTGTTTTACATTTTATACATGACTAAAAATATTGTTTTAGTATCTACACTCCTGGGGGAAAAAATGAGCCAAGCCCCAAATGGCAAAATATATTTTAATATACAGTGGATATGAAAAGTCAACACATCCCTGTTAAAATGGCAGGTTTTTGTGATGTTCACTTAAATAGTCTTCTTGTGTGCTAAGGTAAATCATAAAATGTATGATGTAAAATTCTAACTAACACACGTCTGGGTGTACAAATTTAAAATAAATTAATAAAAATAAAAAACCGTCCGGATGTTTACCCATGAGGCTTAAACTTTTAAAGAAATCAAAGTGAAAAGCTCTCTCATATTAAGTTACTATTTGTTTAATTCTTGCTAATTTCCTGACCAATGATTTGTTGTTGTTAAGACCATTAAAAACTTAATATATTACAGTGGATCTAAAACATCTACACACCCCTGTTAAAATGGCAGGTTTTTGTGATGTAAAAAAAAAATTGAACCAAGATAAATCATGTCAGAAACTTTTCTATCTTTGTGAAATTTAACCTATTAATTAAAGTGAAAAACAATCATTTTATAATTGGGAGTGTGGCAGTGTTCAGAATCAACCAATCACATTCAAACTCATTTGATTTGACTAATTAGTACACCTGCCATCAATTAAAGTGACTGTTTACCCCCAAATAAAGTACAGCTGTTCCTATAGGCTTTTCCTGACATCATCTTGGTAACATCCAACTGGAAAAGCCATGGGCTGCAAAGAGCTTACAAAGCAGGTACAGGATCTCATTGTTGACAAACATCAATCAGAAGTGGGTTACAAAAAATTTCCAAGGCATTGGATATACCATGGAACACTGTAAAGACAATAACCAACAAGTGGAGAAAATATGGTACAACAGTGACCCTACTAAGAACAGGACGTCCCTCTAAAATTGATGAGAAGACCAGGAGAAAACTAGTCAGGGAGGCTGCCAAGAGGCCTACAGCAACATTAAAAGAACCGCAGCAATTTCTGGCAAGTACTGTTTGCTCCCTGCACGTGACAACAATCTCTCGAGTTCTTCATATTTCTATACGCTGTGTGGTAGGGTGGCCTTTTTTAACCAAAAATTAAAAAAAAAAAAAATACATCTAATCTCCCAAAAACATGTGGAATAATGTGTTATGGTCTGATGAGACCAAAATTGAACTTTTTGGCCATAATACCAAAAGATATGTTTGGCACATAAAAGCAATAAAAGTGTCCTTAGTTGTGAGAACATTAGAAAATGTTCACTCTGTTCTTGGTCATTGATTTCACTGATCATCTCTCTGACTGTTTCTCCACCCTTGCACTCCCTGTCCTTTAAATAAAAAAATAAATAAAAGTATACCCATCTATTAAAAAAAGAAAAAAAAGCATGTCTTTTGAATGTTGCATCTTATTTGTGTGTGTGTGTGTGTGAGTGAGCACTGGGCTACAGACAAATATTTGTGTAGGTTAAACTACACATTTCACAATGGCACAAATGTAAACAAAATTATAAAATTGTTAGCCATCACATTATTATTATTATTATTAGCCACTAGCCAGGATCACTGTTAGCTAGCTAAAGGCAAAAACTATAGACTTTGTATTCAAGAAATGTGTCATTTATGATGACAGTCAACTAAAAACTCAACTGCTTCAGTTTGCAAAGTATGACTAGGCAGACTTGATTTTTAAACTGGATAATTATTAACTACCACTAGATAATTTGAGATGTCAAATTTCCCTAGACATTGCAGAGCAGACATCGAATGCATAGATGCAGCCTGCATGCTAGCAGACGACTAAAAAAAAACCCCAGAGAAAATATACCTTCTATAACTTTCTACCCTGGAGTCTGGAAGTTTCGCGAAACACTGACTGATCTGTTTGTAGCCTCCAGCTAACATGCAGCACAGCCGCTGCACGCGTCTCTATTCGAGCAGATAACTGGCAACGCGCTTTTCGAAGGGCTACTGCGCATGCGCAGAGTATAAACGCTCATAAAAACCGAAAAGAAAAACTCGGATCAAATTGCCTGTTAGTCTTTTCCACTTCTCTTTCTTCTTATTCTTCTTCTTCTTAACGGCGTGTCCTGCAATTTTGGGTTATTTTGATTTTTTTAAAATTATTTATTTATTTTTTATAAAATAATAGGTTTTGATGGTTTGATAGTTGGTAGTTTCAGGGGGTCTAGAACCACCCCTGGCCCAGCCAGAGTCCAGACCTAAATCCAATCAAGAATCTGTGGTGTGATCTGAAGAGGGCTGTGCACAGGAGATGGCCAGCCAATCTGACAGAGTTAGAATGCTTTTGCAAGGAAGAATGGCAAAATATTGCTAAGTCAGGATGTGCCAAACTGACTGACTCTTACCCAAAAAGACTGAATGCTGTGATAAAATCTAAAGGTACTTCAACTATTAGTTTAGGGGTGTGCACACTTATTCAGCCGGGTTATTGTACTTTTTTTTTCTTTTTTTTTTTTTTTCTTCCTAAAATGATTCTAATTGTTTTCCACTTTAATTAATAGGTTAAAATTTCGCAATAATGGTAGAAAAGGTTCTGACATGACTTATCTTGGTTTCATTTTTTTCCATCACAAAAACCTGCCATTTTAACAGGGGTGTGTAGACTTTTTAGATCCACTGTAATATATTAAGTTTTTAATGGTCTTAACAACAAATCATTGGTCAGGAAATTAGCAAGAATTAAACAAATAGTAATTTAGTAAGAGAGAGCTTTTCACTTTGATTTCTTTAAATGTTTAAGCCTTATGTGTAAACATCCGGACATCTTTTTATTTTTATTCATTTATTTATTTACTTTATTTTAAGTTTGGACACTCAGACATGCGTTAGTTGGAATTTTACATCAAACATTTGAATCATTATGATGATTTTACCTTTGCATGCAAGAAGACTATATAAGTGAATTTCCTCATTCACAGTCCACTGCAGCAAATGTAAAAGAGGAAATGGTGGCACAGGAGTTCTCAGGAGTGCATTTGTTTGATTCTTGCTAATTTTCTGCCCAGTGAAGGCCATTAAAAGCTTATTATTTTGTCATTTTGGGCTTGGCCCATTTTTTATTTTTATTTTTATTTTTTGCCCAGGAGTATATATAATTATTACAAAAAATTAAAATAAAATGACTATTATTATATTAGTGTAATAATAATAATAATAATAATAATAATAATAATAATACAGCACATTTCATTTTGAATCCAATGTACTTTACATAAAATATTAAAAATTAGACAAATAATAAAACAATCTGCAATCACAAACAATATATATGTGGATAACTTGAAGATAAAAAATATTATTATTATTATTGTTATAACATTTATTGACAGCTCTATTATTACAGTTTACTGATATTCCATTATAATTATATTAAGTACAAAATGTTATACTGTTCATTATACTTTTTATTTTGTAATTCTAAATGTTATTTTAGTTTTAGAAATATTGTGTTTAAGATGATATGTCTGTTTTGAAATATATTATATATATATATATATATATATATATTAGTATAATTATTTTATTTAATTTGTTATACTCTAAAAGCACTAAATTATAGATGTAAGATAGATAATAAATCATGTATAATATAATGCATTATATAAACGATCTTTACATATATCATTTTATTTTATAATTATTTCCAATTTTTTTAATAATAGTGTATTATGGATATAATTTTTACTGTTAATATTATTATAGCTCAGTTGAAAAAAAGTGCAAAACTTCCAGCTCGAGTCGGAAGTGGTTGTTGGGAAAGGAGCCAAAATGGGGAGCTCCGCCGCTGCCGTGCACATCTGAGTGCATTAGTTTTGTTTTTTTTTTTTGTTTTTTTATTTTGCAGAGTTTATTACACACGGTGATCATCACACAGCTTTGCCATCTCCCATGCAAATCCACCACCGAGGATCGCCACCGAACCCGGCGTGTTTTGCATTCATATGTGATCGCGTTGTGCTTAATGTGTGAATGTTCCACAGAACTCTGTCGGGAAACAGCGTGAGTCCCGAGCCCGTCGCGGGAGGATGGACGGACGCTACTTGGGTTCGGGCTTCGCGGAGCGGCGGGCCACATCAGGCGAGACCGCGGATTGGGCCTACAGCAACCCGGCCAGGTAGGACAGACGCAGGGAAATAGGAGGACAGGGACGGGGAAAGCTCCATGAGGAAAGGCCGCTGTAAGGAAGGCCTGGGATTACAGTATGAATACGAGTGCCCATTTTAAACTTATGCACTTTTTAATTTGATTTGTGTACGCAGAAGTAACTAACTTTGAGCGCTCTCAAACTAGTTAGTCGTTTTTTTTGTTTTGTTTTGTGTGTTTTTTTTTGTTGTTGTTGCGAAATTACAGTTTGCACGCTGATTACCTTTTATGCTACAATGCAATTAGATTTTCTATGTGGAAGATTTCAAAGAGATCATCAGTGTCGGAGTTGTAAACTGTGAACTATATAAACTACCTCTGTATCCCACACTGGAACTGTTTGGTTATTAATCAGAGCAGATTTTTTTTTTTTCTTCGTGCAGATGTTAGCTATTAGCTGCAATGTAAATAATCAATGATGAGCCACGTGTCTGCAACTTTGGCATTGTTATTGCGGTTTAGTCCAAAATCGACTCAACCCTAAACCGTTACTCAGCCATGTGCACGGACTGTATCTGTTGTTGCACATTTAATGTCTAAGGGTATGCATTAAAGGTGAAATAGTCAATATTTTTCATTTCTTACCAGTACAACTAATGTGGGAAATTATGTATAAAATATTTTTTTAAAATAGTTTAAGCTATTGTCTCAGAACAAGTGTATTTCATAGCTTAAAAAAAAAAAAAAAAAAAACAGTTTGGAAACCTGACTTCAGGTCCAGAATGTTTGTTTGTATTTGGATTGGCCTCTTGTCAGTCATTTTATAGACACGCCCCCCAGCGCCTCTTTACATTTTCGTAAATTTTTTCTTTTGGTTTGAATTTATATAAGCGCCTTTTTAACCTTTGCAGTTCACAAAGCGCTTTACACTGTGTCTCATTCACCCATTCACACACACACACACACACACACACACACTCACACTCACGCACCAATGGCAGCAGAGCTACCATGCAAGGCACCTGCCTGCCAACGGGTAGAGCAGGTTGTCCACTAATCGTAGGGTTGGCGGTTCAATTCCCGGCCCACATGACTCCATGTGCCGAAGTGTCCTTGGGCAAGACACTGAACCCCAAGTTGCTCAGTTGCAACGTTTATAGAGTTGTAACTTGGCTTTCAAGAAGCTGAATGTCTGAGTGCACATGAAATCGATGTCATGACAGTTCTTGCTAATGGTAACTCTAGTTAGCATGCTAACGCTGCGTTCGTGGTGACTTGTAAGTTGTAGTTTGCAAATTGTAATAACGTCATTTCCGAAAAATACATGGATGCCTCCACGAAAGTGTGTCTTTTGTTTGCTCTGCCAGAGCACGTAAAGCTCATATAAAGCTACTTTAACTGCACTTTTACAGTTACAGCCCTGGGTGGATGTTACTGTTCTACTATAGTGACCTTCAAACATTCATGTAACATTTTGGACTGAAATTGCAGTACAGCAACAACAGAGGACAATAGCAAGTAGCTTGGCAACAGGGTAGCTAGCAGACAGTAGCGAATAGTGTTGGCAGCAAGCTAGCTGGCTAGCGTTAGTTATCATTCAAATGTTGATGATTACCTTTTCAAAACGATTAGTATCGGCAGTGTTATAGATTTAACCAAGTACTGTGTCTGTATATTAACTGATCTAAAGGCAATGCTGCTATAAACTAATTTAAAAGTAGAGAAGGGGGACTTCTGTCAGCCATGTTGCTCTTACGTCACTCTGTAAACCTGGAAGAAACTGGTAGTTGAGAAGACTGTCCCAAGTTGACGAGTTGAAATTTGAAGTTGAGGGAGAGTTTTTGGTGGTTTTTACCGGTTGTAGGCAGGGAATTACAATGTTGCAACTTCGCCTTGAATGCAGCATAACTAGTTGCACCAACATAAGTTTTGGGGCTGGATCTTTGTGTACATGGGTGGAAGTGAGGGCGGGCTCAATGAGTAAAAAAAAAAATCATTCAAATCTTATTTATCACCACCCGTTTAACCATGAGAGACCTATTTTTTTCCACAAATCTTACTTAATGCACCTTTAAACAACAACATAGCCATTGGACAGAATAGTATGGTGGAGTGTACCGTATATGTCCACTGTTTAGGCATCCAAAGGGGGATGTGCAGGTCTGAGAAAGTCACCAAATCTGAGAATCCCCTTAGTGAAACTGTATATTATATAAGCCCTAAAGGTGGGTTTACACTGTACAATTTTGCGGTCCCTGACAAAAATCACATATCCTTAAAGAATTCTTCGGTGACCTTAGAACATTTCTAAGAAGTGTCCATTGTAGTGCCATTGCGACTAAAGACAGCTGATGACAAAGTTCTGCGTTATAAGAAATTGAAATTTGAAATCTGAGTGTGTCCACTGCTATAATGGCCGTCTATAAACCACCAGTAGAAGAACGGTTTAGGATGATGTGAAACTCGCAGGACAGCTACAAATACATTTGTTGCAATAGTGAAACATGCGAATGGACAGAAACATGTCCCAAGCTCACTTTGCAGAGCGTTTCTGTTTGTCCGACCCCTGCACAAGGGGTTTTCTGCACAAGCTCGGATCATGTTGATCGATGACTTAAGCTGGATGTACTCATTATATTTAATCACAGGTCTATCGTTAGATCATCATACAAACTGGCATGGAGAACACATTATTGCACAGTGTGTTTAGAATTTGGCTTTGGTTTACATGGTTGCACAGTCTAAAACCAGCTTAACTGTGAAGATCTCATCAGCAGGACCATATAGGGAGTATTGCAAACCTTTGGTTTTGTACTGTTGACGGCTACAGTACAGATCCACCACATGTTTTTCTTTAGAGTTCTGTTCATGACCCATTTTTAGCAAAGCCTGATCATCACTGATGTCCCATTGCCTTATAAAGGTCAGGTAAACAAAGAACAATTCATTCTCCCGTTGGATTAGTGTGGTAATTACAGTGTTACGAATGAAATTGACAAGCAATGCCACACTGAGTTCAGATCCCTCAGTAGTTCTGAAGTCCTTTATATGTTGGACAGAAGTGGGTTTGTGTCTAAATTTCATACATAATTTTCAACATACTGAGGTGCACTTTGCTGATTTGTTTTTGTGGAAAATGGAAAATGAAACCTGAGGATACAGTGCAAACCGTCCTGTGAACTAAAGCAAAATGACTCCTCTCTCAAACACTTTCTGTGGTTTGATATGAGTTTATTGAATCTAAGAAGTCCCATTTTGGGTTTGGATATGCCTATTCTGAGTCATGTCCAGACCCCACACACACACACACACACACACACACACACACACACACACAGCAGGGCTAAATCTGAACCTTTTAAACATACTTTCTCATGCTCAATTAAATTTACCCTCTTATGACCTACACAGTACTGGTGCTAGTACACAGTAATCAGTGCAAGAGATACAGTCAGCTAGTCCATTTCACTTCATTTACCATTTTTGCACAAGCATTTTGAGCTGTCTGTTATTACTCTTCATCAGAAAACTGAAACTTATTTGGTCAGTTTGTGGTATGTGTGGGGTGAAGTGATGCGGCCTGACATGGAAACGAGTTAATGTTACCACAGCAGAGTTGATTATTTTCCTGTAAAAATCCCAAAGTGTTCTATTCCCCTTATACCTGGCAATGATCCAACTTTTGTATTAATTAAAGAATGGCATTGCACTTTATCCATTTATAGTTACATTTAATGTTGTGGAAGGTCTATGAAACATGTTCCTGTTATCACTTATCTAATAACTGCTATAAATGCTATGAAGTTAATGAGACCGAAAAATGCTATTACAAAGTGCTGGCACTGGAGACTCCTTCCATAAATGTTAAGTAAATGCCTCCTTACAGAAAACTTCACCATATCAACAATTTTTTTACTTTTTAACAAAGTTTTACTTATAATTAGCTTGAATAAGTTTATTAGACTCAGATTATATGGATATTGTAATAATAAATGAATAAAAATAAACATGTTTAACAATGAAAAACAATCGTTGATGTGGTGAAAATTTCTGTAAATAGACATTTATGTAACATTTATGGAAGTAGTCTCGGATGTTAGCACTTTGTAACAGTCAGTATGTTTCCCTAACTTAGGAGAGTATTAAGGACAGAGGAGTTTCCGATTTCCAGTGTCTCAGTCTCTTTGTCTTATTAACATTAAGAGAGAGCAAAAAGAGTGACTGTTGAGGGAATGGCTGTTTATAAATGCTGTAAGTGATAACAGGAACTTGTTTTGTCTTGCAGATGTTTCGTAGCTTTACATGTATAAAACTATAAACAGTTTTTTTTTTTAAAGTGTTGTTCATTAATAATTTAAAAAAATAAAAAAAAATTTTAATTGTCGTCGGGAAATCACTCTGGTAGAAATAACACACTTCAGACCGTACTGTTATACGAAAATAATCACTTCAGAGTGGATTATTTGGGGCTTCATGCCAGGTTATATCACACCACACTGGCATGGATTGTTTTCATATAACAGCACGGTCTGTTATGTTATTCCTTACTTAATCAACACCTTCTGACCAGTCATATTCATGTATTCAACAGTGCTGTAGTGTAAAGCCAGGTAATAACCCCATATACAGTATGTAGTGATGTATCATTTTTAAGCAAGCCAGCAAATCATTCAAATTGACATAAATGGACAATTCCAGCATTTTGGATATGACTTTTGAAATTGTATTAATTTGCAAAGTGTCTCTTTGCCTGCAAAATCTTAGGTTTATTGAACCAGTTTTTATCTACCTTTCAAGGGGAATGCAGATGAATATGCAAACATAACATATTGATTTACATCTTACAGACATAGTAATTGTAGTAGCATTATAAATGTGGCACAAAGTGTTTTTTGAGAGTTTACTCGTTTTCAACAAATTCAAATCTTGCGTTTCACCCGTCCACATATTGATTCTGGCACAATTTTTACAACGGATGCCCTTCCTGACGCAACCCTCCCCATTTTCCAGGCTTGGGTCTGGCACTGAGAGAGCACTGGTTCATGCAACCCTCCAGTGGCTGGGGTTGGCTCCCTGACCAGGAATTGAACCCGGCCCATTATAGGCATTTTATGGAGCCATTATATGCCGCATGCTAGCCACTAGCCCACCTGGGAACCTGGCTAGTTAGCTAACATTGCATATTACTTTTAAAAAAAAAAAAAAAAAAAAAGGAAAAAAAAGCTAGGGCACAGTCTTACTGAGGAGTTGCCTATAATGGGCATGTTTAGCTAGCTAATTATGTTCAGTTTACAAATGAGTTTATGGCATCTCTCTGGACCGCACCGTGGCTTTCGATGGCACAACATCCTCGATGCTGTAATCATAAAACATTACTTCTTGAACGTGCTCACAAACAACAAAGCCATAACCATCAATAGACTTGTATGACTTCAATTAGTCTTTAGTGTAAATGCTCAGAGTTTCTATGAAATAAGTATATAAAATGCGGGCATTGCAGTCTAGAATCAAATGCAATGATGTCAGTCTATGCCATCAAAATAATGTGAGAAGTGTTTGTCTATTAGGAAAGAAGGCAGCTGTTGTCCCTTGACCAACATCCTGTTCCATTTTTAATTGTTTGAGCAAAGACTTGCCAGTAATATGTGATAATACTTTCTATCCTGACTGTCTTGGTTTCACTTGAAAAAACAAACACAATTCTTGTTTCAAAGGTCAAGGAAAAAGCAAAATAGATGAACATCCTAATAATGTTAAGTCTTTAATTCATAATCTTATTCATTTCAAGTCTGCGTATCTTTCAGTATCTGTTATGTACACAATGAATGATCTTGGACTTGTAGGAAATAAAATGGTAATGAATAGCCTCCAGCTGTGATCATTATCCTGGGAAGCTGTTTATCTGCTGGTTAAACATGTTTCACAGACAGGCTTTTATTTAGTCGAACGTGGAGCACTTGTAGAGGAATGGCAGATGTGGCCTACCAGTTCAAATGAGAAGTTTCCAGCTGTGTTGGGGTGATATAGTCTTTTGTGTTTTATGTTGACGATTTGAAAGGTGTTGTGTTGATCACAGACTATGTTTCATAAGTCTCAGATCTTGTATATAATTTTCAGGTGTTTTTCTTTGAGTTCTGTATAATTTGGTCTTCACACTTTAGCAAACCATGAGAATGTGGCCATGAACATATGATGTTAACACAAAAAATATACTGAGTGATACTAATTTGTCCCTACCATGTTTGTTTATCATTAGTTAAGCTGATTATATGCATTATAAGGACATCCTAATATTTAAGGAAATACCACTCTGATACAGACTATCAGTATTGGTGGATCAGTATTGGTTCTGTATTATATACTGTAAATTTCCAGTTTTTGTAATGCCTTAACTGTATGTTATGCAACTGTGTTGATGTTAGCTCCAGTTATGGTGCGACTCACATAGAGACAGAGCTTCCCCAACGGCAATCCTACTCCTCAAGTCATACACTCACTACCTATACCACCTCTAATCACCCCACAGGTGAGAATGTAAAGGGAATTGCCTCAAACATGAGACAACAATTAACTAAGCACAAGCTCACCTTTCTCTGTGAATTTTATCCTCATTCTATGGTGTCCTTCTTCCGGTTAGGTGTGTCTGGTGTCTTTGATACCAGTCTCCACACCACCGGAGGCAGCACTACTGAATCATCAGTCATGAATTTCCTCACTTCCATTGAATCCCGAGGGCTTCAGGCTGGACCTGCAGCCACATCTCTACTTCCCCAGTTCAGGACTTCACCATGGCAGACTGGTAAAAGAACATCTGATATCTGTGTGTATCCATTGAAAGAATCTGCAGGTAACTAGTGAGAAATATGTTTTTTTTTTGTTTTTTGTTTTTTTTAAAAGCACACGTTTATTTGTTTATTTGAGGTGGTGAAATTTCTTGTCTGATTCGACCTGTTGAACAGTTAGTACCCAGGTCACCAAGCATCCTTTCACTTGTATTTATACCATCACTTTCAGACAGCTTTACATGATAAGGTTTATGTATAGCTATACAGCTTATTCCATTTTCTTTTATGGTTTCATTTCCCTTTATAGGCACAAATTCTTCAACAGAGCTCTTTCTTACTGGAACGCTCCCTTCTTCTGGAACGTTTCCTAGCCTGTCAGCTCTCTCTTCCTACCAGCACCCCAGCACCTTTCCCACTCGGAGTTTCGCCACCACATCGGCGTTAACCGTTCAGCACACTACATTTAGCCCATCAAATGGCCTGCTTTCACCTAATGACCCTCTACTTCAGATCAAACCTTCCCAGACCACTGTGCCAACAGCTTTTGCCTTTGACCGCCTGGGTGTTGCTTCCCTGGGTGCTAGCCTCCCAATCCAGTCATCCACATATCGTTCAGCCCAGGAGTCTGCGCCACATCTCCTGCAACCACAGTTCAGCCTTCTACCCTCTCCTTTGAGTAACTCTCAGCAGACTATCCCACCTTATGGAGCCCCAATTTTCTCCAGCTCCATTGAACGAGCACTTCAGCGTGAATGTAGTGTCATCAAGCACCACCAGCGGCCTTCCAGCACCCAGTCAGTCCAGCAGCAGCTGTCTGTCAGTGCACAACACACTTTGCAAGATTACCTACCTGATGATGCTGATGTCTCCTACCAGGATCCTTCTCGACATGCATCTGTTCCAAACAGCCCCAATGGAATTCCCAGTCAAGCCATTAATAGCACCGCTCAGCAGAAGACAGCCACAGTGCAGCTGCAGCAAACACAGACACATTCCTCGTCTGTGCCCTCTTCAGAGTTTTCCTCCACAGGTGGAGTGAAAGCCAATGATGATTCTAACAAAACATCAGAGCATCTAAGGGAGGGCTCGGAGTTGCATGATCAGGCAGCCTCATCACCCATGCAGCAGCATGGGTATGCTTCCACAGGCCAGAAACAGAGCTCTGTGATTGCTAGCCAGTCACAGCCATACACATCAGTACAGCTTTCCAGTTTGATGTCCATCAGCCCTTCACAGACATACATTACATCTCAAAGTCTCATGAGCAACCTCAATGAATCACAGGCCTTCTCTCCCAATCAGCCAGAGAAACTACCTTCTATATACAAAACTTTGCCATCGTTGGCTACTCAGTCAGAAAATGAGACCTCTGTTAGCCACTCTCTTATGTACGCTTCTGGCCAAAAGCACATAATGTCTTCAGCATCAAACAGAGAGGAGTATGATGAGCAGGCACAAAGACTTTGTATGGGCAGTGCCTCTCACAATTATTGTTCCAGTCACTCTCAGAGTCTGTCCACTGTCAGTTATTATGCCCAGGGACCAGAATCTGTTAGTCCCTCTCAGAGCTATGCATCAGGGCAGTCTCTCACACCAAGTCCTCCCTTCTCTTCCTCCTATGCCCACAGCTTACCATCCAGTAATTCCACCCAGGAGTACACCCTAATGCAGTCTTCTCCAAGCAAGACAGATGGTATGCTGTTGCAGCAGACCCAGAAATACTTGCTGTCTAACCAGTCAACATCCTCCACTGCCACTTGTACTCAAACCATTCAGGACAACCAGTCCTCAGTGGAACAAAACTCAGCCTATGGCAAAAGGAAGGAAGATGAGAGTCTGTTCCTTAACTCCAAAGAAAACTGTGGAGAGCTTCCTATTCAAGATATGCAGGCATTACAGCAAGCTTCAATAAGTAGTTCTGTCCAGACTGTCACAAGCGGTGATGTTGGGGTACAGAGCAATGTTGTATATGTTGTTTCAAAAATGGAAGACAGACATGCACATAGCGTGATCCGAAGCAACTCTCGATCTGAAGATCAGCTAATAGGTCTTGCACCAATGTCATCCATCAAGGATGAGAGAATGAGTACATTAATTGGGCAGTTGGTAAGCACTACCCAATCTCATGTAACCTCTGGCACAAAAAATAACTCTACATTAATGCAGTCCTCCCATGTGGCCTTGAGCACTGACCAGTTGAAAGAACACCCTGTGCTTCTCAAAGTTCCCACTGCTCAGCAAGAGGACCTGCAAACTCAGAGTAACAGAGGAGATCACAGGCAGTTGTCACGGGAACAGGCACAGTTTGTTCAGCTTCCCAGTGCCCAAGTCCTACTGGAGCCCTCACAGATGATCCTTCTTCAACAACCTTTGCTCCACACAGGGCCAAATCAGTCTAAGCCAGTCCAAATGCAGCCAGTTTCAGTTCAGTTCCTACAAATGAACAATGAAATCCTGAATTCCGCAGTCAGTGCGGTTGAGATTCCGCAGATAACCCACCAAGCTGTGGAGTCCATGAAGCAACACCTGGTGCCAAAAGACAGTTTCAACAATGCAACAAATCAGCATGATGCCAAACAGCATTTTACCTTGGGCTCCATCTGCTTTCCTGATTCTATGCTGATGGCAGATGAGAGAAACATTCTGTCCAATGTGGATGACATCCTAGCTGCCACAGCAGCAGCTTGTGGTGTCACACCACAGGACTTTAAAACTTCCTCCTCTGAAGGGGACTTAGCATCGATATCTAGCCCTTCAGATTCTAAGTGCCACTATGAGTTGGTTAATAACAAGCATGGAGCTAATAGCTTCTCTTCACAGCATATGATCCCAAACACACAGATCATTACTTTATCTGTAAATGGTGGTCAGCTGACAACAGACATTCACAAAGAAGTTGATGGACACCAAGCATTCACACCACCAAACTCTCGCACACAGCAAGATAGCTCTAAGTATGAAATAACTGAGAAGGTCCCAAATCATCGCAAGAAAAATGAGGCATTACACAAGGGGATTACTAGCAATGATTCTTCTCTGAATTCTAATGGAGATACTATAAACACATTGACCAACAACCACACAGACTTTCACATAACCTCCCAGGAATATAACCCCACTGGGTTTGAGAAAACAGACACCATATCAAAAAATAAGAATCAACCCAAAGTAGTGAAGAGTGTTAAGATGGAGGAAAAGTTTGCTGAATGCTCATCTGATGGTCTTTCTAAGAAGCGAGTTAGGACAAAAGGTTCTTCCAAGCAAGCTACCGAAGATGAAAACGGTCAACCTAAATCTCAAAAAAGAAGTGGCCAAGTAAAGCGTCAGAACTCCAAAGGAAGTGAGACAAATTTGTCCTCTACCTCTGAGGGCTGTCTTGATAGCTACCAGCAACAGGAAAGAATACGGCAAAAAATAAGGGAGGTAGAAGAAAAACAGCCAGAAGTTAAAACTGGGTTCATTGGATCTTTCCTGGACTTTCTTAAATCTGGACCCAAGCAGCAATTCTCCTCTCCACCCATACGGTCACCCAACCGCACAAGAAAGACTTCAGTTCCCAAAAGACCTTTTAATCAATTGTCAGTGCCCCCTAAGCCCATACCCCCATCAACTCCAATGGTTTCACCAGACATCAGTACTGTTAGCTCTACTAAGAGACTGGATGAGGAGCTTCAGAAGAACTTGGAGACACTTCCATCTTTCTCCTCAGACGAGGATGAATCGGTTGGTAAAAACCAAGACCTTCAAAAGAGCATTAGTTCTGCACTCTCCTCTCTAGACGAGCCCTCAGACAAGCAACATTCAGGTATCTATTCACTCTTAATGCTTTTAAATTTCTCATCCTTTTTTGGAATAGTAAGATCTCTTGTTTATACACCAACTGTGCCATGATTATATAATATGGTGTCCTGTCTCTAGACAGCAAAAGTTCAGCTGACAGCACAAGTCAAGAGCAGTCATCCAGCGCGCATTCTGCAGATACAAAGCTAAAGGAGCAGCAAAAGCCTGGGCTGAATGAAGTGCCAATGGAGGAACTGGTGAAGAACATACCTTCCAACAAACTTGCGGTATGCCTGACCACTGTAGCTATCGAAGGCCTTACGGATGAGGAACTGTCTGACAGTGGGGAGGAGGGCATGTACAGAGAACGTGATGAGTTTGTGGTGAAAAATGAGGACATAGAAAGCCTGCAGGTATGCAACTGACTTAGATTTAATGTCTTTGTTTGTCAGATAAGTGTGTTGCATATACAGGATAATAGATATCCGCACACTGAATCACACAACAGTAGGCTTAAAATGGTACAATGGTTCATGTTCCAGTTTAGATTTCTCATAGCGATGTTCCTGAGATATGACTAGATTATTAGTAAAGGTAAAAGACAAGAAGAACTCTAGTAATCTCTCTCTCTCTCTCTCTCTCTCTCTCTCTCTCTCTCTCTCTCTCTCTCTCTCTCTATATATATATATATATATATATATATATATATATATATATATATATATATATATATATATATATATATATATATATATATATCTCAAAATTATTCAGCCCCCATTGCAAATCAGGTTTATTGTCAACATTTACAGACTTTCAGCTGTTTGCAATGAACAAATCAAACAAAAGCAATTGAAATAGTTCAACACAAAGAATGCTTCAAGTGGTTTCCCCAAATTCAACTGAAAATCCAACTTATAATGACTTCTCCAGTTTCAAAATTATTCAACCTCCTGAATAGAATCCCTCACAACAGCACAAATATGCAAAACGGGTGTTGTCTCAAGCACACCCGATGCAACTGATCAAGGGCTTAATTAGTTGCACCAGCTGTGCTTGAGCTGGAACACATGAAATACCTGAACTGGCTAGGGGCAGAAAATACATGAAATACCTGGACGGGGCAGAAAAAGGAAGCTATCAAATGGCTGCAACCAGATTTCTGAGAAGGCAGATTGTGAAAAACCCTCGAGTGACTGCGAAAGACCTGCAGCAAGACTTGGTGGCAACAGGCACTGAGGTTTCAATGAGCACAGTATGGCGCGTACTAAACGCAGAACATTTCCATGCCAGAACTCCAAGACGTACACCACTACTGACCCAAAAGAACAAGAAATGTAGGCTCAAAATCATATAAATAAGCCACAGAAGTTTTGGGATTCTGTTCTGTGGAGCGAACTTTTTGGCACGATGGACCACTGGTATGTCTGGAGAAAGAAGAATGAAGAAAGAACACTATCCACAGTCAAGCATGGTGATGGCTTGGTGATGCTCTGGGGCTGCTTTGCATCTTTTGGCACTGGAGACCTGCAGCGTGTGGATGGCAAGATAGATTCATTGAAGTATCTGGAAATCCTAGGAGAAAACCTCATGCCGTCTGTGAGGAAGCTGAAACTTGAGCGTCATTGAACCTTCCAACAGGACAATGATCCCAAGCATACCTCATATTCCACCAAGGCTTGGTTGCAGAAGTAGTCCATCTTGTTTGCAGCAGGTCATAACAGCAAAAGGGTGCTCTACTAAGTACTAAAGATGCTTGCCATGAAGGGGTTGAATAATTTTGAAACTGGAGAAATCATTATAAGTTGCATTTTCAGTTGAATTTGGGGAAACCACTTGAAGCATTTGTTGTGTTGAACTATTTCAATTGCTTTTGTTTGATTTGTTCATTGCAAATAGCTGAAAGTCTGTAAATTTTGACAAACCTCATTTGCAATGGGGGTTGAATAATTTTGATTGCAACTGTGTATATATATTCTTTTTCTGAATATTCAGATTCTATACAATGATCTTTCATTTTCATGTTTGCACCATTCTGTTAACAGTCATAGTTCATTTTACAGTCTTTATTTTTACTTCATTTAAACTGTATTTTGTGTTTGCATCTCTATTCTTACATTGTTATTAATAGATTTGGTTGCCTTGTCTAAACACACTATATGGCCAAATGTTTTGGACACCTGACCATCACACCCATATGTGCTTGTTGAACATCCCATTCCAGATTTACTCCTCTCTTTTGGTAAGGCTTTCCACTAGAATTTGGTTTGTGGCTATAGGGCTTTGTGTCCATTCAGCCACAAGAGCATTAGTGAGGTTGGACAGTTCATCCCAAAGGTGCTCAGTGGGGTTGAGGTCAGGGTTCTGTGAACGCCACCCAAGTTCTTCCACTCCAACCTTGGAAGACCATGTCTTCATAAACCTCACTTTGTGCATGGGGCCATTGTCATGCTGGAATATTTTTGGGCTCCTTAGTTCTAGTGAACAGAAATTGTAAAGACATCTTATACAATTGTGTGCTTCCAACTTTGTGGCCATAGTTTGGGGAAGGCTCACATTTGGATGTGATGGTCAGGTGTCCATGAACTTTTGGTCATATAGTGTATCCATGGTATGTATTTAAGGAAAAAAAACAAATAGCGAGAATGTCACTATACTCTCTATCACACATCATTATTAATGCTTCAATGGAGACTTAATCTATATATCTTTTTTGGTCAGATATGGTGAGGAATTAGTGTGTTACCACATAGCATGAAGACCTTTTGATTTACAATTAGTTTGAAGTGTAATGTTGTCTGTTTGCCTTTTGTTGGATGTAGGTCACACTGAAGGCAGGAATAGAACCTCCAGCCATTTGGAAGGTGCAAAAGGCCTTGCTGCAGAAATTCATACCCGAACTGAGAGATGGAAAACGAGTGTTTTCGGCTACCAACAGTGTGAGTGAATCATTACTGATTTCAAATAGCTATAGACATGGAAGTGGTTGGTTATACCAGGCATATGAGGAGTACTTTATGTTTTTGCAGTTTGGTACCCTTTCCAGTACAAAAGTTTTCCACCAATGATTGCATCAGAGATCAATTTTATGACTTCAAAATCAAGTCAGACAGATATATACTATTGTATTTATTTATACCACAACGCTGATAAATTCTCAAATCTGATTGGTCAGAAGATGCTCTGACAGGAGTGCCAGATTTAGGCATATTACAGGTTTACAGTGGTCCTTGAAAGTTTGTGAACTCTTTAGAATTTTCTATATATCTGCATAAACCACAGTCCTCAAAGTCTGATCTTCACAACACATGTTTGTGGAACTTAAGATTAGGAGGAGATTTCTGAGGACCTCAGAAAAGGAGTTGTTGAAGCTCATCAAGCTGGAAAAGGTGACTCCACCAATGCACAGTCAGACAGATTATGTACACATGGAGGAAATGTTTATATGAGAAGCATTATGTCTGGAGAAAGGAAAATACTGCATTCTAGCATAAGAACCCTATACCATCTGTGGCAGTATCATGGTTTGGGCCTGTTTTGCTGCATCTGGACCAGGACGGCTTGCCTTCATTGATGGAACAATTAATTCAGAATTATACCAGCGAATTCTAAAGGAAAATGTCAGGATATCTGCCCATGGACCGAATCTCAAGAGAAAGTGGGTCATGCAGCAAGACAACGACCCTAAGCACACACGTCATTCTACTAAATAATGGTTAAAGAAGTATAAAGTTAATGTTTTGGAATGCCCAACTCAAAGTCCTGACCTTAATCCGATAGAAATGTTGTGAAAGGACCTGAAGCAAGCAGTTCATGTACGGAAACCCACCAACATCCCAGAGTTGAAGCTGTTCTGTACTGAGGAATGGGCTGAAATTCCTCCAAGCCGATGTGCAGGACTGATCAACAGTTACTGGAAACGTTTAGTTGCAGTTATTGCTGTACAAGGGGGTCACACCAGATACTGAATGCAAAGGTTCACATACTTTTGCCACTCACAGATATGTAATATTGGATCATTTTCCTCATTAAATAAATGGCAAAGTATAATATTTTTGTCTTATTTGTTTAATTGGGTTCTCTTTATCTACTTTTAGAACTTGTGTGAAAATCAGATTATGGTTTAGGTCATGCAAATATACAGAAAATTTTACAAATTTTCAAGCACCACTCTATATTAATAGCTCATTCACAGGGACTTAAGGTGGACAATATTATAACATGTATTTTAAAATGCTTTAATGCTTTGTAACAGTTAGTAAGTTTTCCAACAAGGGAAAGTCTTCAGGGTCTATCAGAACTGTTCCTGGTTTTAGATTGTATACATTGAAGTCAAGTAGCCAGTCACTTAGTTTTATATCTGTAGTAATAATAACTGTAACCACAGTGATATTTGGTTGTGGTTTATTTTGATCATAGATAGATCGATAGATAGATCAGTCAGTCGGGGTTACTCGTGCCAGAAATCATTCCCATGGGTAACAGTAGGGTTAATTCATAAATTTAATGATATGTAGTTAGATCTGCTAATCACTTTGGCCCAATTTAACTGGTGAGTCAGACAGGTACAGGTGAATATGCATTGATTTTGTGATAATATGCTGGCACATGCCCTAACATGTTAACCCAGAATTTTAATATTATGTCCCCTGTTATGCAGTATCTGGGTTACTTTGGAGATGCTAAAACCATGTACCGGAGAGTATACGTCAAGTTTCTCGACACTGTGAACAAGCGGGAGTACGTGCGAGTCTGCAACAGAAAACCAAGGTGCAAGCCCATTCATTCCATGAGGTACTACTGCCTTTCGTTTTTTCTTGTACCCTTCTTGCTTGTTCTTGCCTGCACACACCCAAGATACCATGAGGCAGAGCATCTGGCCCCCCCCCCCCCCCGAACCCGCCACGTTGCATTCATTGGAATCCCCCACACACTCACATACACACACCAGCAATGACGTCCTCATGGCAGCACATTCTGGAAACGTTTAGTTGCAGTTATTGCTGTACAAGGGGGTCACACCAGATACTGAATGCAAAGGTTCACATACTCAGTCACCTGTCAGATTTTGACTCTCCATGAGCAAGTCGAGCCCACTCTTCAGGCTTCACAATTAGCAACTCAGCAGACAGAAAATCTATGAAGGTTTTCTGCCATGCCGGTCATTTTGAATATAATTATTGAGTCTAGCCTGGACTGGACTTGAAGATTTTGAAAGTGTTTTTCAATTCTGTTAGTCTGCTTGGGCATATCTTATAATTTATGATTTCATGTTTAAAACTTCACATAAGGGTTCCCACTTCATTTGCATTTTTCTTTGTATTTTTGTGTAGAGGCTCTCAGAAGGCTCTACTGCCCCAGAGAGCTGCTACAACAGCCATGTCCGACTCCTCCGCTCTGAAACCCAGCACAAAGCAAAGCCTGTCCAAACCCAGGCCAAAGCAGCCAAAAGCCAAGGCCGAACCTCCACCGAAAAAGAGGAAGAAATGGAAGGAGGAGTTCACAGACTCAACACAGTTGGCTTCTCCAGAAGCTGCAGGTGAAGATGATGGTGAGTAATTGAAGAAAAGATGATGAAGATGATGAAGAAAAGATGAAGATGATGGTGAAGAAAAACCTATAATCATTGATATGGTCAAGCTTTCTGTAAGGAGACATTTCATTAATGTTCAGAAGGGGTCTCCAGTGTCAGCGCTTTGCAGCAAATCGCTGTGATATTATTGGAAAAAAACACTCTGGGGCATGCTGTTATTGGAAAATAATCAATATTGTGGTGGTAACATTATCTTCATTTATATTCAATTATAACATTATACCAACATCAATTAATGCATGTATTAACTCACTTTGTTACTTTATTAACATTACTTATGGTTTATTAATGCTGAAGTTCATTATTTGTTAATGTTAACTAATGCAGTAAATAATGTTAGTTAACAGAACCATCATGTAAAGCCTTACATTAAAAAAAAAAAAGCCTTTTTATACAAGACTACAGATTGATGCTTTAATTGCTCATTTATTATAAGTTTTTAGCTCCTCAAATGAAGCTCGGGTAATGACAGCAGTGTAAATAACCTGAGTTAAAGGGATTTTTGATGTAGTGAGTGCGTTCCAGCTTCTTGATGACAGTATGTTGCTTTCCATTTGGAATATTCACAAGTTGCTGGAAACACACTATTCTAACTAACTATACATGTATCCTTTTTCCAAACTTTTGGAAAATTGCTTCAAATTTGAAAGTATTTTGGATGGAAATAAAATCTTTTTTTTGTTTGGCACACCACAGGTATAACTCCCTGCAAAATCTTGAAAAAGTTCAACGAATCCTTAGCAAGCTGTAGCCTTGTTTTGACACTCATCTCGACTTGTCTTTTGGTGTTCCCTTTCTGTGTTTAAGCGTCCCTCTGTATCCTCTCTAATCAGAGTTTATACCTCTGGTCCCGTTTGCCTCACGCTTCCTTAACACCAGGACGATGAAGGAGACCTTCAAGAGTTTTGTGGAGCTCCTGATCAGCGTGGCTCTGGATGCAGACGTCATGATCACACTGGAGAGAGAGAACGGTAAGGACATAAGGAGCACACAGTTTGATCTATTGAGCGATTGATATTTATGAGGAGCTTGTAATTTGTATACATTCATCAATATCACAGGCAGTTTTATTTATTTTTAAAATCCCAGATATCCTAGAGTCCTAGACCCTGATATCCACCCAGTTCAGAAGATCAGACTGTAGAAAGATCATTTCTGCAAGGCAAATCAGCACAAAGTGGGACAGGAGCAGTGGAATGTTTAAAAATAGAATATTGTGTAATTTTAGTGATGGTGCCCTTTTCTCCTGCTTCATGCACCGATGCATTCTCACCCTGAATTTTCATCCAAGTGCCATAATGTAGTATCAGCACTAAGGAAATATTCATAATCATGTCACAGTAATTTTTTTAATCTTGTATAACAAACGCAGTAAACGATTCAACCATGAGAGGTGTTGACACAAACTTCAGTGGGGCCTTTATTGATTGATTGGTTGGTTGATTGATTGATTGGCATCTTTTTTGTTTGGTTGGTTTTTTTTGGAAAATGATTTCAACTTATTCTGCAGTCTAAACAATCCATGATGACAATACTGAGCTGAATATTATGAAATCCTGAAATCTAACTTCTAGCCAGCACATGCCTAATCATAATATTTGGTTAATTTTTAAATTCAGTAGCACCCCTGTATCCATGGGGGATAGGTTCCAAGCCCCCCAGCGGATGCCTGAAACCACGGATAGTAGCGAACACTATATACTGTACATATCTATAATTAATTTACAAATTGGGCACAATAAGACATTAACAACTATAGCTAATAATAAATTAGAAAAATTATATTAATGAAAGTTATGTGAATGTGATGTCTCTCTCTCTCTAAAATATTAATTGCACTGTACTACTACTTCATTCTTCTTCTATGCTGAACAAAGGGATGATTAACGTCCCGGGCGGGACCGCACAAGATTTCATCATGTTACTCAGAATGGCGTGCAACCTACTGAAACGGCAGATACGGGGGTTTTACTGTATTGCATTAAACTTGCTTTTGTAAGGATAGAGCAAGAAGTCTTGCTTAGTTTACATAACAGTTTGATGTTGTTTGCATGGATGTGTTTACACATAATGAGAGGTTTCATGTCTCCGTATTGTACATCAGGTGTTGTTGTTTGACCTCTGTGATTCGATCATTTCAGATGAACTTCTGCTGCCTCATATGAAGAGAGTGGATGGCATGATCACAGACAACCGGAGGAGGCTGCTGCCCAAACTGCGAGTGGGTCAGGTGTTCAAAGTGAGCAAGCCCTCAAACATCTAAGCCCTCAGCTTCCACAGACGTCTAACTTACTTTAAGCGCTTGTTAATGTACTTGGAGCATAAGTTTCTGTCAGTCTGCTTTCAAGTGTTTGTTAATACATTTTATTTTAGTGAAGGCTTTAAGTTCATGTTAATGTCTGTCAGTTGTATTGTGGCCCTGTGCCAATAATCAGTTTTACACTGTATTACGATATTTAACACCCACTTCAGCAGTAAAGGTGTAATGATACAGCATATCAATATATACAGCTTTCAATATGAGGCTCTCAATTTGATATGTCTGTGTATCGGACAATACGTTCAGCAGACTGTATAATAAGGTAGGGTCTTCATCATAAAATACCGTCTACATTGCCTGAGGTGTAAGAAACATTCAACTCAATCAAGCCCACACTCCCTCTTCTGAAAATGTAGCTTGCTCTTCATCTCAAATTAGGTGATTATGCAAGCAGCTATTGCATTAGTGTATTAGCTGGGGAAAACGGTAATGGCTATGGTCAGGACAAGCAGAAACTGGAAAATTTCCCCAAATATTTAAAGTCTGATGTAAGGGAGCACTTTGGCTTCCCAGGAAGTTACGACTCCCACCAGGTGGTGGATTGAACCATTACAATATTCCAAACACTTGCATTAATACCACAGCCGTGGCCAGGAAAACATGGACACACACACACACAGAGTAAAATCTCTCTGCTGCATTCAGGCAGTTGTTCCTCGCTGATTCAATCTGGGGTTAAAAAGAAAATCACAGGCGATTGGGAAGTTCATACCTGCTGATATGAAACCCAGTATAGTGGAGAACGCAGGACTCAAAAACACATCTAGGGCTACAGAGCGCAAACAGCAGATTGGGAAATAAAAAGCCTCATGCTTCAGACATGCCCCCTGGAGAGACACACTAGTGAAAGCTTGGCCAGAGAACTAAAGCCATGTTTGAATTTTGTTACATTCTAATGCACAGGCAGGACAGATGCCATCTTACTTCAGACTCATTTGAAAGAGCATCGCATTTCCTTAATGGAGGAAGCAATCGCATAATAAAGTTTACAGCATACAAGTGAACATTATTGTTGTGATCAGAGAATTTAATATTGGTGCATGAATGTTTCCTTGGAATACTAATTTAAAAAAAAAAAAAAATCAGCTTGCGTTAGGGCCATAAGCTGCATTTAAATTTTTCTTGAATTGTATTTATTTATTTATTTATTTATTTTGCATTTGCTTTGTTGTTTGTTGCTATGCCTGATCGACTCTGTCTTTCTCCGTCACTTCAGAATGCTTTAGACAGCTTTCCCGAGTTGTCAGTGGTGACGGAGCTGAAAACAGACGGGGAGACCCCCACTTTTAAAGTCAGACTGAGTGGGAAGGCATACAACAGGAAGACCATGAAACCTGCTAAATCTCCCTTTAAACTTCCCTTGGTGAGATGCACAATGAATCAATCTACTCGTATATAATACAAAGAACATTCAGGTTCTGTACAGTATGTTCATTGATGTTAGGGAATGGCTGGTTTGTAGTACTTGCTTTTAGCCACTAGGTGGTCTCGTTTGTTTTATTATTTATCATTATCTTCCTCTCTCATTCTCTATCTCTTTCTCTCGCTCTTTCTTTCTCTCTTGGTCTCTCTCAGGAGTACACAGTGGAGCAGCAGAAAACTCATTGGTTTTCTCTCTATCATTCACTGCAGCACTACAAGTATCACACATATCTGATGTGTATGGAGGAGGTGAGATTGTGTGTGTGTTTTTTTTTTTTGTTTGTTTTTTTTTTTTTGTTTTTCTGTGTCTGTTTCCTACATTAAATGTCTGAAGGCCAAAAGTTATGAAGTTGTTAATGTTAATCACCCCGAATTTTTTTTTTTTTTGGCCAAAAAAGTGAGTCTCTACCAGCAAACACATACATTTCTATAAACTCCTGCGCATCAAGACCAACTTTGATGAACGAAAGTGACGCACATTTTTTTGGATCTGGAGAAAACTTGGGAAATGTGGGAAATGTCCATACAAGGGTATACATAAGAAATAAAACATGACATGATTTTTTCCGCCTGAGTTGTCATGTATTGTTTATTATACGCCTTCAGTGAAGGTATCCACTTTGTTTCATTGATGTGTCTGTGTATGTTTTTGTGTATCAGATTGCACTGTTGCGCTCACGCGGTGTGGATCTGGGACAGGAGGACACTGTGCAGACGTGCATGGGTAACCGAGTGTGGGTGGAGGGCCTGTTTGACCGCTTTGGAGAGCTTCTCACACAGGTGCAGCAGGCCTGCATTTAACCAGATGCTAGAACAAGTGGATGCAGTACGTGGGCCCTTTTCTAAAGCACTAACTGACAGGATGGATATGGAGAACCACCAGAAGATGGAGAAGCACCAGGAACCTGAGAATCATGTGAAAACACTGAGAAGATGATTGTCACTAGAAGCTGGAGAACCATCTCAAGATGGAAATCTCTAAGTGATGTACAGCCGTGGCCAAAAGTTTTGAGAATGACACAAATATTAATTTTTACAAAGTCTGCTGCCTCAGTTTTTATGATGGCAATTTGCATATACTCCAGAATGTTATGAAGAGTGATCAGATGAATTTTTATTGATGAATTGCAATTAATTTCAAAGTGCCTCTTTGCCATGAAAATGAACTTAATCCCAAAAAAATATGTCCACTGCATTTCAGCCCTTCCACAAAAGGACCAGCTGACATCATGTCAGTGATTCTCTGGTTAACACAGGTGAGAGTGTTAACGAGGACAAGGCTGGAGATCACTCTGTCATGCTGATTGAGTTAGAATAACAGACTGGAAGCTTTAAAAGGAGGGTGGTGCTTGAAATTATTGTTCTTCCTCTGTTAACTATGGTTACCTGCAAGGAAACACGTGCAGCCATCATTGCTTTGCACAAAAAGGGATTCACAGGCAAGGATAGTGCTGCTAGTAAGATTGCACCTAAATCAACCATTTATCGGATCATCAAGACCTTCAAGGAGAGAGGTTCAACTGTTGTGAAGAAGGCTTCAGGGCGCCCAAGAAAGTCCAGCAAGCGCCAGGACCGTCTCCTAAAGTTGATTCAGCTGCGGGATCAGGGCACCACCAGTGCAGAGCTTGCTCAGGAATGGCAGCAGGCAGGTGTGAGTGCGTCTGCACGCACTGTAAGGCGAAGACTTTTGGAGGATGGCCTGGTGTCAAGAAGGGCAACAAAGAAGCCACTTCTCTCCAGGAAAAACATCAGGGACAGACTGCTATTCTGCAAAAAGTACAGGGATTGGACTGCTGAGGACTGGGGTAATGTCATTTTCTCTGATGAATCCCCTTTCCGATTGTTTGGGGTATCTGGAAAAAAGCTTGTCCGGAGAAGAAAAGGTGAGCGCTACCATCAGTCCTGTGTCATGCCAACAGTAAAGCATCCTGAGACCACTCATGTGTGGGGTTGCTTCTCAGCCAAGGGAGTGGGCTCACTTACAATTTTGCCTAAGAACACAGCCATGAATAAAGAATGGTACAAAAACATCCTCAGAGAGCAACTTCTCCAAACCATCCAAGAACAGTTTGGTGACGAACAATGCCTTTTTCCAGCATGATGGGGCACCTTGCCACAAGGCAAAAGTGATAACGAAGTGGCTCGGGGAACAAAACATCGACATTTTGGGTCCATGGCCAGGAAACGCCCCAGACCTTAATCCCATTGAGAATTTTTAGTCAATCCTCAAGAGACGGGTGGACAAACAAAAACCCACAAACTCTGACAAACTCCAAGCATTGATTATGCAAGAATGGGCTGCCATCAGTCAGGATGTGGCCCAGAAGTTGATTGACAGCATGCCAGGGCGAAATGCAGAGGTCTTGAAAAAGAAGGGTCAACACTGCAAATATTGACTCTTTGCATAAACTTCATGTAATTGTCAATAAAAGCCATTGACACTTATGAAATGCTTGTGATTATACTTCAGTAACAGTTAGTAACATCTGACAAAAAGATCTAAAAACACTGAAGCAGTAGACTTTGTGAAAATTAATATTTGTGTCATTCTCAAAACTTTTGGCCACAGCTGTACAGCTGTAAGAAGATGCAGAAAAATGGAGATTTTCAAGAAATGGAGAAGCATGAAAGAATGAGAAAACCCTGACATGGTGAAGAACCATGAGTGTAGCCATTAGATGATGGACATGGTGGAGAATCACAAGATGATGGAGAACATTAGATTGAGAAGCATTAAGCGAAAAGATTTCATACCATTAGAATATGAAATTTGAAAAAATGTGAAGAAAAGAGAAAACGTAGAACCATGAGACTGTAAGATAATGGAGAACTGAAGATAGGAAGATGTACCACATGAAAAATTGGGAATTATAAGAAGATTATGAAACGGATGAGATGATTTTTCTAAGCATTTATACAAAGAACAGCAGCAAAACCTGGGTGTCTGTTCTTGGAACCACAGAGACAATATATTTTAGTCATGGTCTTTTTAAAAATCATGTTTTAAGTTTTTATTATTATTATTATTATTATTATTATTATCTAACTGGACACAGATGACACAACAGTTGGACAATTTTCATTCTCTGATGGTTAACGAATGTTTGGTACAGGGTGATTTTACTTTGAGATTTTTTTTTAAACACTAATTTTTAAAAAGAACAACAATTGAGATTGGAGAAAGAGGGGTGCTAATGATTGTATAAATATATAAATACATAGATATATATGTAAAAACTTTCTATATGATAGTGTACATTTTGTAAAGAGAGCTCTTTGGATGGATTTGACTCTTTATGTGCTTTTAAACTCCTTTTATATGACAGAGGTTATAAAGATGGAGTTGGTGCAATTCAAATACTTCTTTTTTTGATAATGTTGTAATAAACAGCATTGGAACTATTTTCTTGCAGGAAACTATATTTTATAGTCTCTCAAAACCCTTTATCTTAAACATAAATGTATTTTTCCACAAAGGAAATATTATTGTTTCCTGATCATCTTTGTGGTACACTCTGTTTTACAAAAGAGATGCCCAGTGTGTTTATATGGCAAATTTCTATCCCTGACAGTGTGTCTTAAGATCACTTCTTTACTGTAGAATATTACAAATTTGCTGCAGTTTTGCACAGATTACGATGCTTTTGCTTTTCAAGTGTAGCTGTGATACAACCTGCGAGTAAATTTTTTTTTTTCTTTCTTTTTTTTTTTTTTTTTTTTTTTTTTGATATGCGGAAAAATAAATTTCCTACCATTGAATCCACGGAGTCAGAACTTTATTTCAAGATGCGGTTAAGGCTTCAGTTGCAATTGCATTCATGCCACATCCATATTATACTGCTATACAATTTACCTTAAAGGAACATTTTAGCAAAACTACTGACGAGCTATTTTACAAATTGTTCTCCATACCCGAAATCTTTTATGTAATTATTTGCCTTGAGCCATATCCAGTTTTAAGTAGTCATACAGACTTCAGTACACCATCGTCTATTAAGATGAACATTTTTTCACAGTGTAGCTGAATGCTATAGGCAATCTTGCATATTGTTTGTCTCTTATTGCCATTTGTTGTCATTTTGTTCCCCAGGCTACAGCCTCCCAAAGTGTGAAATTAGGTAAATGATAATATAGTTCCATGTCTAAACACTTTCTGACTATTCCTGCTGTTTTACAAAGTTATTTATTCAAAATTGTGATTATACATAGTACTGTGCAAAAGTCTTAGGCACATGCAAAGAAATGCTGTAGAGCAATGCCTTCAAAATAATGAAATTAAATGTTTCTACCTTTTTTTTTTTTTTTCTTTTTTTTTTTAAATACCGTAAAGAGCAGTAAACAGTAATTAATGAAATAAAGTCAATATTTGGTGTCACAATCCTTTGCTTTAAAAAAAAAAATTTAGCAGTGTCTCAGGTACAATTTGTGCAGTTTTATAAGGAAATGAGCTGGTAAGTTTTATTGAGCATCTTGCAGAACCAGCCACAGTTCTTCTGGAGACTTTGACAAAATTCAGCAGCGTTCATTATGTTTTTTTGTCTGAAAAGTGGTCGCTTACATAATATGCTGCTTTCTTTACTGACACATTAACAGTTAATTTTGTACTGGATTACTAAGGTTTGAAAATCCTACTCGATAATGTAGAAATACTAAAATAAAAATCTATAACAAAGTTTGTACTAAAAAAATAATAGCGTGCCTAAGACTTTTGCACAGTACTGTAGCTTAAGAGCATTGTTTATAGAAATCCTATAATGATTTAGGCACATATGACAAGATTTCTGCTGAGATAGACTTATAAGACTGTACCCAGATTAGCGCCATGTATTAAACCAAAGGTGAGCATAGCTTTTTAGACAAAAAAAAAGCACAAATGAGTAAAATAATCATAATTCTAATACTAATAATAATTATTATTATTATTTACGTAGTACATTTCATATTAAACAGCACAAGCTTAAAGTCATGCATATATATTTATCTAAATGTATCACTGTAATTGTTTTTTTTGGAATTAAAACCTTTTTTTTTTCTTTATACATCTAAGCATCCTCTTTTATTCCCTAAGCCTCTGATAGAATTTCTTTGCTTTTCAATAGCAGCTGTTTTTTTTTTGTTTGTTTGTTTGTTTTTTTTTCCCCCTCCTAATAGCTATTTTCTGATATGTGAAAACAGGTTTTGTACTACACAAAACTACTAAGGTGGAACTTTATTTAAAGAACTAATAGTCCATTAAAAATCCATTTCTCTGCAGTATTTGTAGTTATGGCAATTCTAGTTCATGACAATACCAAACTAACTAGGAATCTTTATATACACTGGGTATAGAAAAGAATCACCCCCCTTTAAAATGATCACATTTTGTTGCTTTTCAGCCTGAAATGAAGATGGACACAGTTTTTGTTTTATCCATCTGTATTTACTCAGTGCAACTTATAACATCCAAGTGAAAGATACAACACCAACATGTAAGAAGAAAAATTAAAAAACAGAATCACTGAGTTGGAAAAAGGATCACCCCCTTGTGTCAGTATTTTGTTGAACCACCTTTTGCTTTAATTACAGCCTTTAGTCTGTTGGGATATGTCTCTACTAACTTTGCACATCTAGACTTTGCAATATTTGCCCACTCGGAATGCAGAACTGCTCAAGTTCAGTTCAATTTGATGCTGACCGTTTGTGGACTGCAGTCTTTCCACAGACTTCCAATGGGGTTTAAGTCTGGGCTCTGACTAGGCCATGCAAGGACATTCACCTTTTTCTTTCTCCTTCAACCACTGTGTGGTCAGTTTTGCTGTGTGCTTTGGGTCATTGTCATGTTGGAAGGTAAATCTTCTTCCCATTGACAACTTTCTGGCAGAGGGCAGCAGATTTTCCTCAAGAATTTGAAGATATTTTGCCCGATCCATTTTCCTTCTATCCTGACAAGTGCTCCAGTCCCTGCTGCAGAGAAACACCCCCATAACAGGATATTACCACCTCCATGCTTTACTGTAGGAATGGTGTTATTTGGATGGTGATTGGCGGTATTGGATTTCCGCCAAACATATTGTTTGGTGTTGAGGCCAAATAATTCATCTGACCATAACACCTTTTTCCATGTGGCCTCAGAATCTTCAAGGTGTGTTTTGGCAAAGTTCAGTCATGGGTGGCTTTTTTTTTTGCAACCCTCCCATACAAGCCATATTTGTGGAGAATTTGTGATATTGTCGTCACATGCACACAATGACCACTCTTTGTCATAAATTCCTGCAACTGCTTCAGAGTTGCTGTAGGCCTCTTGGTAGCCTCACTGACCAGTTTCCTCCTGGCTCTTTCATCCAGTTTGGAGCGACGTCCTGATCCAGGGAGGGTCTGTGTTGTACCAAATACCTTCCACTTCTTAATAATAGACTCCACTGTGCTTCTAGGCATTGAAAAAGCCTTTGAAATTTTTTTGTATCCATCTCCTGACTTGTGCCTGTCCACAACTTTATCCCGGAGATCTTTTGACAGTGCCTTGCCACCCATAGTTGATTGTTTGCTTCAGTTGCACTACAAAATGCTCCAGGAAAGCTCTTTTCATGCTGAGCTAATCAAAATGACCACAACTGATCACAGTTGAAAGTCAAATGGCTTTGTGTGCCATTGAGAAGATGATTAGCTACACCTTATTGAGTTTACAAGTCATTTTTAGGACGGGGGTGATCCTTTTTCCAACTCAGTGATTGTTTTTTATTTTTTTAATTTTTTTCTGACATGTTGGTTTTATCTTTCACTTGGATGTTATAAGTTGCACTGAGTAAATACAGCTGGATAAAACAAAAACTGTGTCTGTCTTCATTTCAGGCTGAAAAGCAACAAAATGTGATTTATTTTAAAGGGGGGTGATTCTTTTCTATACCCACTGTATGAAATGTTCTTTTAATGCTAATTATTAAAAATAAAACAGTGGCATACTTCAACTATCAGCTACTACTATCAGTTTGTTTTTTTTAAAAATAATTTTTTTAAATTTAAAAAGTACTTTATGAATTTTGACATAAGCTTTATATGTGCAAGAATAAACAAATGAGAAGAAAAATATTTAGAATCAAAATTATAACAGATAATAGAATATAATCATTTATATAAAAAAATTGCAGCAAAATGCTTGACAGGTAAAAGATACAATAAAACAAGTAATGTGTCAAATTATGGCTCTCAATTTTTTTTTTTTTTTTTTTTTTTTTTTTTTTTTTGGTGTCACATTTTTTCAGTCCTTTCATCTTGTTCAGCTTTTGTCTAGTGGCTGGAATATAATGAGTTCAGACCCCAGGGCAGACAGAAAGCCACAATTAAACCCTTGAGCAAAACCCATAATCCTGAACTGCTTATTTGTTTGCTTGGTTTAGACTTTATTCATTTGCTGAATGAATAAATGTGAAAGACTTGTGGTCACTCAATCTAGAATCCCAGTGCTTATATTCACTGTGCACTGGGAGAAACCTGGACAGGAAGTGCAGTTTCAGGTCATCGTTCCACATTATGCTTTCATTCCCCTTCCGTTCCACTTCCTCTCAGGTTCACCTGTGTGCAGGTACAGTATGATGATTCTGAGGAATTATGGGTCACCTTGTACTTTCACTCATGCCTCTACAGGGAGTGGCTGGTTAATGCTTAACAACTCATATACACGTATTACACAAAATGGTAGATCAAATCACAGTATGTGTGCGCGCACCACCAATGTGTTTATGCAGATTGCGCAGACATTAACAGTATATAGCCTAGTTCCTTGAACTTTTAAATTCATACTACATTATTTGGAACAATACGTTTTTATGTAATTAAGAAATCCTTATATGAAAATAAAATACATATATCTGAGTATCCTGTTCATCTGCATTAGAATATAATTTGAAAACTCTTGGTCATGACCTCAGACGTTACAGTATCGTGTCCTACGCTAGTACTTTCCAATCGGTCCCATGACTGTTTCATGGAAAAACTGTTCAGCCTTTGACAATATCCTCTGTTGAACGAAATATGATTGTCAGAAAGGCTCTGTAGTGTTAAAACAAAGGCGGCAATGTCCAGCGCCAATCCCTGGTGAAGAAGGCCACTGTCTTGATGAGGGGCGTATGGGATTCCACAGAGCACATGGCTGGAAGAAACCGATATTTGTTTCACCACGCACCATAGTCTGCCTTAGAGCTGAGAAATGTATGAACATTGATAAGAGCATGCTCATCTGTGGGAAAGAAGCTGAGAGGGCGCTTTGAGGATCGTTACCACTGTGTTCTGGTTTAACACAGGGAGGAATTTTGTTTGTGCGGGCTGTCGATACTGTCATTCCTATTGTTAGAGACTGAGCCGGTGGTTTTGGCTGGAACAGCCTGAACTCACATAAAGTCAGTTTACTGAAAGATCAGCAGTGTGAACGTGGCAAAGTGATACTACTTACGTATTATCATTTGCATCAGCTAACACTCTGGCAATGACTAAATCCATTTTTTAAAGAATACTTGGATCTAAAATCTGATTGCACACGTTTTCCCTTATAACAAATGTAGTTGAGCAGTCAACACAATATTGGTGTCAAATTGGTTCAAAACTGTTTTGCATCACAGATAGACTTGCTTATATGGTGTCTGATACTGTATAGCATGTGATTTTCCATAGAAACACTTTCCTCCTCCACACATTTGTGATTCAAGCTTGTAATATACTGTGTGAGCTCCATTAAGACATGGATTTCCAAGGCTGCAGTGGAAGAATGCAAGTGGCCTGCACAGATCCCTGACCAGAACCCCACTGAACACCTTTGGGATGAACTGTAATGCTGACTGTTTGCCAGGCCTCCTCGCCCAGCATCAGTGCCTGACCTCACTTATCGATGACTTGTCCTCACAGACACTTTACAAAATCTAGTGGAAAGCCTTTTCAGAAAATTAGAGGCTGTTATATCAACAAAGGAAGGACCAAACTCCATATTAATGCCCATGGTTTTGGAATAGGATTGTCAACAAGCATATAGGAGTGTGATGATATGGTGTTCACATATTTTTGCCCAGATAGTATAGGTACATAGCCAGTGCTAAGGGAGGAGTTGATTATTTTTAATACAGGATTTCTTCTATTGCTTCTGGCAGTGTCCGTTTGAGGAAATGTGGACGTAAGGGATCTTGAAATTAGTGAAATTAGTTCAGCCTGTTGGATGGGAGTAAACGATTCTAATTGCTCTACTGATGTGGTTGTATTGTTTTATACATAGTTAGTCATTAGTCTTAAGTTAATACTCTCAATTATTTGTCTAATATTTTCAATTTCGTCATTGGAAAAATTCATAAAGTCATCACTACTACATACTGTTAGTATTTGGGCTTCTGTGTTGGTCTTGTTCCTAGTTAACATTGCTACTGTTTTAAAGAAGAATCTAGGATTATTTTTTATCATCTATTAAGGTGGACAAATATGCTGACTTAGCAGCACTGAGAGCCTTTCTATAGCTCAATTTAGTTTGACACCATTTACGTCCTAACTTTTATGTGGTCTGTGTTAAGGTGCGTGTGTGATCGTCATACAAGGGTGTTCGTTTTTGGTCCCTAATTATTTTTTCTTTTAAGTAGTGCTACATTATCTAGAGCGTAGCAGAACATTGGCTCTAAGCATTAGGTCACCTGATTTTTGTGACGTCAGACAATGAACTAATCAAGGTCGACTCTGACATGACTGCACACTTGATGCAGTAGCGTGGTGAAGTGCAAATATTATGACTAATACACATTTTAAATGAGATGAGGTAGTGCTCTGAGATAGCTTCAGACAGGGTAGAGTGACTATACAGGTATTTTCTATATTTAGTCCAAATTTCAGAATTATCAAGTTCAAGTTTATTTCTAAAGCACATTTAAAAACAGCTAAAAGCCGACCAAAGTGCTGTACACTGTCAATAGCACAAATACGATAAGTAAAATATTAATAGCGTAATGTAAAAATCCACATAACAAAACTATAACGAAATCAATTTTTAAACGCCAGAGAAAAAAAGATGAGTTTTTAGACTAGATTTAAACACGGGTAGAGTGGAGGCCGTTCTAATACGAGATGGTAAATTGTTCCAGAGTAGGACCAGCCACTTGACAATTATGTCAAGGGTGTGTCCACCGTAATGAATGGGTCTTATTATGTCCCGATTAACCCCTACTGAGACTAAAATCGACACAAACACTGTTGTTTCCAGTTGTCTATAAAGCCCACATTGTTTTCGGAGCAAAACAATGAAAAAAATTTTTTTTACAATGTGACAATTTTCTTGTTGAAAATTCATCAGGGGATGCTCTAAATGGCAGATACATTTTATATGGTGTTTCAGTTTGATCAATATTGCTCCAAATTAAATGAGGTTAATTGTACTGTAATGACTAAGAAACCTCTTAGTCCTCTTTTTGATGGCATATCACATCCCACATAGGCCTACTAAACCAGACTTACTAGTGCTGAGCTAAAAAAGTTCTCTGGGAGTAGGGCATAGAGGTTAAAGGACGTAATTGTGATAGCATTTCTGATAAGAAGGCCAGAGTAATGAAGCAATGCCAGTTACGATGCTGTTGCCAGGTCTGCAGTGATCAAACTGACAGGGGTTTTGATGACATTTCAGTTGAAACTGTGATAAGTTGCACTCATGAGCGATATGATAACTTAGTAAACTCACTAAACACAGGAAGCTGCTTTTCATAACATTGCCATTGCCTCATTCCTTCAGAGAAAAGAAGGAGAGCCGTAGAACCTGTTTTTAGTCACGTGGGCAGGTTGTCCAGTCAAGGACCTTTTCAGCACTTGTTTTTTGTTTTTCTGTAAAATACATTACATTTAAGGAAGGATTAATCCTCTTCTTGTCAAATGTTGGTTTAATCTGGACATAAAGGTAAGTCTAAATAATAATTTTTAAAAAAATAACATCTGTAGAGCACTGTAGCAGTCTAATGTTAGATATACTGGGCAAACCTGTCTTTCTAACTCTTCATGATCCAGCATGTCAACAACTTGTCTAGGGACTCACTGAAAAGTAATGTCATATATTAAAGTGTTAGTATGCAGTATACTGTATATCATTCTGTTGATATACTTTCAGTTTTTAACACAACATTTTATCATTTTTGTTTAACTGACCTCATTTCAAATACTTAAAAACGTGAAAATCTAACCATTTAAGGAACAGGTCGAGAGATGTCTATTATTATAGGTTTAATGAATTGAGAAATGTGACAATTTTATTGAAACAATTTAGATCTGATCTAATCCAAAAAGGCCAAAATCTTCATCACTTCAATTAGGTACTTATTAACCACACCATATAGTTATATTTTACAGTTAATACTAGCACTGTCTATAAGACTTTTATCTATAGGTGTAATAGGTTTAACATGTTCTGCATACTGTATACAGTACATGCATAAGACTACTGTAGGCTACACAAACGGCTTTTTTTTTTAACACCGTAATTCAAGGACTGTAAAATCTTAGGCTCTTAAAATGCTCTATGTTCACATCTGTAAAACTGTGGTACGCAGTGGTGTATAGTGAAATGCTAAAGCTCTCTCCATGGTGGATGGGGGGAAAGACTTTAAGCTTAGCACTGTGCTGATAAATGGAACCCCCCGATGAGAAACAGCACCACTGCATTGAAAGGCAAATTTACTCCGTCTTCTTTCCTTTAACATCCTTGACAAAGCACCTTGTTTAGAAGAAAGAAGTGAAAAAATATCCCGTCCCTCCCCCGTCCAACTGGTTTCCCCACAACTTTGCTTTACTATCCAGAACACGCACGCTTTCACACTGTTTACAGTGCTGTATGTGAATTTGTTTGACACTTCTGTCTTCATAGACCTTGGGTGCGTTATCTTCAGGGAGCATACTGTAAATAGGAAAATGCTTTTGTGCTTTTCATTGCAATGGTTTCTTAATGCCAGTCTGTTGTCGTTCATGATCACATGCTTCTTAGTCAAACATGAAAAAGTCTTGCTGTATGTTATCACTCTGTTACGTAGGCACAGCCTTTCTGTTGACTACAAGGAAACTGTGTTTCTGCATGTTGTAATGTTATGGGGCGGCCATCTTGAACAACCAGAATTTTGCCTTCCAGGTGTCAATTCACCCCCTATGTCCCACTTCCCAAAGTACTATACTGTAGAGTTGTTGTAAATGTTTTAGTCCTGGTAAACATGAAGAATCGCTTGTAGTTCCAGAGTTTTTAATAACTAGCCAAGGAGGACAAGCAAACAGTGTCAGCATATCAATAGCTGGAAGCTATAGTTAACGACAATTTGAAATATACTGTCTATTTAAATGTTTTAAACGAGTATATGAAGGTTTAGACTTTAAAATTACAGCAATATCTCATGAGACATCAAGAGACAATATCTCTCTATTATGCTGTTATGGGAAACGTTTTGCCAAGCTTGCTGCTATACTTTTTTTCATCTGCTTTTCTTCACCCAAATTGCATTACAGTGTAGAGTCTACAGTTTATAGATAGTTGTTCTCACTGGTTTCTTCCATTCCATACTGTCCTATTGTTCACCATAGTCAGTGTGCACCATCCAGTGCATTTGTTTCGCACTCGACATTGTCCTGTATTTACATGTTATGTAGTCCTGTGAACTGTGTCCACCATGGTCTTGAAGAAACGACATTCCGTTCCAGTACATACAAATTACACAGAGGAATTATAATAAAAAAGAACAGTTCTGATGTAAAACAGACTTGCATTGGAAACAAAATATGGCTAAACAGATACATTTTGGGTTAAAGGCAAAATTGTGTGTGTGCAACCATTCTTTTAGCCATCAGATGCAATATGATGAAAGGAATGTGCTCAAACTGCTTTAATACACAACCTGAGTATTTTCCAAGGAAACTGTGGGAGTGATGTGGAGATGGTGCTTAGAGGCTCATTGTTCACAGAGCTATTTGCTCTCACTTGTGTTTGTTGTGTAATGCACTCAAGAAGTGTAAATGACCTCGTGAAACTCCAACAACTTCCTGTAGAAGTGGAGGTAGTGCAACAACTTTGGGACTGCTACCATGTGGCTGACTAGACATGGCTGAAAGTGAATGTGGACCAGTATAAAGGGGTATTTTTTACATTTGTATTACAATAAGGTCCTCTTGTTGGGAAGGCACAACCAATCAGAGTGTTGGTTACTGGGTGACGTCATTTACTTTCAGCTTCTGGTGAGTCGAGAGCACCGAGTACCTCGTGGTCTTCCTAGAGCATGGACTGAACTTACCTATTGCGCCAATAAAGTGGATATGTGTTGAGTTGTGCATCAATGACAACATATCATTTCAATCAATCCCCTGTGGCCTGGCTGTCCTGTTCATCTGTGCTGTTTATTGTGCTGAACCTTTAATTAAAAACCATTAACTTTGATTTCCTGCCTCCTGTGTCCTGGCCGACACACCAGTGTGAACACAACTACACTAAACCAGTGCAATAAAGTCCCAAGTAACTGAGTCACACCTCTGCATCATGGTAAAATGTGCCTCCATTCCAGAGTATGTGCTTTCGGGCTCATTAAAATATTTTCCTACTGTAACACCCATTTTAATGTAAGGATGAGTTGGTAATGAGCTGACAGGTCCATTCATGGGAGTTCAAGAGAAACACACAGAAACATTCAGTATAAAGGAAATAAAAGATTAGGGCCGGAGAAACCTAGCTATAAAGGAGCAAATACATTTCTCTTATTGTCTATAGTCACAATGTTGTGTATTATCCCCACTTCTATTTATAATTTACATACACACCTGTAGAAATCTGTATGTCAATATACACAATCTGAAGTATGCAGATGACACTATTGTCCCGTGAGATGGATAATAGTCTGGAGATTTATGAATGTATAAATCAGCAGGAATCCTACAACCTAAAGATAAAAACAAGTAGGACTAAATAGATGGATCCATCCATCCATCCATTTTCCATACTGCTTATCCTACACAGGGTCATGGGAAGCCTATCCCAGGGAACTCGGGGCACAAGGAGGAGGACACCCTGGGCAGGGTGCCAACCCATCGCAGATTACAATCTCACACACAAATTCAAACACTACGGACAATTTGGGAATGCCAATCAGCTACAATACACACACGTATATATATATATATATATATATAGTGTATTAGATGTTTTAGTGTATTAGTCACAGATGTTACTTCATTCAAATAGTGTATGTCAAGACAATAACAGTGAAGAAAATAAAAGATGCTATCAGTCGAAAAGTTTGCATTTTGTTTTATGAGTGCGACATAAAATAGCTTTGCATGTCTACAAAGTCTTTTGTATCATCTGAACTGATGATGACATTGACATTTCTGTTATAACTCGAAATGTCACGCTTTCTTCAAATCAGGGCTGGATTCTATGTGTGAATCTGATTTCTACTGCTCTAAATGCAATTGCATGATAGCACAGAACCCTTTGAACCGTAAAAAACACAATATAAACATATAATCATATAAACAATCCTCCAAGTGCTTTATGTAATACTGTTGAATGACATCACAGACATACGGCCAATAGCCTTATTATGATGACCACAGTACAACAAGTGATTGCAACCATAACATTTCAGTGATGCCGTGGGAGAACTAGAGTTCACTGCATATTTCCTATGTGATAAGCTTCATAATATGTGCTCAACCTCAGACCTTTCGCACACAACACTATATGTTACAAAATACATAATGACCTTTTACAGCATAACACAAATATAACAACAGAAATATTAATATCAATGAAAACTCTGCTTTAATTATCCAGATTACTCCACAACACAGTCATTTAATTTACACCAATCAGTCATAACATTAAAACCACCTGTCTAAAATTGTGTAGGTCCCCCTTGTGCCGCCAAAACAGCTCTGACCTGTAGAGGCATGGACTCCACAAGACCTCTGAAGGTGTGCTGTGGTATCTGGCATGAAGGCGTTAGCAGCAGATCCTTTAAGTCCTCAGAGTTGTGAGGTTCGGCCTCAGTAGATCTGATTAGTTTGTCCAGGACAGCCCACAGATGCTCAATCGAGATCTGAGGAATTTGGAGGCCAGGTCAACATCTTGAACTCTTTGTAATGTTCCTCACACCATTCCTGAACAATTTTGCAGTGTGGCAGGGAACATTATCCTGCTGAAAGAGGGCACTGCCATTAGGGAATACCGTTGTCATGAACGGGTGTACTTGATCTGCAACAATGTTTAGGCAGATGGTACATGTCAAAGTAACATCCACACGAATGCCAGGACCTAAGGTTTCCCAGCAGAACATTGCCCGGAGCATCACACTGCCTCCGCCGGCTTGCCTTCTTCCCATAGTGCACCCTGGTGCCATCTCTTCCCCAGGTAAGCGATGCACATGCACCCCGGCTGTCCTCATGATGTAAAAGAAAATGTGATTCAAGAGACCAGGCCACTTTCTTCCATTGCTCCATGGTCCAGTTCTGATCAGTCAGCCTTGGCACTCTGACTGGTCTGTGGCTACGCAGCCCCTTACACAGCAAGCTGCAACGCACTGTGTGTTCTGACACCTTTATATCATAGCCAGCATTAACTTTTTCAGCAATTTGTGCTGCAGTAGCTCTTCCGTGGGATCAGATCAGACAAGCTAGCCTTCGCTCCCCACACACATCAATGAGCCTTGGGCGGCCATGACTCTGTCAACGGTTCACCGGTTGTCCTTGGACCACTTTTGGTAGGTACTAACCACTGCATACCGGGAACACCCCACAAGACCTGCCGTTTTGGAGATGCTCTGACCCACTTGTCTAGCCATCACAATTTGGTTCTTGTTAAAGTCACTAAGTCACTGCTTACACTTGCCCATTTTTCCTGCTTCCAACAAATCAACTTTGAGAACTGACTTGCTGCCTAATATATCCCACCCCTTGACAGGTGCCACTGTAATGAGATAATCAGTGTTTTTCACTTCACCTGTCAGTGGTATTAATGTTATGGCATATAGTGTATTTTTGGAAAGGGTGTGACACAAAGAGTGATCCTTCATTAAAATTATTTTGTTATTACTTTATTATTTTTTAAAGCAAATAAAATGCTGCAGTGGTGCTTAATGTACAGAAATTCCAGAACTCAGACATCTCTCTAATCTGGGAGGTGTGGGATCCAGTTTCTGGCATGATCTGATGTGGTATTAATGAAGTACTGACCACAGCAAGACTTTGCTTTATTTCTTTTCGACTCTGTTTGATATTTTTCTGTTAATTGCACCTTATAATCTTGGTGAAATTCTTTTCTTTGAGCTAAACTGTAAACTATAGGTACTTTTGTCACGCAGAAACCACTTTTTTGTTTAAAAGTTACTGAAACTTTGTTTAGACAAGTCATTGAAATCGAGTGAAACCTTTTTGTTTGACAACACTAAAGAAAAAGTTTCGACGGCTCTGTAGTGTGCTGTTCTATTATCATGCAAATTAGCCGAGAAATCGTGGCTGGTGGGCGTGTCTAATGTGCGAGTGGGAGGGGTCAGAGTGTGTGAGCGACGCGCGGCGTTTTCTGCTAGTGAATCAGTTCGGAGTTACAGGCGAGTGTGTGTCATGCACCCACCTCCAGGTAATATAACCTCGGGCATAATGTGCTGCTTTTAAAGATTAAGGGACTACTGTTTAGGGCTTTAATGCAGTTTATTGTGTTGCTTTAGTCATTTTTACTCGAGGCTCTGCAGGTGTGTACGAGTGAGTGTGCGCGCGCATGTATATCTATATGTGAACATATAGATATACACATATACACAAGATATAGTGCTATACCTTTTTCAAAATGTCCTATATTTACATAGGATAAATAACAATTATAGTGTTGGATTAAGTAAGTGTAGAAAGCAAGTGTGTGTGTGTGTAAACATCTTTATGTAGATATGTTACCAAATAGCTGCAGAATGATGTGTATAGATGTATTCTGTATTTAAAAGTCAGTCTGTAATCTTTTAGACTTTTAGACTGTGTATTAGTACAGTGTTGTTTGTGGTTTGAAATTGGTTGCTATAACTTGTGACAGGTTTTTAAGATTTACAGCATGTACTTAAGCCTGTGTGTGTGGGTTGGGCATGTTTTTATATCTTGGTGGGGACCAAATGTTCCCCAAGGATAGAAATATCTGACAGACCATGTGGGAACATTGGGCTGGTCCTCATGAGGAAACTGCTTATTTTATTATTTTATTTATTTAACAAAAAAAAAAATGCAGCTTTAATTTCTCAGCTAAAAGATTTGAAAATTGTACATTTTGCTTACTGAGGTTAAAGTTAGGGTTAGACTTAGGAGGAGTTATAGCATTAATTAGACGCATTGATGATTATGCCAATGGAAGTTCCTCACAAGTATTGTGTGTGGGTGAAGTGTGAATTCAAACAGGTTTAAATAACTCTTCTTTAGCGTCCCCCTAAGGATATATCAGCCAGACCTGTCTCTGCCTGAAATGACGCCAGATATTCTGTATTTCATCTTGGCTCCATCTCTCTCCTTGTCACCACTGCCTGCGTGTTACTGTTAGGGGATTGTTGTGGAAAGGCTTTGTTTTCCAGTCGCACTGTCTTGGTAGGGTCATCATGGGAACGAACCCCTCAGTGATTATTTACTGTCTTGTTGGCCAAACACATCAGTGTGTGTTGCCTGTGACTGAGGAGTGGCATTCCCACCTGAGGGTGACCCGGGGGTAACGCTCCGAATGGTTTAGATAAGGTGATGTTAGTAGAGATGGCACCAATCTGACTGGTATCAGACTGATACAGGCAAAAATGGTGGATCAGATATTGGCAAAAAAAAAAAATTTGATCTGATCCTGTAATAATTGGAAGGATCGGAATTGGGTTTGAAAAAGTTTTTTGGAACTGTTACATATATGTTTACATGTAAAAGACTTGATTGTATTTTTTGTTAGGGTTGATTTTATTATATTTATAGTTTAGGGGGCATGGTGGCTTAGTGGTTAGCACGTTTGCCTCACACCTCCGGGGTTCGAATCCCGCCTCCAACCTGTGTGTGCGGAGCTTGCATGTTCTCCTTGTACTCCTTGTCCTCCGGGTACTCTGGTTTCCTTCCCCAGTCCAAAGATATGTGCTGTAAGCTGATTGGCATTTCCAAATTGTCCATAGTGTGTGCGTGATTGTGCCCTGTGATAGGTTGGCACCCTGTCCAGGGTGTCCCCCGCCTTGTGCCCCAAGTTCCCTGGGTTAAACTCCAGGCTCCCCCATGACCCTGTGTAGGATAAGTGGTACAGAAAATGGACGGATGGATATTTATAATTTATCATTGGTTGTGTTTGCAATGTGGGCGATTTTTATATGAAAGCAGCAGTTTTGTGTATTGTTTTAGCTATGTACTTTTTCCTGTATTTTTTTAAGTGCTTCAGTAAAAAAAATATTTTAAAACGTATTAGTTCTTACAGAAAAAAAAAATCGGATGGATCCCTATATCAGTTAATACGTTGATAAGAAAAAGCTGTATCGAGCCATTTCTAGTTGGGAGACTGTCAATGATATTTCATATTTAGTGCCAATAATGTAGGGAGGCTTATATGTGAGAGAATGCAATACAATAATATAATTAAATAGTAAGTTTAAATCCCAGCATTTCCAAGCTGCCCCTGTTGGGTCCTTGAGAAAGATCCTTAAACGCATCTGTTCAGCTGTAAGTCTGATAAAAGTCTACAAAGTCTGGATAAAAGTGTAGCAAATGAGTAAATGGAAGTGAAAATGTCTGTCTGTCTGTCTATCTATCTATCTAAGGCTGAACTCTAAGACGAAATTTAGAAGTTTCCTAATAGGCTCATCAATTGCTATAAAGTTTTATAAAGGTGTAATCATCTCCCGATTTGGGTCGATGCAATTGAAATTAATTGAGGCAACAATCATAAATCGATTATTATCGGAAAAGGAAAAATAACTGGTGGGTTAAAAATAATTAATATTTTTAAACATGAATGATTGAACATGAATGAAAGGTGATTTGCCCATGACTACATTTTTATGAATCGCAAATTAACAATAGGCCTACCCCAAATTCTGAACAAAGTTGATCACATATCAGTCGGATATCATAATGTATTGTACCTTAACAGACACAGTGGTATTGTCAAATATCACATTTTTGTCTTATAAATTGAAACCGTGTTGTATTGTGTGGAAGCCTGAGGTTTACATGTCCGCATGTTTACTCTGCTGCGCTGATATTTCTGCTTTTAAATCGCATCACTGTCACGTAAGTAAATGTTCAGTGATATGCAAACTGTCTCAGCATGCAGCATTACATAGCAGGAAGCAATTTAGAAGGAAGGAAAGAAACTAATCTCCCAACTACCACTGTCTGCTTAGCCCTCCGATCACTGCTGGACAACTTGATTTTTATCCATCTGTGACCTCTGTTTTCTAAACATCACAGGATTTGACGTCATAGTTCATTTCATAATCAGTCATCAGATTAAAATAAATAAAATAAACCAGCTTCTTCATATAAGTAATTTATTTCTTAAACAAAGGGAGCATGTTCATTCTCTGCTTCAGCAACCTCTCAGACACAGTTTCGCATTGTCCCACATGTGGTACTGATCTGGAGAACCTCCTTTGTCTTGCAGCCCAGTTTTGTCAGAAGCTTCCATTAATGAGTGGGTGTTAGTTGGGAGGGGGCGCTGAAAGGGAATTCAATCTGCATGTGTAAAGAGATTGTGGGACTCTGGCTTCTCCTCTTAGAGATGAGGGCGGGAGGTCTCTGAGGGACTGTACACACCTTCAGGGTTCTGTGTTTGAGTCCAGATAGGAAATTAGCTTGTGAGAAATGATTAGCTGGTCTGCTATGATTTGTACGACTTTCTCAATATTGACTTTGGCTACGAATGTTCTTTATATTGGAGCCTAAATTCTTATAAAACTGTGTGTATTCCAGGGCTGCACTATTGGGTATAAACCATGGGAAAACTTCTCCTGCTTCATCTGTTACAGTCAATTTGTGACAAATTAGGCTTAGGCATTGAAAAAAAAAATTGCTGGCTTATTTCCATTTCTCTAAGGAGACCTCTACAAAACCAGAAGCATATTAGAGAACTTGGTGGTTTCTTGAATTATCTGAGCAATGCAAAAAAGGCAAAATAGTGCTAGTACATGGATCATGTTGGTTTTTAGCTAATGCTAGCTTATATTAAAACATATATTTAAAACTCATTTAAATGAGCATATCAGAGAATACAATAGATTTGATGTTCTTTTGTTGAATATTAAAATTAGATAGGTAAATGAGCTATGCTGAAGTGATGAACTCTATCTTTATTACAGAAAGCCAGCTAGCTAGGTTCAGTGTTAGCTTATGTTAGCTAATGTTAGCTAATGTTTATTCATTATTACTACTACTAGTATTACTATTTCTTGACAAGTTTTCAAATGAGCTCTAAATATGATAAAACACTTTAATAAGAAATAATTAATTTAGTTATATGAAGGAATAATTAGTTTTATTGCACTTTCTTTTCCTTCCACACCAGATGGCCGGGAAGCCGTTCCGCGCCACCTTTATCTGGAGCAGCATCATTAACAACCTGCAGGCGCAGGTGGAGGTCAAGAGACGACGCCACAACCTGAAGTCGTACCAAAACTGCTTTCTGGGCTCCGAGGCTGTTGATGTGGTGTTGGCTCACATCATCCAGAACAAGTTCTGCCGCGATGATGAGGTGCCACGTTTCAAAGCAGTGCGTCTCTGTCAGGCGCTCATGGACTCGCGGGTGTTCGAAGCTGTGGACACCAAGGTGTTCGGGAAAGAGAAGAGGCACACCAAGTTTGAGGACAGCAGCTGCAGTTTGTACAGGTTCCTGAATACGAGTGCTAGCAAGGATACGATCGAACACACCTATGAATCGGCCTCCATCAACAGCACTGCGCCACCAAAAAGGTATTTGGTTTTATCTTAGTGGACACTTCAAAGGAACAATCGTATCAAGTAATGACTAGTATATATCTTAAACAGTTTAATTACTTGTTGTTGTTTTTTTTTTTTTTTAAACAAGCCAATAATGTGTAAACATGACTAATACTAGCTAACTAGCATGCTTCTAAGTGAACTGTTTTAAAAGCTACTTTAATATTGTTTTAATTATATGATTCCATCATACTCATGAACATCGGTAGAAAAAAAATTAAATACAGACTAACTAAAAAAAGGAAATAGCCTGAATCAGTATGAGTAGATGTTAGCAAATCAGAGACAACAATTAACACACTTTGTTACAGTATGAAGTAAATATATGACATTGCAAAGAAATGAAAACAGGATATTCAGCTAGATTTCAGTTTCAAATGAGGAATAATATTTCTTAATAATACATTATTATTATTATTATTATTATTATTATTATTAATAATAAAATGTTCGGGGTTGGCGTTCGATTCCCGCCTTCGACCCGTGTGCGTGGAGTTTCCATGTTAACCCAGTGCTTCGGGGGTTTCCTCTGGGTACTCTGGTTTCCTCCGCCAGTCCAAAGACATGCATATTGGCATCTCTAAATTGTCCATAGTATATGAATAGGTGTGTGAGTGTGTGTTCGATTGAGCCCTGCGATGGGTTGACACCCCATCCACGGTGTCCCCCGCCTTGTGCTCCAAGTCCCATGGGATAGGCTCCAGGCCTCCCACGATCCTGTGTAGGACAAGCAGTACAGAAAATGCATGGTTGGATGATTGGATTATAAAAATGTGTGGTTGTTCTCCTCCTGTCTGTGTGGTTTTTACCTCCAGGTTCTATGCTTTTTCTCCCACCTTCCAAAACAGTCCAGTAAGTGGATTAGCTATGATAAATTGCCTCTAGGTGTGAAAGTGTGTGTGCATGGTGTCCTGTGATGGACTGGCGTCCCATTCGGGGTGTATTTCCACCTTATGCCCAGTGTTCCCAGGATATACTCCGGGTCCAGTGTAACCACTGACCAGGATGAAGCGGTTACTGAAGATAAATGAAAGAATAAAGATATTGAATTAGATAGCTTCCTAAAATTGGATATATTCTATATAGATATATGCTTTTTGGGATTTTCTGGGATTTGAACTCAACAGCTTCTACTAGCTTTGAACCTTACACACTAAGCTACTATGGCCCAGAATAGAGATAGAGAGTACTTTATTGGTCCCCAAGGGGAAATTTGGTGATCACACTGATGACTACTGATCACACACAGCTTTAAGATGAAGAACAAAAATGATGTTGGTATGTAGAGTGTGTCACTTTACGTAGCTAGCACTAGCGTGTATTGAACCCAATTCAGTTCCTCATATGCAACCTTCTGTCCAGATTCTAATCTAATCAAACTTTTCCACTCAGGGAAGAGGAACAGGAGTATTCAAACACCTCGCCAGTCAAAACAGATAAATCTCTGGAGGACGTTTTAGGGAACCTGAACTCAAACACAACCATCACACCTCAGCTGATAAATCTGGGTCTGTCACAGGAGTGTAAGTCACTTCAAAACAAACTACACATCTTCAGTGTAATGGTTATTGTTTCCCAGTGGGAAAAAAAAACCCTTAAAGGATATGTAAGGGTTTTATAACCCATGTCCTCTCCCTTTACAGTGGTGGATGAGGTTTGGCAGCAGCAGGCAACACTGAGATTACTGCAGCTGATCGAGTTGCCTTTACTGGAGAGTCTTCTAGAAGGAAAGGAGAGTCCCCGTCCCCCTCTGCACGGTATGGACAGCGACCCAGATCTTCTCTACACCAGCAACTACGTGGACCGAGAAATCCTCAAAGCCTTCAGTGAAGCTCAGTATGTGTCCTTCTTCATTTTATAATCTATTATTTGTATTATCTCTGTTCTTTTTCATTTGTTCCCTCGTCTCCTTCCTTGTGCTTCTTCTGTTTTTATGCTCTGAACATAAAAGTAGCTTTAAAAAATTAAACCTTTAAGGCAATAATAAATAATACATAAAAAATAATCGTCAAGACTGGATACATCACAAGATTACTACATGTTATTTCAGAAGTGACATTTGTTATTACTATTGAACTACTACTATTAATAATAGTTATGACATTATATTACTAATAAATAAATAATTTATACCACAGTACTGTTGAATTCTCAAATCTGATCAGTCTCAAGGTGTTGATTAATTTTCTAGGTTTATATTAATGTGCTTGTTTCTCATACAATATTGTTTCTTGTATTATGGACGCTCCACATAAACGTATTAAAAAATGAGTAATTGTTGAAGTGGTAACGTTTTCTGTTAGCAGATGTTTATTTAGCGTTTTGGAAAGAGTCTCCAGTGGCAGTGCTTTGTAACAGTCAGAGGTATAGCTGTTCCTTTAAGTTCTCTGCCATGAAAACGTCTTCAGGACAGTGGGCTTTCCAGTTTCTCTGTAGCAAGCTGCAATTTTTTTTGTCTTATTAACTTTAAGAGAGAGAAAAAAGAGAGGATAGTAAGTGATAACAGATGCTGTTTCACTGACGTTGCACACTGTTAAATGCAACAATAAAAGGATGAAAAGTACTATGTCGTTTAATAATAAGTAAAACAGTTTCAGTGTTGGCAAATTGTTGGTACTGTATACAAGGAATAAAATATTTCAGGATGTATTGTTATAGGAAATGATTATTTTGCTATAACAGCACATCTTGTCATGTTTTATTCTTTACACAACAAATTGTAATATTACTGATATAAATATATTATTACTCTTTTATTATTTATCATGAAGAAATATTCTTTTGATCCAAACTTAAATTTTCCACCACTTTCTGTACATGTAACAAACCAGATGTACTTAACTCTGGAGGTGTGGTCTGGATGTTTCTTCCGTGATGAATCGGGGATATCTGGGCTCGAAGCAAATGCAGAATACAAAACACACCACTCGTCGCGTGCGTACTGCTAAGATATTGTGTCCAGACAAATGGAGGCTGGTCATTATATAAAGAGCTCTGTTTGAAAGCCTCAGCCCTCAGGCTGTGCGATTTCGACTGCCACATGGCTGACAGTCTGAAGGTCAAGAGTACAACCGAGTCTCTTTGTTTTGCTCTTTCTGCTTCTCTGCTTGTGTCCATGCAGTTTTTCTTTTGTCCTCTACATTAACCATTGTTGTACTTTTTCCATGCTGTAGTGCCGATGCCTGGCTCTCAGCAGCTGTCGACTGTCTGGAGTTTCTTCCTGATGATTTGGTAGTCGAGGTGAGCCGAGGACTTGCCAAGTGTCCAGAGGAGACAGCGCAATATAAACGTCTCCTCTATAGCATTCTGATCCAACATTACGGCCAGACGGACTACCCTCCACTGTTTAGCAACCACGTCTTCGACATACACAGCGGGATCTCGGAGCTATTAGGTAAGACAGGAAGAGGGAGTCTTTGGTAGGAGCCTCGGTCTCAGTATTTCTAATATGGCTGCACTGATTTGGGGGAAAAAACGTGCATTGAGCAAAAGGGTGGGAAATTAAGGCAATAGACATGATACAGGGATATCTATTTATTGGTACCACATATGCAGCTGTTTTATTGTATCTTATTTCCTTTGGCACTGTGCATTTCTCTCTCACTTGCTCTCACTCACGATTTCCTTCTTCACGATTCTCTGTGATGCACTGAGTTCAACTCTGACCTGCGATATGTGTTATTATTTTATTACAGAGGCATTAATTGTACAGTGCCCTCCACTAATATTGGCACCCTTAGTAAAGAAGGCTGTGAAAAATTCTCTTTATTGTTTAACCTTTTGATCTTTTGCTTAAAAAATGCACAGAAATACTCTGCTCTCATAGATATCAAACAATTGCAAACAAAACACAGGTTTATAAAAAAAAAACTTTGTTAAATATAGGTGTGCAACAATTATTGGCACCCTTTTAGTCAATACTTTGTGCTACCTCCCTTTGCCATGATAACAGCTCTGAGTCTTCTCCTATAATGCCTGATGAGGTTGGAGAATACATGGCAAGGGATCTGAGACCATTCCTCCATACAGAATCTCTCCAGATCCTTCAAATTTCGAGGTCCACGCTGGTGGACTCTCCTCTTCAGTTCACCCCACAGGTTTTCTAAGTGAGGAGACTGGGATGGCCATGGCAGGACCTTGATTTTGTGGTCAGTAATCCATTTTTGTGTTGATTTTTATGTATGTTTTGGATCATTGTCCTGCTGGAAGATCCAACCGCGGCCCATTTTAAGCTTTCTGGCAGAGGCAGTCAGGTTTTCATTTAATATCTGTTGATATTTCATGGAGTCCATGCCTAACAAACTGTCCAGGTCCTCTGTGTTAGGTCGCGCAAGAAGCGCGACTTCAATCCCCAGAACTCTTATCCACACACTCCACACTACACTTCCCAGCAAGCTCGGCGGCCTACAAACATGGCCGCCAGGGACTACAACACCCACACACTACCTCGGTCACAATCACCCTCGTTCTAATCCCGCGCACCTGTCTTCTATTTTCACTAACACGTTATTTAAGGACTTTTGTGTTACAGGGCTAACGCGAAGTATCGTTTGTTTCTTCCAAATCGACTGAGCTACTTCATTCTGGACTGATTCTCACGGCATTTGAAACTAAGCTAAGTACCTTGGACTCCGACTTCATCTCAAGCCCTCTTTCTATTTTACACATCTCTGTGATAGGTTTGCTTGCACAAGTGTTTGATTTTCTGTTAGCGCAAATAGCTAGCACACTTTATTTAGTCACCGCTATTTTGTTGTATGGGTTCTCTGTTGGATGCTGTTTTCTCCGTTTGATTTTGCCGTAGTAAAGTGTGTGTCCTTTTTTTTTTTACTGCTAGCGCTAACACTTTTGAGAGTGTGTTTAATCTTGATCACGTTATCCTGCGAAGACTCGAAGCCTTCTATAAACCTGTTGTTTGCCCTGTGTCCTTTTCACATGTGTGCTGAATAAACTGACGAAGTTTTTGACCGCAACTGTGTCCAGCTTACTTCTGGTGCTGTAACAGAATACTTCGCCTCGACATGGACGCAGCGGAGGAAATTCGTCAAGCAATCGCAGCACACGGTCAAATTATCAACGCGCAACAACAACGCTTGGGAGAAATGGATCAGAGTCTTCAACTTCTCTCTCAAGTCACGGCTACAGCAACGCAGCGCGCCGCTCCCACATCCTTTTCTACGCCTCGACTGCCTATGCCCTTACCCGATAAGTACAACGGTGACACTGGTTTATGTAAGGGTTTCATCTTACAATGCTCCTTATACTTTGACTGTTGTGGGGAAATGGGGGATCATGAGAAAGTGGCGCGATTCATCTCCTTACTAACAGGCAAGGCTTTAAGGTGGGCGGCGGCAGTAAGAGAACGAGGCGGAGATGCGGTGGCTTCCTATGACACCTTCGTCTCCATGTTCCGGCGAGTGTTCGACCACGCCCCCGATCACCAGGAAGTCGGGGAACGGCTCCTAACACTGAGGCAAGGCTCACTTCGAGTGGCGGATTACGCGTTAGAATTTCGGACTATCGCTGCGGGTAGCGGCTGGAATGACGTGGCGTTAAAAGCTGTCTTCCGTCAGGGCCTTAATCCCGCCATAATCACTGAGATGGCCTGCCGCGATGAGCCTCTTAACCTGGACTCGTTAATTGATCTCGCCATTCGTCTCGATCAACTTCTCTACAGCCGTAGGCATCCATCTCAGCACCCTGAACCAACCCGACTCCCCGCTAGCGACGAACCCATGCAAATCGGCCATGCTAAACTGGACCCCAACGAGAAAGAAAGGAGACGCCGAGAGAACCTATGTCTCTACTGTGGCCGCGCTGATCACTCTCTTCACTCCTGCCCTGTCCGCCCCACAAGCTTAACTCCGACGAGGGGCGGACAACGCACCCATTCAACCCCGGTGAGTCAGATTCCTGATGTTACTTCATGTTCTTTTACTTTACCCGTCTACCTTGAACATTCAGGTGTCTGTACTCTTATTACAGCCATGCTCGACTCCGGAGCAGCGGGCAACTTCATTGACGAGGAAATAGTGTGTCAGCTTGACCTCGACACTCGTCCCCTACCTCAGCCGCTAAAGATCCAGGCCATCGACGGTACGCCCATCGGAAACATCACCCGCCACACACATACCCTGGGGCTTCGTGTCAGCGCTCTCCACCACGAAGAATTATCCTTCTGGGTCATCAAATCTACCCGATACCCCGTGGTTTTGGGCTTACCGTGGCTGAGAAAACATAACCCTCACATTTCCTGGGCCAACCAACAAATACTCAACTGGTCACCCTTCTGTCACCAACAATGCCTCAACACCCTATCACTCACTGTCGCCACTACATCCGTTGAAAGCCCTGAAAACGCACCCACCGTCTGTATACCCCACGAATATAACGATCTTAAGGAGGTATTTAGTAAACTCAGGGCTAGCGGTCTTCCACCCCATCGTTCTTATGACTGTTCCATAGACCTCCTGCCGGGTATGACTCCGCCACGTGGACATATATATCCCCTGTCCCAAGCAGAACATAAAGCCATGTCCGAATACATTCAGGAGGCTCTCCAACAGGGATATATTCGCCACTCCACCTCCCCGGCAGCAGCCAGCTTCTTTTTCGTGGCCAAGAAAGGAGGGGGCCTTCGGCCTTGCATTGACTACCGAGGGCTCAACCGCGCCTCGGTGAAATATCCCTACCCTCTTCCACTCGTCCCTTCCGCCTTAGAACAACTTCGTGAAGCCCGATATTTCACCAAGTTGGACCTCCGTAGCGCGTACAACCTGGTGCGTATCCGGGAAGGGGATGAGTGGAAGACTGCCTTCAGCACAACAACAGGTCACTACGAATACCTCGTAATGCCGTATGGGCTAACTAACGCGCCCTCAGTATTCCAATGCCTAATTAATGACGTACTGAGAGACATGTTAGGAAAATTCGTGGTGGCCTATATTGACGACATTTTGATTTACTCCCCCAACTACAAACTCCACGTATCTCAAGTACGCCAGGTTCTCACACGCCTACTAGAAAATGGACTATATGTAAAGGCAGAAAAGTGTGAATTCCACACTAATACTACGACCTTCTTAGGTTACGTCATTAGCCCCGAGGGAGTGGCCATGGACAAAAGTAAGGTCACGGCGGTAACACAATGGCCCACTCCTACTACCATCAAGGAGCTCCAAAGCTTCTTAGGTTTCGCCAACTTCTACCGACGCTTTATCCGGGGTTTTAGTTCGATTGCCCTACCCCTTACTTCTCTGTTGCGGGGCGGTCCCCGCCGTCTGGTTTGGAACCACGAGGCCGAGGGGGCATTCTCCAGACTCAAAACGGCTTTCACCACGGCTCCTATCCTCAAGCACCCAGACCCTTCCTGTCCCTTCGTAGTAGAAGTAGATGCCTCTGAGGCGGGGGTGGGGGCCGTATTATCCCAACGTCTAGGGGAAAAACCAAAACTTCACCCCGTCGCTTTCTTTTCGAAAAAGCTATCGCCGGCAGAACAGAATTATGACGTGGGAGATCGTGAACTGCTAGCTATAAAATTAGCTTTGGAGGAGTGGCGACACTGGCTAGAGGGGGCAGAACACCCGTTTACCGTTTTCACAGATCACAAGAACTTAGAATATCTGCACACAGCCAAACGACTAAACCCTCGCCAAGCACGTTGGTCTTTGTTTTTCGCACGGTTTCAGTTTACCCTTTCTTATCGCCCCGGGTCTAAGAACCACAAGGCGGACGCCCTTTCCCGACTCCACACTAGGGATTCACCACCTTCCAAACCCGACCACATCCTGCCTCCCTCCTGTTTTGTCGGTAATGTGCACTGGGAGTTCGACAATTTACTTCACAAATTCCCACGTAGGTACGTACCGTCTGCTTGTCCTCCCACAAAATTGTTTGTCCCTTCTACCTACAGAACCCGATTAATAAGATGGGCTCACACGGTTCCCGGTACCGCTCACCCCGGTTCCCTACGCACATACCACCTTTTGTCCCACAAGTACTGGTGGCCCAACATGGCCCAAGAAGTACTACAGGCGGTCAAATCTTGTGACATCTGCGCCCAAACTAAGGTACCCAGAACCTTCCCTGCCGGCAAACTCATGCCACTACCCACTCCTCAACGACCTTGGTCACACCTTGCAGTAGACTTCATCACGGACCTCCCCAATTCTCTAGGCCACACCACCGTTTTTGTTATTTTAGATCGGTTCTCCAAATCCCTCCGTCTAATTTCCTTGCCCAATCTACCATCAGCCTTCCACACAGCAGAACTTATATTCTCGCATGTATTTCGTTATTTTGGGATCCCCGAAGACATAGTTAGCGATCGGGGACCGCAGTTCATATCTCGCGTATGGTCCGGCTTTATGGGTAAATTGGGAGTGAATGTGAGCCTTACGTCGGGATACCACCCCGAATCCAACGGGCAAGCGGAACGGGTTAACCAAGAAGTCGGAAGGATGCTCCGTTCGTTCTGTCACAAAAATCCCTCTGATTGGGCCCGCTTCCTGCCCTGGGTGGAATACGCCCAGAACTCACTCCGCCATTCTGCCACTAACCTGACCCCATTCCAATGCGTGCTAGGTTATCAGCCCCCTCTATTTCCGTGGGACGCCACGGCCACGGACGCACCAGCCGTAAACGAATGGTTTGACCGCAGTGAACAGGTCTGGGCAAGCACCCATAGGAGACTAAAACAAGCAGCCTCAAAATCAAAGGCCCAAGCGGATCGCCACCGACAGGTAACACCACGCTACCAACCCGGTGAACGGGTATGGCTCTCCACCCAAAACTTGCACCTCAAACATCCCTGCCAGAAGCTCTGTCCTCGTTATCTCGGCCCCTTCAAAGTCATCAGGCCCATCAATGAGGTAACCTACAGACTAGCCATCCCCAAACACTGGCGCATTTCCCCCTCGTTTCACGTTTCTCTCCTGAAACCCTTCCACACAGGCATCCTCACCTCTCAAAACCCGTCCAATCCACCTCCCCCACAGGAAATTGACGGACAACCGGCCTATCAAATTCATCAGATTCTAAAATCCCGGCGACGTCAAGGTAAACTTCAGTACCTCATTGACTGGGAGGGGTACGGGCCCGAGGAACAGAGCTGGGTGGCGGCCAAGGACATGCTGGACCCTGAAATGGTGGACGAATTTCACCGCATCCATCCAGAATACCCAAAACCTAGACCCAGAGGTCGTCCCAGGCAGGGAGAGGCTCCCGGAGTGAGCCCTTTGGGGGGGGGCTCTGTTAGGTCGCGCAAGAAGCGCGACTTCAATCCCCAGAACTCTTATCCACACACTCCACACTACACTTCCCAGCAAGCTCGGCGGCCTACAAACATGGCCGCCAGGGACTACAACACCCACACACTACCTCGGTCACAATCACCCTCGTTCTAATCCCGCGCACCTGTCTTCTATTTTCACTAACACGTTATTTAAGGACTTTTGTGTTACAGGGCTAACGCGAAGTATCGTTTGTTTCTTCCAAATCGACTGAGCTACTTCATTCTGGACTGATTCTCACGGCATTTGAAACTAAGCTAAGTACCTTGGACTCCGACTTCATCTCAAGCCCTCTTTCTATTTTACACATCTCTGTGATAGGTTTGCTTGCACAAGTGTTTGATTTTCTGTTAGCGCAAATAGCTAGCACACTTTATTTAGTCACCGCTATTTTGTTGTATGGGTTCTCTGTTGGATGCTGTTTTCTCCGTTTGATTTTGCCGTAGTAAAGTGTGTGTCCTTTTTTGTTTTTCTGCTAGCGCTAACACTTTTGAGAGTGTGTTTAATCTTGATCACGTTATCCTGCGAAGACTCGAAGCCTTCTATAAACCTGTTGTTTGCCCTGTGTCCTTTTCACATGTGTGCTGAATAAACTGACGAAGTTTTTGACCGCAACTGTGTCCAGCTTACTTCTGGTGCTGTAACACTCTGGCAGAAAAACAGCCCCAAAACATTAAAGATCCACCACCATATTTAACTGTGGGCATGAGGTACTTTTCCATATGGCTACCTCTCTGTTTGTGCCAAAACCACCTCTGGTGTTTATTGCCAAAAAGCTCTATTTTGGTTTCATCTGACCATAGATCCTGATCCTATTTGACGTTCCAGTAGTGTCTGGCAAACTGAAGACACTTGAGTTTTTTATGAGATTTTTATGAGATATGAGATTTTAGATGAGATTAGAGGCCTTTCTTGAAACCCTTCCTAACAACTTGTGGTGATGTAGGTGACTTCGGATGGTAGTTTTGGAGACTTTCTGACCCCACGATGCAACTTCTGCAATTCCCCAGCTGTGATCCTTGGAGATTTTTTGGCCACTCGAACCATCCTCTTCACAGTGCGTTGAGACAATTTAGACACACGTCCAATTCCAGGTTGATTCATAACATTTCCAGTTGATTGGAACTTCTTAATTATTGCCCTGATGGTGGAAATGGGCATTTTCAATGCTTGTGCTGTTTTCTTATAGCCACTTCCCGTTTTGTGAAGCTCAACAACCTTTTGCCGCACATCACACTATATTCCATAGTCTAACCCATTTAATGAAAGACTAAGGGAATTTGGCCTATGTGTTACCTCATATTTATACCCCTGTGAAACAGGAAGTCATGGTTGAACAATTTCCTGTTCCTAGTCACCCAGGTGTATTAAAAAATGTCAAATATCAATGGGAATATACTTCAAATATATTTTTCTCATATGAATTCATAGGGGTGCCAATAATTGTTGCACATCTATAATTAACAATTTTTCACAGCCTTTTTTGCTCATATTTACCAAGTTTGCCAATATTAGTGGAGGGCTAATTATGTAATGGCCAGGTTTTTCTTGATCCTCTTCAGCAAAGCCCTTCTCTTTTGTTTATTTGCCAAAACGCTTGTGCGGTGTACGTGAGGTTGTTTAATGACCTGAATGACTTACATGACCCATTTAGCCAGTCTGTTTGTGTTATCTATAGCCACAGTGTGTGCTTTCCTGAGCCTGTGTGTGTGTGTGTGTGTGTGTTTGTAGTTAATGGGAAGCAGGAGCAGGCTCTGGAGGCCCTGCAGCTCTGTCTAAAGCTCCAGGACTCCCGAAGCAGAGAGGAGCTCCGTAGACTCCTCCGCTTCATGGCTTTCGCCGCACAGCCAAATGACCTCAAACTGCACAAAGAGGTGAGACAGAGCATTTGTTTTAACGCATACTAATATAATGTAAGAGTGTGCTGTGGACCATTATTATACAATAACAGTAGATCTTGCACACACTTGTCAAACAATTAGTCATTTAAAAATTAGAGACTATTGATTTTCAAGCTTTCTTAATCTGATTGAGGTCTGGGCTTTGACTGGGCCATTCTAACACATTCAGGTTCTTGGTTTTGAAAAACACCAGTGTATGATTTGGGCCTTCAAATGGGCCTTCAAAACCCTGATAAATTACCCGGTCCCTCCTGATGAAAAGCTTTCCCACATCATGATGCTACCACTGCCATGCTTTACTGTGATGATGGTGTTCTCAGGGTGATGAGCAAACGTAGCACTTTGTTCTCATCAGACCAGAAAACCCTTTCAATGTTTGCTGAGTCTCTAAAAAATTAGTCATGATTATATTAGGTGGCAGGATATGATATCAGTTAAGTAGGTGAAAGGTAATAAAGGTTTCCTATTACAGTGCAATGATGTTTGTATTTTATACACCATACTGGTGGAGAATGGTGATACTAAATTATCAGGCCATGATGATAATATGTATGGAATAAAACACTCCATATCGTGCTGTTGTAGGAAAATAAGGAATGATGGGTTCTGTGATGAAGCGAAGTCACCAAAGTTGATTATTTTCCTTTAACAGCATGTCCCGTCACAACCCATGTTTTATTACATTAGTGTGAATGTATGAGACAGTGCATTCTGGGACTGAGACTGACTTTTTACACCCACTGCTAAGCAACCGGTCTCTCAAGTGGAAAAAATGTCCTCAACATTCATATTCTGATTCAGCTCTCTTTCTTTCTTTAGGCTGGAAATAATGGCCTCTATTGCCAAAAAATAGGAAAATTAGTTGTAAACCAGGATGTAAGCTGCTACACAATATCTACAATAGGAGTATTGTAAGCAGGCATGGAAACGAATATATAGCAACCGAGTGACACTTTAGATAGGGGATAGATACATCATTTTTCCTGAAAGGCAGCAGAACAAAACAGTGAAAGAATAAAGAGCAGTATTTATATAGCAGCAAACAATACAGAAAACATGTGATGAATACAACAAACAAGAGACATGTTGCACAGTTTCACAATAAATCAGGGGTTTCACTCCAGTCACTCAGCCCCACTGCCCTGCATGGTTTCAGGTTTTTCCTGCTGTAACACATTTGATTCAGCGGATGAAGGGCTTGATAATTAAACGATGAGTTGAATCAGGTGTGCGAAAGCAGAAAAATCTTGAACCTATGCCATAGCCTGAGGCCTAAAGCTGAAAACCACTGCATTAAAAGACCATTTGCTGCTCATTAGCCACAAAAAAACGTTGCTATTGATATTGTCAAAGTCCAGACTCACAATATCAATATCAGCTTGGACAGACTGATAGCAGTCATCAGGAATGACAACCTGAAATTAAAATGTACTTAATTTTGATTTGTACCAGTTGATTTACGCAATATGCCAAACATTTGAAGATGCAAAATATTTGTTTTAACTGTGGCAGAAAAACACATGTTGGTTGCATAAGCAGTTACCCCCCTGGGTCAGTACTTAGAAGAACCACCTTTGGCTGCAGTTAAAGCTGCATGTCTTCTGGGATATGTCTCTTATCAGCTTTGCACATATGGATCCTGATATTTTTTCCCATTCTTCTTGGCAAAATTGTACGATCTCTGTCACATTTGATCTAGACTATTGATTTTAAAGCTTTCTCAGTCAGACTGACATCAGGGCTTTGACTGGGCCATTCTAACACATTCAAGTTCTTAGAACAACTCCAGTGTAGCTTTGGCTATATGCTTTGGGTCCCTCAACCCTAATCAATTAGCTGGTCCCTGCTGATGAAAAGCTTTCTCAGGTCATGATACTATCACTACCATGCTTCACTGTGGCAGTGGTGTTCTCAAGGTGATGAGCAGTTTTGGGTTTCCACCAAACGTAGCACTTCGTTCTTATCAGACCAGAGAACCCTTTCAATGTTTGCTGAGTCTCCAAATAATGTCTTTCTTCTTGCCACTTTTTCATTAATCCCTTTTTTGGAGTGTCCAAATGCTTGTTTTTATTAATTTACCTTTTGTGTCATAGATATTTTGCATCTTCAAATAGTTGTCCTATGAACAGCTTCTCTCATCTGAGCTGTTGATCTTTCCAGCTCCTTCAGAGTTACCCTTGACCTCTTGAATTCTTCTCTGACTAATGCCCTCCTTAGCTGGTAACTGACTTTTGGTGGACATCCTCTTCTAGGCAAAATTGCAGTTCTGCCATATTTGTTTCTTTTTTCTAATAATAGATTAAATGGTTAATAATGGATACTTGTGCAAGGCACTGTAACTCTCCTTGGCACTACAGGTCTACTGAAAACCATTCTCAGTCCAACCACCTCCTCATTCAGAGGGTTGGGATCCGAAGCCAATCACGATGACTCGACATTTTAAAGAGTTTACTTAGCGTGTTCCCACAACACACAATAGGAAGTGTCCCACACTATGACAAAGTGATAGAACATGCATGCTATACAAATACTCTAAAGTGGCCATGATAATGTTAATGAAGGTATAAATTCTGACCACATGCCATGGTTGTTGTTTGTTCCTCAGATAGAGAACAGAATGGCGGTGAAGAGAGCGTTCTCCAGTGCTATTGTGTACAGCACCAGACTCGCCAAGGGAAAGGTGGATCTTCTGGTGCTATTCATGATAGACAACCACTTGGATCTTTTCAAGGTGAGGCACATTTGAAAACAACTCGGATTTCAAGTTTACCTTTAGCTTTGATTTCAAACCCCAAGATTGACCAAGTCATTTCATTTAGCACACAAAAATATATGGAAAATAATATATTTAATATTTTCAATGGGCAGTATTAACACAGCCCAAAGTACTGCTCAGCAATTTCAAATTAAAGCAACATTGGTTTACTATACTGATTAACTCCAAATATGTTATAATATATAATAGACCTAGTGTTTGTCACCAGTATAGCTATTTACATGTCAAGAAAAAAAGAAATGTTGATGAAGTTACAGGGGTGGTAGAAGCCTGAGTGTGTGCTCTTACAGAGATAAGGTTTTATATATTTTTTTATAAAGAAGATATTGCACATTTATGACCCAAGTGTAAATACGATTATCTGATTCATGACCAGAAACATCTTAAAGTGAGAGAATTTTTAAAAAGGTAGCTGAACACAGTTCACAACATCTGCACCAAAGAAAATGCAGCAGTTTTATCTTTTTGTTTGGATTTTTTTTTTTTAATGTATTGATCAGTATAATAAATAAGAGTGCATACAGTTGAATAGTCTAACTGTTAACTTGTATTTTGCTAGAAATGCCCAACATTCTGCATTAAGAGCTGAGATTATTGATGTTACATGCTATGCTTAGTTCTGTAATTTATAATTACATTGAAACCAATGGGAAAGGTATGCAGTTATGAGAGTGAGGAAGCTAAATATGATGTCTATTGTGAGTTTAAGGGATTGCTTTATTAAATTGATTCATTATTAATAATACATAAAAGAAAGAATTTAACCATACAGTTCATTGCCCATTGATGGTGCACAAAAATGCCAATATGACAGATATTGAGTTTTGACCTAGTTTTAGAGCTACTTATATTCCAATTCACTTCCTTTGGAAATTTCTGGAAGTCAGCTCCTCCTTAACATTACTTCAGGCTTTTGCATTTTCATAAATGAATATAAGAAGACTGACAGCATATCTCTATGAATGTTTCCCCAGATTCCTGTATCGTTACACAAGCTTGTTAGTGATAAACTAGCCAGCATCATCAGGGGCAAAGATCCTGATGCCGTTACAGGTAAGTGCATGATAACTAATAATACTTTTCTAGGTATCTGTGGCATTGTCACACCAATGACCAATGATAGATAAATCAGTCTGCTGCTTAGAGTTCCACACTGGAAAATCAACCTCTGATCACACCCAGGTGGTAAAGAGATTATTATAATGCTTATCAGGGCTGCTATAAATGATCATTTGTGTTTAAATTAAGTGTTAAAGTTCAAATGATCCTGCATCTACTCTTAGGTGTAAGCAGTGATGGCTGGTCTTGATATTGAATAGGAGGGCTTTAAAAAAAAAAAAAATCGGTAACTTGCTATTACAGTTATGCATACACACAGGAACACACACACTCCTTGAAAGACAGATAAGCGGCATCATTCATACTTCCTCATTTTTTAAAGTCAAGTTTTTCAAGTGTGTAATCATGATGTGTCTTTTTCGAATAGCGAACATGGTAATAAGAAAAGCTGCGCTTGCTGTTGACCAGCTGTTTCATTTAAACCAAAGAACGCAAATCTTACGGTTCTGTAGTTTGTCCCATTGTGTAATTTGGACTTTGATTGGAATGTATGCTTAGACTATCTACTTCTAGTTACTCATCCAAAGTCATTTTATAAAATCCGTGATGGCAAAAGTAGTCCTCGTCGTTCATGTTTATTACACCTGCTATTGTATTTTACATGTGCCTTCTCAATCATATGTCAGCAACACAGACTTAAATAAATTAAATATCCCCAATGCAGACTTAAATAAATTTTAAAGGTAATCACTTGACATGACAGCATTAGGGTGCATAAATCTCTTGGGCAAGAAAGACGTCAGCCCCAGCCTCTACTTGTACATGTATTTTTTTCTTATGACTGCTAGAGGTTCTATTGTTCCTGCTTTCACAAAAGTAATACAGAATCTACTTCAGGTTATTTGTTAATAAGACAATCTTTGCAAGATGATGTTGATGCCAAAATATGAACCTTTGTGAAGGAAAGGGAGGACTATCACATTTATACCAGGAGACCCTGGGTGTAAGCAATTTCTAAAGACACTAGAATACTGAGATCTTTAAAATTATAAATGATATTAAGTTTATTTAAGCACATTAGTCCATTTTAGTTAAACGTGAGCATAACATTTATAAGCATTTGGAAAAGTAATTAAAAAAGCAGGCACCTGAGTGGTGCAATAGCCCTACAAACTCGCATCCCGAAGATGAGAGGAGAGTTGGCTGTGCTCTCTGGGAAGGAAGAGATGGACGAGGGCTTTATTGCCAAGCCCTTTGATGCCGCATCAGCAGCAGTTTGAAAAGATATAGTGTCTGGCTTAATGTGTCTCGGAGGAAGCACGTGTTAACCTTCATTCTCCCTGGTCGGGAGCTGTTGTGAGAATGGAGAGCTGGCTATTAATAGGTCAATACAACAGCAATACCCATTTTGGACAGGTGTATATGATCCCAGATCTGTCTGTTCACTTGTCTTTTGTCTTGTTAATAGTTTTCATGGGTTATCTTTTGGGACACTCTGTTCAAATGTGTAAATTATGCAAAGTGAGAGAAAAACACGAGTCAGCATCTTTGCAGCTTGAACTGTGAGGCAAAGTCTAATTCATACTGTGTGTCAGAGGTAGGACTGCTTTCTACACAATGTCACTTAAAAATCAAATTAAAGTAACACCTGGTGTCAGGGTCTGGTATAGATTTAAATGTCCTCTTTTTACATAATCCATCAATCTTTTTTGTTGTTGTTGTTGTTGTTGTAGTTTTTTTTAACATTCAACAACTGGAATTTCGAAGATTACATTGCCCATACAAGCAAATACAAGCAGATGGCGGGGGGGGGGGGGTTGGGGGAACAACAACAAAACAGATTGTCATACCTGTTGAAAAGGACAAAATATTTTGTAATTGTTTTGGGCTTTTATTTAAAATGTTTAATGGGTTAATATTATGTTCTTAGTAGTTAGTCCTTGCTTTAATTGTGTAACTCTTTTAACCAGAGGCCAAAAAATTTAATTTCCGCCTGTTTTGGGGGTCCCTGTGTTCGGCATTGAATTTATTCGTGATATCACTCTCCACAGTAGTGGTTAATGGCTCACATGAATGTAGACACTCAGGGCTTTAAGAATTTGCATTCTTTTTGTAAGTATTTCTTTTTTCATCTAGCCTACTAGGTTTAAATGTTACAATTTTATTGTGGCAGTTGTATACAGTGTTTTACTATCAAAAAAGCTTTAGTTGTGCTGAATGTTTTATCTTTATACCAATGTTATTGTGGAGAGGTGTGAATTATTTGCCCAGCAGGGGGCTCACATCCCTCCCCTTTCCCATTTCCCTGCTCACCAGCAGCTAAACACTGAGTCATGATACTCCACACACAGAAACCCAACAGTTAAAATTATTAATTTGTTTATACTGATTGAAAATGTCCATTTAGTCAATTTCTGCGAGAACGCCATTGTACTGCGAGAAAAGGCTTCATTTTCCGGCATTAGACAGAGCGTGGTACTTTGTGGTTTCTCAGTAACATGACAACCTGATTTTTTTTTGTGGTTTTATTAACTTCAAGAGAGAGAAAAGTAGAGGTTGGTGAGGGAACAACTGTTTATACTGTTATATATGAGGGAACAACTGTTATAGCTGCAATAACGTAAGTCTTAACAAATACTAACTTGTTTTGAAGATGTTCCACAACATTAACCGTAACTGTAACTGTAAGTGGATAAAATATGCAGTGTGTTGTTCTTTAAAGAAAAAATTGTTAGCTTTGATAAATTGCAGTTGTTTATGAGGAATAAAACACTTCTTTATGTAACACCACCTCACACTACCTTGTTATTGATTATTAGCTTTATTCCTTACATTAAAATATGAATATCATCGCATACCTAGTTCCAGCTAAATGGCCTTTTTCAAGCATGTATGTGTTGTGATGTATTTCTACCTTCCTTTTCTTTTTGCCTTACATGCACTGAAGTGGAATGTGTATTGCATGTGTCTAAGTAATGAACATTGAGATGACTACTGAGGAGAAAAGTAACAGCAGATTTGTTTCTTCCTTCAGGTCCATCTTACTGTAGACGTCTTACGAGGACCACTTACATGCAAACAGTACAGAAAACCACTAAAGAGGAGCTTGTCACTTTACTCCGAACCATTCATGAGAACCCCAAGCTTTCTGTAAAAGAAAAGCGGCGACTGCTCGGACAGTTCTACAGAGGCCATCCTGAGATATTCGTGCAGTATTTTGGCAACCGGATATCCAGTGCTTATCTGTAACACACTGCTTTACTGAAATGCTATTGCACAAGATGTACAAAATGATATGTAAATTCTGTAAAATGTCTTGTAAATGTTGTAAAAACAAAATGTAAATGTTATTTACTTTTTACACATGGACACATGAGTTAACAAAGGTCAAATTTTGACTTCATGCACCTTTTAATGCTTGTATTAAAAATATGAATTATATTTATCAGGCTTTTTTCAGACCTTAACGTAAATGGTTTTGTTCTGATGTGACTGTTCGCAAATTGTGTGACCCTTATAGGCATTTGTAGATGTATTTTGTTGGTTCCTAAACATTTTCAATGAAACAGAGCCATTTTTAAATAAAGACTTTTTAAATGTATGCTCTGTCCTCATCCACTACAACCTGGAAGGTTAGTGCCAGTGCTTTAGAGTCTACCCCAAACACTACTAGTGTTTGTTCTCACTAGAAGATCGTCCTCATGTCTGGGTTTGTACTCATTCGAAAATGCTCAATTCCTGTCTAGTTCATGTTCCTTCGAATCTCATTAGAAAGCAGAATTTAAGAAATACTAGAACTCATGACTAGAGTTCTTATTAGTACATTGCCATTTTTAAGGCTTTGTCCCAAACAGTAGAATTCATGATTAGTGTATTTATTACATTGCTACCCATTTGTTTGTGTCCAAAAAACAAGCTAAATTCATTACTAGGGTTCTTTCATGACATTGTGGCTTCATCAAAAATATTGTCTAGTTAATTTCAGTCATTTTAAGACTCTGTCCCAAGCAGTACAACTGATGAGTATTTAGAGATCTTACTAGAACATTAACCATTGTAAGTCTAGAATTGACGTACGTCTAGAATTGACGTCTGTTGCTGTTGCTCTTTGTAGACTGTCAGTCATTTTAAGACTGTCCAACACACCATCATTAATGACTAATGAATGTACTTAAACATCAACCATTTTAAGGCTATGTTCCAAACACTAGAATCCATGGATGTGGTCTTCCATTAGACCATTAGCCATTTTGTGACTCCATCCCTAATGGTAGAATTCATCACTACATTATCTTGTGTTCCCACTAGTATGCTGGCCAAAAACACTAAATTTGTGTCTAGGGTTCCCCTAGACCATCAATTATTTTAAGGGGCCGTCCCAAACAGCATAACTTATTTAGGATTTTGCTAGAACCATAGCCATTTTAGGGCTCTGTCCCAAACGGTAAGCAACTGTAAATAAGGGTGAAGCTACTAATAAAACAGATAACCATAGCAGCATTTCATATGGACTCTCACCTACAGCCGTGGCCAAAAGTTTTGAGAATGACACACACATTAATTTTCACAAAGTCTACTGCTTCAGTGTTTTTAGATCTTTTTGTCAGATGTTACTAACTGTTACTGAAGTATAATCACAAGCATTTCATAAGTGTCATGGCTTTTATTGACAATTACATGAAGTTTATGCAAAAAGTCAATATTTGAAGTGTTGACCCTTATTTTTCAAGACCTCTGCAATTCGCCCTGGCATGCTGTCAATCAACTTCTGGGCCACATCCTGACTGATGGCAGCCCATTCTTGCATAATCAATGCTTGGAGTTTGTCAGAGTTTGTGGGTTTTTGTTTGTCCACCCACCTCTTGAGGATTGACCACAAATTCTCAATGGGATTAAGGTCTGGGGAGTTTCCTGGCCATGGACCCAAAATGTCGATGTTTTGTTCCCCGAGCCACTTCGTTATCACTTTTGCCTTGTGGCAAGGTGCCCCATCATGCTGGAAAAGGCATTGTTCATCACCAAACTGTTCTTGGATGGTTTGGAGAAGTTGCTCTCTGAGGATGTTTTTGTACCATTCTTTATTCATGGTTGTGTTCTTAGGCAAAATTGTGAGTGAGCCCACTCCCTTGGCTGAGAAGCAACCCCACACATGAGTGGTCTCAGGATGCTTTACTGTTGGCATGACACAGGACTGATGGTAGCGCTCACCTCTTCTTCTCCGGACAAGCTTTTTTCCAGATGTCCCAAACAATCGGAAAGGGGATTCATCAGAGAAAATAACATTACCCCAGTCCTCAGCAGTCCAATCCCTGTACTTTTTGCAGAATAGCAGTCTGTCCCTGATGTTTTTACTGGAGAGAAGTGGCTTCTTTGCTGCCCTTCTTGACACCAGGCCATCCTCCAAAAGTCTTCGCCTTACAGTGCGTGCAGACGCACTCACACCTGCCTGTAGCCATTCCTGAGCAAGCTCTGCACTGGTGGTGCCCCGATCCTGCAGCTGAATCAACTTTAGGAGATGGTCCTGGTGCTTGCTGGACTTTCTTGGGCGCCCTGAAGCCTTCTTCGCAACAGTTAAACCTCTCTCCTTGGAGGTCTTGATGATCCGATAAATGGTTGATTTAGGTGCAATCTTACTAGCAGCAATATCCTTGCCTGTGAATCCCTTTTTGTGCAAAGCAATGATGGCTGCACGTGTTTCCTTGCAGGTAACCATAGTTAACAGAGGAAGAACAATAATTTCAAGCACCACCCTCCTTTTAAAGATTCCAGTCTGTTATTCTAACTCAATCAGCATGACAGAGTGATCTCCAGCCTTGTCCTCGTTAACACTCTCACCTGTGTTAACCAGAGAATCACTGACATGATGTCAGCTGGTCCTTTTGTGGAAGGGCTGAAATGCAGTGGACATTTTTTTTTGGGATTAAGTTCATTTTCATGGCAAAGAGGGACTTTGAAATTAATTGCAATTCATCTGATCACTCTTCATAACATTCTGGAGTATATGCAAATTGCCATCATAAAAACTGAGGCAGCAGACTTTGTAAAAATTAATATTTGTCATTCTCAAAACTTTTGGCCACGGCTGTACATTAGCATTTATGGCATTCAGCAGACGCCCTTATCCAGAGTGACTTACATTTATCTCAACAACTGAGCAATGGAGGGTTAAGGGCCTTGTTCAAGAGCCCAGCAGTGGCAGTGCTGGCATTTGAACTCAAGACATTCCAATCAGTAGTCCAACATCTTAAAGGGATAGTTCAACCCCAAAATGAAAATTCTCTCATCAATTATTCACCCTCATGTCGTTCCAAACCCATAAGACTTCCGTTCACCTTCGGAACACAAATGAAGACATTTTTAATGAAACCTGGGAGATTTCTGTCCCTCCGTTTACAGTCCAGTAACCAAAACTTTCAAGCTCCAAAAAATTTCATAAAGGAATCGTAAAAGTAATCCATGTGACTCCAGTGGTTTAACCGCAATCTTATGAAGCAATACGAACGCTTTGTGTGCGCAAAAAAACTAAAATTAAGTCTTTATTCACAAAATATCTTCACTTCCACATAGATCTCCAACGCGCGTTCACGAGAGAACCATGACACATACGTGTTGTGTTGACGCGGGAGCGGACAAATGCAAGTCCTCCTCAATGTTGAACTCTGCAGACATCTTTGTTACAAAGATTGTTCTATGTGACTCAGTTTGTGTACAGCGTCCCTCTTCCTCTGCTGTAAACAGTGCTGTGCTTTCAGGTCCCGTTGTATTGTGTATGCTGAGAGAAGACATTCCTGCTATACTACAGGACCCGGAAGCGCTGGGTTACTGGACTGTAAATGGAAGGACAGAAATCTCAAAGGTTTCATTAAAAATGTCTTCATTTGTGTTCCGAAGATGAACGAAGGTCTAATGGGTTTGGAAGGACATGAGGGTGAGTAATTGATGACAGAATTTTGAAACAAAAAAATGGCAGAACCTGTCTATAAAGATTTTCAGTCTTCTGCCACTGGAATGTATAGAAGCAGTAAATCAAGGCGAGTGGACTTATAGTTCAACCTTGAAGACATTTCAAAGTTACACACATCAACAAAACTGTTTAACAAAATGTTTGATGTTTGAGTGCGTCTTTAACATTCACAATCCAGTGTATGATATTAGCAAACCGATTCCTGACCCATGACAACATGAGGGCTTAGTAGATCCCCCAGACGTTACGTCATGGATCATCCCTATAGAAACGCCACCAAATAGGTCTAGACCTAGAACAGAAACAAAGTGTGAAAAACTCCAAATGCACTTGGTGTTCTAACACGACAATAAGCCATCTGTAGAGAGTTAAGAAAAGCTCAGTGTCAGTCTCATCCGAGTTCTGCATATCCTGCTGTGGAAGAATGTATTCATTGTCGTTATGTAACTGGGATGAGGTTCGGAATGTGACTATTAGGCTCAAAGAAACTGCCTTGTAGTCATATTTACAAATTAGGCATGGGTTTAATGTGAAATACTAAGTTATGAGGCCGTTGCTTTGCAGTGAAGAAGCTTTTAGTAAAAACATCTGTATCAAGAGTATTTGGTGGCTTATACGGATAATAAGTGACAAAAAGGCTGTACAGAGGACTGCACTGGTTCCTGCACCAAATTATGACATAACTAAAATATCAAGTTTGCTAATGTTTGTATATATTTATTTAGAAGTATTTATCCACGCGGTGGCATGGAAAGAGAGTGGGTAGCATTGCCGCTTCACGGCTCCAGGGTCCGATTTTATGTAAGGTTACTGTCTATGTGTAGTTACACATGTTCTTCCTATGTTTGCATAGGTTTCCTCCAGGTTCTCCAGCTTCCTCCAACCTCACAAATATGGCCAATGTTGCTCTACCGTGAACCTGACCAGGATAAAGCGGTTACTGAAGATGAATCAATGAACAAATTAATTAATCCAAGTGATTTACAAGCAAGATAGAATCCAATCCAAGTTTACAGCTGAGGATTAAGGGTCTAGCTCAAGAGACCAACAGTGACTCTCAGGCCATCCTGGGATGTACAATCTCAACATTCAGCTTACTAAAGCAAACCATTAAACCCTTTTTGCCATTTACTACAATTTTTTTTTTTCTTAATGTAAGCCTACTTATGGCAAATAATTCAGTTTACAGGGGTTTAAGCTATCTTAAAATGGTAATGCACTTGGATTGGTACGATCTTAATAGATTAATATAAAAAAAATAATGTTCACAGTGGACAAATTTCTTTACTTTGTTTTATTGGAAGTGAAGTGAAATTTCCATTCGACTACAAAACGATGTTTGTGGTGTTTTCACTGGACTACACGTGGCAAGCTCTGAACTATGTATCAGTCAACATCCAGAATAAAACTTTGTACAATATAAGCCACTCAGTTTTAAAAATAAAACTGTTTAAAAAAGAAACAGAAAAAAGCTTCAAAAACACAGGAAAAAAAAAACTGAGAATGAAGATGAGACTCAAATGATCTGAAGAGTTGAGTCAATCACAATGAGTCAAAAACCTCTGCTTTGGGGGAAAAAAAAAAAAAAAAAGAGGTCAACTGTAGATGACACCTTCCAGTTCGCAACACACAGGACGTGTGTGTGTTTGTGTTCACACACCCTCACAGTAAAAACCATCCATGGAGGGGGGAGCTAAGAAGCCATCACTGGAGGGACAGGAAACAGTTATAAGTGTCCATAATGAGCATCAATGTTTGTTTGGGACTCATCGGATGCGCTTCTGCTGCCTTGCGCGGTAGATGTCGTTGACCGGTGGAGCGATGGCTCCTTTTTCCTCCTCCTCGTCTGAGTCAGCGCTGGGCCTCTTCAGTGATTTGTTAGTTAGAGCGTGGTTCTCGATGGGGCCGTTTCCCTCTCCGGGAACATCGCCACGGCTGCCTGTGATTAACTCCACTGCAGCTTCTACAGCTACACACACAGAAGAGAGATGTGAGAACTCTACAGCACAAGATTACTTATAGCAAGATTACTCTAACAAGATATTTCGATTTCAAACAGTACAATGGAGATCTCAATTTAAAGAAAGCATTTAAGGAACAGTTTAAAGACTGATTATAATGATAATATGCAGGTATGAATAGCCAATATCCTCTAAAATAAACATCACTATTGCCTATCAAACAGTCATTCTCCAACACACTTCAATCTACAGCCACCACCAAACCTTTCCAATAACATGCCATCAACACTATCATCTGCTATAACGCATCAAAATTCACCACCAACATTCACTAATGACAAACACTAATAACTGGCATCAAACATGATCAAATCATCACCATCAAACAATCAGCATCCTCACTAACATTCAATATTGAGCACCAAAATCAATACAAACAAACACAAATATTCGTCCACAACTAAAATTCACCAAACACTATAACTCACCAACTACAAACATCAGCATTCTTCTAACATTTACCATCAAATATCAACATTCACCATCTAACACAGCTATCATTTGCTATCAAACACCAAATTACACTACAAACCAACCTTTTTCCCCCCAAAAAAACAAAAATGCCCACATTAACCAAACATCTACTGTATATTTGCCATTAAATGTCATCAAACGCCATCATTCACCATTGAACACCAAACCTCGAACACATTCAGCATCAACACCAACATTCATCACTGAAAACAAATTCATTACTCACAGCAAACACCAACGTTCTTTAACAACCATTATTCACCACCTACCTAATATTCACCAACTATTGACAAACACCAATAAATGGCATCAAACATGATCAAATACCATTCACCGTCAAACACTAAAACTTTCCGACAGTCATTCAGCATCAAGAACGTTCATTATCGAGCACTAAATTCACTATACAAAACAAACACATTCAACAACCAAAATTCATCAACTACAAACAGCAGTCTTCTAATATTCACCAACAAGCCTCAATTAAACACTCACGATCAAACACTAACACCCTCTATCAAACACCAAAATACACCAGTAATAATAAACCATTTTGTATCAACAAAAAAACAACATTCACCAAACATCCACTGTCCATTTGTCATTAAACATCATCATTCTACAGTTTTGTTGTTCACCAGTGAACACCAAAACTCTAACACATTCAGCATCAACATCAAAATTCATTACCCACATCAATTACCAACTTTCCTCAACAACCAAGATTCACCACCTGGGGTGTCGCTAGACCCTTTTTACTGGGCCCCAGTAAAATGTTGCTGTGCTCCAGTAAAATTTTCCTGAAAATCATTGTCTGATGGGGTAGATTACAGTAGATACATCTGAAAATAGGCTTTCCTATTCATTGAACCTTATCATTTACATCATTTGAATGATTGTATGAAAGCTGATTGTAATGCCAGCTCAAGTGAAAATATCCTACGTATCCTCTTCAATCATAAGCCCCGCCCCCCTCACTTGCATGCCCTCTGACCCCCCTAGAAATTTTGTAAAATTCTTGGGGGGCCTGTGCCCCGGTAGTGACACTAGAAATGCCCCTGTCACCACCTACAACACCAGCTTGTTCTTCTAACATTCATCAACAGCAATCCTGTAATATTTACTGACAAACATCAAATATTAAAATTCACCGGCCAACACCATCAACATTAGCTACGAATGCCAAAATACACCAAAAGAAACACCAAACGTTTACAAACAACACGTCATCAACGCCAAAATCTATTATACATCAAAATTCACCACCACCATTATTATCTAATGACAAACACCAATAACTGCCATCAAACACGGTCAAACAACACTCAGTAACGAACACCAAAACTTATCCAACAATCATTAGGCATCAACATTCATTATTGAACCACAAACAGCATTCGTCTAATATTCACCGACGAACATCATTCACCACATTTTCCAAAAAAAAACAAACAAACATTAACCAAACATCTATTGTACATCAAACACCAACACTTTAATGTAGCTTCATAATGTTCCACAAATGAACCAAGCAGCTAAATAAACCAGTGAACATTCAAGAAAACATCCTACTAACACCCAAGTACGCCACCAACACCTGGTTTTGTTTCATGGAAAACACTTTATCAGTAGAAACTGATTGTTTGGACAAAACTGTTTGGTATACGTACTCTCTGGCAGCGTGCATCTTCTGAACGTCTCCATCAGCTCATCCACCTGGACAAATGGACCCTGTGAGGGAAGAAATGTTTTCAGTGAAACCATTCTCGGGAAACTTAAAATCAGACGATACGCATATAACAACGACTCTTACAGATGTAACATATACATTTCAGTTTATAGACGGCTTGATAATTAGACGGCTGATTAGCTCAATCTGCTGTACTTGAGAAAGTACAAAGTATGGTACACGTAATATAGAAAGTCCATAACCATGACTTCTTATCACTTACTATCAGAACTGTGGGACCAGGATTGCTTAAAACTAACATCATTACTAAAGGATTTAACAAACATAACGGTCCTTATTCATCAAAGATGTGTACAGTCACATCTGATTGTAAAACAAGCATATGCAAATTCCACCAGTTTCCTAATTTGTCAATTTCATCTTTGGCGAATCTGTGTGATAAAACTCATGTCTGGTCGTGTGAACTTGAGCGTAACATTTAAACATTTAAAAATGCTCAGTTTGCAGTTAAATAAGCAAAAATAAATATCAGCTTATATAGCAAGTATAGCTAGTAGTACAACTGCTTTTTTGAAGAAAACTACTTGAACTGGTGAAATTGCGAAAACTGTCTTTCGCAGTCTTACTTGTTGATAAATGAGAGCTGTACTCATGTTCAACGCACGTGAAACGAAGAGGGCTTTGGCTGAATGTGTGTTGTGATGTCACATGACACGTCTTTGAACAATTGCAAGCTCCTCCGAACATTTGCGTTAATTTCTGCAATCGCTAAATCCCGGAGGGACTGATAAATCAGGGTGCGTTTCATGTAAAATAGATGTATGATGTACGAGAGACATTGGGGTGTGCTGTGTGTGTATGGCATATAAACAAGAGACCAGGGAGCTTGTTTCCATGCAGATAAAGCTGATTTTATCAACTGTGCTCAAATCACCACTTGTTTGGATTTATGAAGGAATCTGCCTCTAGGCCATGAAACTATCCCACATGATTGTGTATGCACTGATCTGCACTTGTTTCAACACAAAGGCTAATGCCGTTAGTAACACTTTGTGGCACACTGTGGCACAATGGGTGGTAGAACTCACCATGAAACAATTTGGAGGAGGCAGCAGCTTCATAAGGATCACAGCAGCAGGGGGCACAGGAAACACTCCTCCTGGAACAGGGTGCAGGCCAGGGGCTGCTCCACACACACACACACACACACACACACACACACACACACACACACACACACACACACACACACAGTCATTATATAAGAGCACAGGTTAAAGATGACAACAAGAAGCCAGCACTATGCGCCTGAGCCTACAGCAAGTAAAGTAGAAACAAAAGCTTTGGAGATAGGAACCAATGGCCTTTGTAGTGATATTAGTTAGGAAGGTGAACGTTTTAAAAAGCTCATGCTGTTCCTTACGGGCAAGGTGTCGAGGCTGGAAGGGGATCATCTGGTTGGTGTCTGGCTTGGGATACTCCGGCTTACGGTCTCCATCATCCTTCAGCGTTGGGGCAGAAGGGGTAACAACAGCCTCTTGGATCAGAGAGGCGTATTTGGCCCTGGACACGTCCTAATAAACAAAAGAGATCATCAATTTGACTTTGATCAAATGTAGTGTGTACTGTATAGTTCCCAATACTGTACTATGTATTTATTATGCTTTGCTGCACTTGTCAGTGTGCTGATTTTGTAATTTTGTACACCACATCTGTCTTGTACTTTATGTAGTTATGTATACAGAGACTTATTGTCTTATATCGGTTGTTGTTATATATTGTCACACTTGCAATATTGATTTTTCTCCGCGAACATTTCCACCATTTCAGGTTTAAGGAATGTACAGGAAGGCAAAATAATATCATCAGCTGGATGGTGAATTTTTAAGTGATTCTGTAGCAATGAGCAGTAGACATTAACGAATCTGCAGTGACAGACGCAGGAGAAATATTTTCAATTACTTTTCAATCATCATCATCACCACTGACACTTCATTGTAGGCATATTTAATGTTTTTGGTCTTTCTAGATCTTTGGCCAAATACCAAAATTGCTGTTTTTTCACATTAATGAACTCAAACAAAAAGTGAGTCATTTGCGGGTGAGATTTAGGGAAGGGGGCGGGGCTTTGAGGCACGGTCACTTAATATCAGAGAGTTCAAAAAACCTGCGCAAATCAATCCAGATTCATATGCTGAATGGCTCATCTCCCGTTGTAACTGGAGAGAAAAGGACTGCACTTTTGGTGCATTTCTGAGTGATGCCTTGTACTACAATGTTATAACGTGAAGTTTGGCAGGTCTGGTAATGGAGTAAACGTCACTGGATATCGTGGCAGTGTAATATCGTGTAGGGATGATAAAATCGTCGTATCGCACAAGCCAAATGTATATGCATAATCTGGATTGGATGAGAATAAAACCGGATTTGACCTTAGTGGTGAAACGTTTCAAGCTTACATAAATGGCTTACTTTATAATGACTAATTATTCAAAATCATTTGAATGACCGAAAACCTTTTTTCAAGCTGCAAAATATTAGTAGAAATTGTGAAATAGTTGTTCAGGTGGTAAAGTGTGACAGCTGAAACATGGTGAAAGGAAAGCAGCTCTAATCGCACCTTGTACCCAAGAGCTTTGAGCTCGCTGGTGGAGCAGGGGTACAGATCCATGAACTTGTACCTGTCCACCAACAGAGCCGTCTCCTTGCCTTCGTATTCCTCCTTAAAAGCCAGGAAGCGCCTGCGCTCCACCTTCAGTATACTGGCCAGGTCTCCAATGTTGCTCTCAAATGCCAGAAAGCGTGCCCAGATCTCCCTGTCGATCACAAACATGCTAAGGATACACAAAGTGCACACCCTAATTTGGCATTTGATATTAAGGTATGGTACCCTGGTCATTTGGAATTGGGTAACGTTATCTGATTGGGTACATAAATTAAGCACAGATTTACAATTAGTGTATTTACGTAAGCAATTACTCCTTTAACATTATTCATTACTACACTCAAACAAAGAAAGTAGCTCACTAACCCTGATTTTTCAGGAGAAAGACTTCCAGAAGTGAGAACCCTCTCAAACAGCACTCTTGTGTTGTTGTCCTCTGTGAAGAAAAAGAATATAAAGAACATAATCAGAGAAACTTTCAATAGAAAAGCACCACCAGTAAGTCATGCTGGGCTTCATACTCGCTTTCAAACATTTTTCAGGACAAAGCAGAATTACACTTAATAGCCTAGCGACAAGATAACCGCAGGTTTATTTATGCCAGTGCAAACACAATCTCTGCACTCTGGTGGAGAGTTATATTATCCGTTTGATTTGACAAGAGACCGTCCGATAAACTCTTCATCCACGACGAGTAAACATGCTATGAGATAGTAGCAGGGTCACCGCAAGGGCAGATCTAGAAACTACTAAGTGCCTAATTAGAATGAAGAAACCTGAAGAAGTCATCATGATGCATCTCCCAGTAAACATCATCGAGAGAACATGACCATCAAATCATTATCTTTTTGTCCTGCTGAGTTTTACAGTCCTAAAGGTCCAAAAGAGGAACTTTGGGATACTGAAATGGGCCAACATTTATTACATCCCATTAAGGATATATAACTGGTGACAGGACAAGTAACAACAAATATTTGTTGAAGTTTGTTTGGCAGCCGATCAGAGGAAATAGTGAGGAAGACAGATCGTTTATCTAAAGAAAAATAGACATGATATTATATTTATAGCATTTGGCAAACGCCCTTATCCAGAGTGACTTACATTTATCTCATATATCCAACTGAGCAGTTGATGGTTAAGGCTTTGCTCAAAGGCCCAGCAGTGGCAGGTTGGAAGTGTTGGGATTTGAATTCAGAACCTTCTGCTCAGCAGTCCAAGTCTTAACCAATGAGCTACCACTGAAGAGGTGGAAAAATACACAGATCTTACCATTGAGGTGAGAGAGGTAATCGATGTACGCCAGTATATACTCGGGGATATCTCCATATTTCTTTAGACCAAGCTCAAAGATCTTAAAAGCCACTGATTTGTCCTGATGAAGAGATAAAAGAAACAGTCAGTCAAACCTGCACAAGGGAGCTATCACATAACCTGGGAATAGATCTGCAATTGAGATGAATGTCTAGTCAATGTTTTTAAAACATTAACATTATTGTTCCAGCTGTAATTCTAATCACAGGTTTAAATGAATGCACCTGTTCTAATATGTTGTTATTTCTACAGTAGCAACACATTCACAGAGACTTGTATGGTGCATGATCTACATAATACAAGTCTAATAATAAATATACGTCTGTAAGATGTATAGAAGGGCCCCCAGACTCAGCACTTTGTAATGGTCAGTAAGTTTTTCACCAAGAGTCTTCATGAGGGAGGAGTTTGTGCTTATGGTTTCTATGTATCATGAAAAGCTGCGATTTTTTCTCTCTTATTAACTTCAAGAGGCTGGTGGTGAACAACTCTTTACAGCTGCTATAACATAAGTGATAACAGGAACGAACTTGTTTCGTGGGCATTCTATAACATTAGATGTAGCTCTACATGGTTAAAAAGCATGACGTTGATCATTAGTGAATAAAAAATTGTAATTGTTGGCAAATCGCTGTAGTATAAGAGGAATAAAACACTTTTGTGGTTGTAACGGCAAACTGCTGTGGGAGGGCCGTTTATTATTTTCCTGAATGCCCCATCCATCATGTATTATTCCATGCTTAGATATCTTAATATCTTATCTTCATACATTCTACTTTAGTTTAATTAACTGTTTTTTTTCTCTTCTCATTCTTAAATTTTTGCTGGATTTTGCTGCAAAAATAAGAAGCGAGTACGAAAGTCAAAGTCTCCAGAAACTTTTGCACAGTATTGTGTGTGTGTGTGTGTGTGTGTGTGTGTGTGTGTGTGTGTGTGTGTGTGTGTGTGTGTATATATATATATATATATATATATATATATATATATATATATATATATATATATATATATATATATATAATTATATATAATATGACTAATAAGAGAGTTGAATATCCGCATGTCAAATAGACTCAAGTGTAAAATAAAGTAATTTAATTCTCTTCCCAAATAAACAGCTTGGCTGAGCATTGACTTGATATTTACAATTAACTACGCCCTCTAGTGTTCACTATCAATCCAAAACATGGATAAACCATAATCTCAGAGTGGTGAGGAGATTTTTTTTAATGAATTTAGGTTGTCTTACATGACAGTAAGGAAGACAAAAAAAAATTGATTCAGAGACAAACCGTATTACTTTGTAATATACCCATGCATTATGTAAGAGATTAAAACTTGGGGTTTGGGGTGCCGTTATAGAAAAATAATCAACGACAGGGTGGTGTGATATGGTGTAACATGGTGTGGAGTTACTGTTACCAAACAATCGTCGATTAGGTTCCTATAAGCCCACGTCACACAAGTGTTTTATTCCTCTTCTAGCACAGTAATCTAACAACAACTACAATTTTTTATTTATTACATAATGACATATTGTACATTTTAACCATTTACATTTAAAGTTGTACAGTTCCAATTATCACTCACAGTAAAGCAGTTATGAACAATCGTTCCTGCACTTTTAGAAAAGTTGCAGTTTGCAATGCTACTGAGAACCCACTAAGGGCAAAGTACTCTGTCCTGCAGACTTTTGCGGAAAATTTAGATTAGATTATGTATTAGATATATTGGCGCCCACCAAACAAATCCCCATGAATTAGTTGTTGATATTATAGAAACAATACAGTATTAGAAGGAATCAATCAATACAAAACTATCACTTAAATTACAGCCAGCACTACCTGTTTAGATAATCAATCAACACCTTCTGGCCAATCAGGTTCAGGAATTCAACAGCACTGTGGTATAAAACTTCTTATTCATAGTTCAGTATTAGCTGATGTTCTGTTAATGAGAAAACCCCAGAAGGCATCACCTTGCTGCAGTAGTACTCCATGAGAGCGGCCGTAACGTAAACATGATGTCGCGTCCTGACGTCCTCTCTGGCTTTCTTAAAGATGGAGCGACCAGACTTGATTCCCTCTGCTCTTCTGGCGAACTTCATGTACTGGATGTAAACCTGAGCAGTGGCACAAAACAAGCATTTCAGTGGTATAAAACAGCTCTCTGTGGTTAACACGATTAAAGTTCATTTTTAATTAAATGAAACTCACCAAGGTTGGGTCGATGTCCTCTATGGCCAGGAGGCGGTTGTATATGCTGTGCACTTTCTCATATTTCATACGACTCTGTGGAACACACGTCACAGGGATGGTGAGCTTTAAATTCGAGAAGCCCAAGATAATCACACTGGTTTAATGGTGCTGAAGGCCTCACCTCCTCATAATCAGCGAAAGAGAAATACAGCAGCATGTTTTTCTTCAGTAGAGTTGAAATGGCACGCTCGTAAATGTTAGCAGCCTCGTCACTGAACAGTTTGGCGTTGTTCATGTCCTAAAAACGCAATGATAGTGTTAAAGGTGTTAAAAATGAAACAGCCATGAATAAATTGCCAATTTAGTCGAAACTAAAATGTTTCAGTCATGACTGAAAAACTACTAAATTGTCTTACACCACAGTGTTGTGGAATTCTCAAATCTGATTGGTCAGAACGTGTTAATTAATTTTTAATTAACTAACAGCTGCTCTGACAATAGCACTGGCTTTAATTCCAATCACAAGTTTAAATTAACTCACTTGCTCTGTTACGTTATTGTTTCTATAGTAACAGCTCGTTTACAAGGACTTGTATGTTGGACGCTCCATGAAATCCAAGCCTCATAATAAATAAAATAGATTATAGTGTTTTTATTTAACAGAGAAAAATGTATAATCATTGATATGGTGAAGTTTTCTGTAAGGAGATTTTAGGCTTTGTAACAGTCAGTGACTGTTCCACCACAGGAGACGGAGGGCTTTACATTTTGCAGTTTCTCTGTAACATGACAAGCTGTGGTTCTTTTTCTCTTATTAACTTCAAGAAAGAGGAAATAAGGTTGGTGAGAGAATGGCTGTTTGTAGCGGTTATAATGTACATGGTAAAAGGAACTTGTCTAGCAAACGTTCCACAACATTAACTGTAACTAAACAGTTAGAAATACTACTTGATATTCATTAATTGTAAAAAAAAAATAATAATAATAATAATAATAATTATTGCCAAATTGTTGTGGTATAAGACAAATAATACATTTTGGGACATGCTGTTATTGGAAAATAATTATGCATCCCACCACCATGCCATTGACTATCTTCCTATAACACTATGCCAGATCATATTTTATTCCTTACTTATCTTCTAATACAGTAAGCAGATTCACATTTTAGTGGAAATATTGTATAAAAACTACCTACAACATATTTGGCTGGACACATTGGAGCCTTTTTTTTCTCATTTTCAATTTTGGTCTAATTGTTGCTTGCCTTTATAGAGCAGTAAACAGATCTGGTCATGTGAGCACATAATCTAAGACACACTAACATCGATATGAAACTAATGAAAAATCGGTCAATGAAAGAAAAGACACAAACCCCCTTTTCTGCCAGCAGCTTGCTGGACTGTTCCAGATACTGGGCAGCTTCATACCAGATGTCAGGATGATGGCCGAGCACTAAAAGGCACTGCTCGTAGGCGAACATCACTGCAGGAACAATCGCAGACACAGTTTATTTAGTCAGATATCACACCTTGGCTGCCTGAGACCTTTATCTCTATTTATGATGATATAAACAACACCACTGGCAACACAGCGTAAAGGAGCTGTCTGCAACAAATTACATTTGACTACAAATACGTGGATTGCGGTTTTTTAAAAGTATCTGAAAATATCCACCATTTGACAAATGTCTTCCAGTTAAGCTTTTTTGGAAGATATGCTAATTAAGGAACAATATAACTGTCGAAACCTGGATATAACCAGTATAACTTTTCAGGTTATGTATTTTTTCCAACAATTCAGGTTATTATTTTCCCAACAATTTTTACTGATTTTTCTCTTTACTTTAAGAAACTTGCTGGATCTATTGCATGGTAAAGATGGCAAATGGAATTATGTGATGATTATAGGTCTATGGAGACTTTTAAAACATTGGGTACAGAGACCTCACAATATAAAGCATGACTAAGGCCTGGGTTCCTTCCAGTGCTTTACTAAAACTGCTTCAGAATACTACTCATTTCCCCCCCCCTTATTTTCTCCCTAATTTGTTCACCTTCCAGTTCCAACCCAGGAGAAGGATGGAGGCTAATATGTGCTTACTCCAAGGCACATGAAGCCAGCCAACTGCACCTTCTGAAACTGCTGCTCATGCTGCATCACAGGGCAGTGTAACACATACGGAGGAAAGCTATATCTGCCCTCTTCCACATACATGAGCCTACAGATGCCAAAGATTGCCAATGATGCCAATGAATGCACTTTTCACAGCTCAGAGGAAGACCTGCAGTTTTTCTGTCTTGGGGACATTCGGGTCGGGTTAAACTACGTACATCAGCATTTTCCAGTCCTGCTTCATTCCACATGTACTGCACACCTCAGCATTTTTTCTGTTCCGACGCCCTCAACTCACCACATCAGCTCACGAGGTCAAAATGAGCGTGTTAGAGCTTAACAGTGTACTGTGTACAGTGTCAGAAAGAAACTGGGATTGTATTTATGAAACATTGTTTAAGTCAGCCTAGTCACCTCTTTTAGTGATAAGTGTTTGGTCTTCTGTTCGTAGTGGGTTGCTCTTCTCCCATTGGATGTACTTCTTCCACATCTCCACCTGCTGGGCCTCCTGAGGAGAGTTTTGCGGAGGCACAGAGGGTGCGTTTCGGTCCAAACCCTTCATCACCGTTTCATACTCCTATAAGAACGATCGAGCAGCCATATAGGTCATAAAGACACTTAAAACAAAGTCACTCAAGAGATACTGTGTGGACGCTATACGAGCGTACTTACAGTTTAGCTCACTGTAGGAAATGTCAAGTGAAGCAGTAAAATTGTGATTAAAGCTGAAGCACCTACCTTGGCGACCCTCCGAGCATTCATGTAGTCTCGGCTCCTGTCTTCAATCATCTTTTTGGCCAAGTGAATATTAATGCCCTTTAAAATGGAAAAGAGGTTTAATGTGTACCACATATAGTACAGTAATATACAGGTGCATCTCAATAAATTAGAATGTCGTGGAAAAGTTCATTTATTTCAGTAATTCAACTCAAATTGTGAAACTCGTGTATTAAATAAATTCAATGCACACAGACTGAAGTAGTTTAAGTCTTTGGTTCTTTTAATTGGGATGATTTTGGCTCACATTTAACAAAAACCCACCAATTCACTATCTCAACAAATTAGAATATGGTGACATGCCAATCAGCTAATCAACTCAAAACACCTGCAAAGGTTTCCTGAGCCTTCAAAATGGTCTCTCAGTTTGGTTCACTAGGTAAGCCACAAACATTCATTGCCAAAGAAGCTGGCTGTTCACAGAGTGCTGTATCCAAGCATTTTAACAGAAAGTTGAGTGGAAGGAAAAAGTGTGGAAGAAAAAGATGCACAACCAACCGAGAGAACCGCAGCCTTATGAGGATTGTCAAGCAAAATCGATTCAAGAATTTGAGTGAACTTCACAAGGAATGGACTGAGGCTGGGGTCAAGGCATCAAGAGCCACCACACACAGACGTGTCAAGGAATTTGGCTACAGTTGTCGTATTCCTCTTGTTAAGCCACTCCTGAATCACAGACTACGTCTGAGGCGTCTTACCTGGGCTAAGGAGAAGAAGAACTGGACTGTTGCCCAGTGGTCCAAAGTCCTCTTTTCAGATGAGAGCAAGTTTTGTATTTCATTTGGAAACCAAGGTCCTAGAGTCTGGAGGAAGGATGGAGAAGCTCATAGCCCAAGTTGCTTGAAGTCCAGTGTTCAGTTTCCACAGTCTGTGATGATTTGGGGTGCAATGTCATCTGCTGGTGTTGGTCTATTGTGTTTTTTGAAAACCAAAGTCACTGCACCCATTTACCAATAAATTTTGGAGCACTTCATGCTTCCTTCAGCTGACCAGCTTTTTGAAGATGCTGATTTCATTTTCCAGCAGGATTTGGCACCTGCCCACACTGCCAAAAGCACCAAAAGTTGGTTAAATGACCATGGTGTTGGTGTGCTTGACTGGCCAGCAAACTCACCAGACCTGAACCACATAGAGAATCTATGGGGTATTGTCAAGAGGAAAATGAGAAACAAGAGACCAAAAAATGCAGATGAGCTGAAGGCCACTGTCAAAGAAACCTGGGCTTCCATACCACCTCAGCAGTGCCACAAACTGATCACCTCCATGCCACGCCGAATTGAGGCAGTAATTAAAGCAAAAGGAGCCCCTACCAAGTATTGAGTACATGTACAGTAAATGAACATACTTTCCAGAAGGCCAACAATTCACTAAAAATGTTTTTTTTATTGGTCTTATGAAGTATTCTAATTTGTTGAGATAGTGAATTGGTGGGTTTTTGTTAAATGTGAGCCAAAATCATCACAATGAAAAGAACCAAAGACTTAAACTACTTCAGTCTGTGTACATTGAATTTATTTAATACACGAGTTTCACAATTTGAGTTGAATTACTGAAATAAATGAACTTTTCCACGACATTCTAATTTATTGAGATGCACCTGTATATGAGCAAACAGTCACACAAACATGTTATATGCATAGAAACTGACATATACAGTGGGGGGAAAAGTATTTGATCCCCTGCTGATTTTGTACGTTTGCCCACTGACAAAGAAATGATCAGTCTATAATTTTAATGGTAGGTGTATTTTAACAGTGAGAGACAGAATAACAACAAAAAAATCAAGAAAAACGCATTTCAAAAAAGTTATAAATTGATTTGCATTTTAATGAGTGAAATAAGTATTTGACCCCTTCGACTTAGTACTTGGTGGCAAAACCCTTGTTGGCAATCACAGAGGTCAGACGTTTCTTGTTGTTGGCCACCAGGTTTGCACACATCTCAGGAGGGATTTTGTCCCACTCCTCTTTGCAGATCCTCTCCAAGTCATTAAAGGTCTAGAGGCTGACGTTTGGCAACTGTTCAGTTCCCTCCACAGATTTTCTATGGGATTAAGGTCTGGAGACTGGTTAGGCCACTCCAGGACCTTAATGTGCTTCTTCTTGTGCCACTCATTTGTTGCCTTGGCTGTGTGTTTTGGGTCATTGTCATGCTGGAATACCCATCCACGACCCATTTTCAATGCCCTGGCTGAGGGAAGGAGGTTCTCACCCAAGATTTGACGGTACATGGCCCTGTACATCGTCCCTTTGATGCGGTGCAGTTGTCCTGTCCCCTTAGCAGAAAAACACCCCCAAAGCATAATGTTTCCACCTCCATGTCTGACGGTGGGGATGGTGTTCTTGGGGTCATAGGCAGCATTCCTCCTCCTCCAAACACGGCGAGTTGAGTTGATGCCAAAGAGCTCGATTTTGGTCTCATCTGACCACAACACTTTCACCCAGTTCTCCTCTGAATCATTCAGGCAAACTTCAGACGGGCCTGTACATGTGCTTTCTTGAGCAGGGGGACCTTGCGGGCGCTGCAGGATTTCACTCCTTCATGGCGTAGTGTGTTACCAATTGTTTTCTTGGTGACTATGGTCCCAGCTGCCTTAAGATCATTAACAAGATCCTCCCGTGTAGTTCTGGGCTGATTCCTCACTGTTCTCATGATCATTGAATCTGTACGAGGTGAGATCTTGCATGGAGCCCCAGACCGAGGGAGACTGACAGTTATTTTGTGTTTCTTCCATTTGCGAATAATCGCACCAACTGTTGTCACCTTCTCACCAAGCTGCTTGGCGATGGTCTTGTGGCCCATTCCAGCCTCGTGTAGGTCTACAATCTTGTCCCTGACATCCCTGGACAGCTCTTTGGTCTTGGCCATGGTGGAGAGTTTGGAATCTGATTGATTGATTGCTTCTGTGGACAGGTGTCTTTTATACAGGTAACAAACTGAGATTAGGAGCACTCCCTTTAAGAGAGTGCTCCTAATCTCAGCTCGTTACCTGTGTAAAAGACACCTGGGAGCCAGAAATCTTGCTGATTGATAGGGGATCAAATACTTATTTCACTCATTAAAATGCTAATCAATTTATAACTTTTTTGAAATGCGTTTTTCTTGATTTTTTTGTTGTTATTCTGTCTCTCACTGTTAAAATACACCTACCATTAAAATTATACACTGATCATTTCTTTGTCAGTGGGCAAACGTACAAAATCAGCAGGGGATCAACTTTTTTCCCTCACTGTATCACTAGCAGTAATGGCTGGTCATGATATTAGATGGAAGGAATAAAATCTAATATCTATCAATAGCTCAACAATGAAACGATTAGGGTTGAACAATGCATTATATCACAAGGTCGGATCAACGAATGATGTGGGGCAAACTCACTTTCACCCACACACACACACACACAGTTCGGCAGTGGACCGCAGATCAGAATTTGTATCACCATACACTTTACTCCACTACCACCCTCTCACCTCCTCATATTTGCTGTAATCTCTCCACAGCTGTTCGATGTTGATCATGGGATTGACGCAGCCTCTCTGATATACCCGCCGCACAGCCGTGATCCGCTGGTTCTCTGCATACGAGCCCACTGCTTCACTATAGTACAGAGCAAGAGATTTAAAACCTGTACCGACAGCATCAAAAAATGCCAAAACTATCTTCCCTGAAGTGTAGCCTACTCACACTCCTTTGAGAAAGTTGATATAGTCCACCCAAATCTGCCGAGAGAACAAAATGTATTAGTATGACATCAGTGCTACAGGAAACAATGAAATGAGCTGCACGTTAAGAGACACTCACCTGGTATGACATGATCTCCATTCCGATTTTGTCCAGGGCAAAATCATATGCCTGTGCCATCTTTTCCCTGACAATGCAGATAGTGATTAGGATCCATACATTGTTGACACTTATTACCTCTTCCGTGTGCTACAGACTGTCAGAAAGAACACATCCTGTGTCCTTGCCAGTCTGAGCATATGAACATTTTTGTTTCAGCATATCCACACATAGTACGGCACAGAAATCACATACTTGTAGCTGGGCAGCTTTCCTTTTGTTTCTCGCACGTATGAAAGATAGCATTTCCACAGGTCAATGTGCAGAACCTTCATGAGGCATCTCTGAAACAACTGAGCAAGAAAAGGAAGCTCTTGTCACTGCACTAAGTAGGTAATTTATTTCAAGCATTAAAAATCACACTAAACCAGAAACTATTACATTTGTTCAATATTTGATCATTTTCAATGAGTAGGTTCTTTGAAAATGGCATAAAACAACAATAAACCATCACTTTCACCCTCACTAAGCAATCCAGATTCTAGAAATATGCACTTTTGACATGTACCCAAACTTTCTCACACCTTTCTCTTGTACAATTTCATCAATTCTTTAGTAAATTTGCATATTGGTACATGACAGGAGGTTATCATTTTTGATCATCCATACATTTTCCATACCACTTATCCTACACAGGGTCACAGGGAGCCTGGAGGGCACAAGGCAGGGGACACCCTGGATAGGGTGCCAACCCATCGTGGGGTACAAACACACACACACACACACACACCCACACTACAGACAATTTGAAAATGCCAATCAGCCTAGAGCGCATGTCTTTGGACTGGGGAAGGAAACTGGAGAACCCAGAGGAAACCCCCGAAGAACATTTGTGTTAATTCCCCTTAAAGTATTTAACTGGAAACATGTTATAAGCGTTAGGATGACATTAACTGACATGACACGACGGCGTTACTGAGATCTCAAATCTGATTGGTCAGAAAGTGTTGATTAATTTTCAATAACAGCAGCTCTGTCAGTACTGTAAATCAAACGTGTTCATTCTAATACCTATAGTAACTGCTCATTCACAGAGACTTATAACAACTTTTGTCATAATATTCAGATAAACAATAAATGAATTAAATTGTTATTTAACGAAGAAAAAGTATAATTATTGATACAAAGTTTTCAGCAAGGAGATGTTTAGTCTCGGGTGTCAGCATTTTATAACAGTAAGTTTTCCACCATGGAAGAGTCTTTGTGAGATTTAGCACTTTCTCTGTAATGTGACAATCTGTGTTTTGTCTTATGAACTTCACAAAAAGAGAGGGAAAAGGGAAAAGGGAGGCTGGTGAGGGGATGAATGCTTATAGCTGTTATAACATAAGTGATAACTGGAACTAACTTATCTCGCAGATGTTCCATAAAATTAAATGCTCTTCTAAACTGTTAAAATGTATGCTGTGTTGTTCATTAATAAATAAAAGATTTTAATCATTGCCGAATGGCTGTGGTATAAGACGATTAAAACATGGAGAAATAATCCATTTCTGGGTGGTACAGTTGAGGTAATAAATTTATATACCCCTTGCAGAATCTGCAAAAAAAAAAAAAAAAAAATTAAATAAGAATAAAAAATTTAAATAAAAAATTGCATTTTTTTTTAGTTCTGCTCTTCAGAACCTACATAAGATATTTACGTTTCCCCAGAAGACAAAATAACAATTTACACTGTTCATCCTGTTCCAAAAGTTTACACCCCCCTGACTCTTAATGGATCGTGTTGCCTTCATGATAATCAGTGAATGTTTGCACCTTTTGTAATAGTTGTGTACGAGTCCCTCAGTTGTCCTAAGTGTGAAAAGATGGATCTCAAGATCATATAGCTACTGCTGGAAAAGGGTCAAATATGCAGAAGATGCTGGAAAACCAAATAATGTGCAGGACCTGGAGGATTTTTCTGAAGAACAGTGGGCAGTTTAACTGCTCAGGACAAACAAGGGACTCATGAACAACTATCACAAAACATAAAAACAGTCGTTGATCATCCAGGTAACAACACACAGTATTAAGAATCAAGCGTGTGTAAACTTTTGAACTGGTTCATTTGTGTAAATTCAGTTATTATTGTGTTATTATACTCTAAACATCGGTTATGTGAAATAGCTTATTCAGGGCAGTACTAAATAAACAAAATGCAATTTTTATGATCCCTCGTTTTTTTTAAATTATTAACATTTTGCAAATTCTGCAAGGCGTATGTAAACTTATGACCTCAACTGTAACCTCCATCACACCACCCAGTTGTGGATTATTTTCTTATAACACCACGTCCCAAAGAGTTTAATTCCTTACTCATTTTGTTTATGATTTGAAATCCAAGACAAATTAGGCTACTGTAGACGCTGCTTATTGAAAGGCACTTAATTGTGTGAGTGCCATGTTGGAGACATCCAGATGATCTCCCAGTGCCAAATAATTTGAGTCATATTAGCAAACAGATAGGCTTCTTAAAGGGTTTTTTTGTTGTTTTTAAAGTGATATGCTTTTGCCTCCTCAATGAGAAATGCAGTATCTGTGATGACGAAAATAAGGCAAAAGGTTCCTGGTGAACCCCTTTAGTGAATTTTCCTTTCCTTAGCACACTGGTATCAAGTAGTGAACATGCCTTTTCTTAGTTGATATGGATGTTAGAGCAGGAAACCTACTAAAGACCTAGTGACATGATGTATAGGACAGTGTCAATCATACATTTTCAGCTTTCCGGATCCTATGAAACAGGTGGGTTTGGTATATAAAAGTGACCGGGCGTGTGGCATCATTGGGTCAAGTGGGTATTGATGCTCATCTCTGGTGCTCCATCAGTTTCATGATTAATATAGTACTGATGACGACACACAGAGGAGCAGCCAAATATCTACAGGTTTAAGCCCAGGCACCTTGATGGGACCGATTATAGTTCATGCATTCGAATCCTAAGCTCACTGTAGCATCTTTGAGGCTAGAGAGGAACGAAAGCTTACCTTTTCCACCTTGTCATAGTTTTTAGCCTTGATCTGTGGACAGATTTCAAAACCGTCGTTATTAAAGCACGATTCTGCTCGAGGGAAAAAGTATGAAAATGATCATATCTTCATCATCATCTCACACACACACACACACACACACACACACACACACACACACACACACACACACACACACTCTCTCTATCTCTCTCTCACAGTCACATTCTCCCTTTAAGATCAACAATGTGAAATTCATACAAAACCCCATTACCACACAACACAAAGCCTGTACAAGGATGCATCTGTTTTGCCATTATTTTCCCCAGATTACGTTTCCGGTACAAGCATTCACAATCAGACATTTAGTTTTTGGTCATGTTGTGCTTTAAAATAAAAATAGAATTAGTGTATTTGCTTTGGGATGAGCGAAAACCTCTCAAATAACAGTTTGGATATTTTGCATGTCTAAAGATAATAAAATGTAATGCCAGGAGGCCCCGTGCGAAGTAATTTGGGTCTAAATCGAAAACACTGCCAAGAGCACTAGATCACTTATATGGGTCACAGAAGACGTCTTGCTTTCTGTTATGTGAAAGAAATGGGGTACAAACAATACAAATAGGTAACCCACTTGTTTTTCATTCCGCCACAACGTGCAACAGCAATAAAAGTGGGAACTGGGTCATGAATGCCTCCTTAAATACACACCGTACAAAGCAGTGTATAAGAAAGAACGTGAGACAAAAGCAAGGAGATTGAATGAGCATTATAAAATACTCAGGATGCAATTTTGCCAGTATACAAGTCATTTTATTTTACGTTGACATTTCCTTAGTGACACAAACATTTCAAAACAAATAAATAAATAAGTAAAGGAAATCTGACCAATCTATAAACAAGCAGCAAAAAAAACCAAGAGGACTAGTGATTAAAAGTTCAGCAGAATCTCAAAGCTCTGTAATGGCCTGAACCTTCAAAAGGCAAGTGTGCATCTTGCATTTGTGACAGTACTATCTCAAAGAAGCTATTTCAAAAATATTTACTGTAACAACACTGAAAACTTAATATGGTTTATACCGGATTAGCAAGGAGCTCATGGCACACGATCATGTCCAGCATAGGACGTTAGGACAGAAAACACTGAAATGCAAATGCACGCAATTGAAAATCTACCTAATGCAAGAACAGTCTATTATTTAAAGCTGCACACACAAAATCACTAGCAGAACATACAATCAAAAAGTAGTTTATTCTTATATAAATACTGTATTATCAATAATAGTATCATAAATATACAAAAACAGGTGACGGTTAGTGTTTATACGCTCAGGCACTGCAGATAGAAATGAGCTACTCTAGCACTTAAGAAATGTTTATACAAAGTCTATGATAAAATACACAACTCAATATACATTTTATAGCTACTAAAAAAAAAAAAAAAACTATTTCTTTAAAGCTGCTGTTTAAATTTCAGTAAAAAGACGGGTGGGGCATTTTGAGAACTGATGTCCAAATGAAATCAAAACTCCAAACCCTTCCACACACACAGACACTCACATGCAAAGCCAGTCTGTCACAGACACAAAATTACAGCCCAATAATTCAACAAATTTCTTGTTTATCAATCAGTTTTATTACAGAGAAGAAAAAAAGTTGAAACTTTGTAAGCCAAACATGCATAACCCTAAAGCAGACAGGCTAAAAGATTCATAATATGCTTCTAATATATATATATATATATATATATATATATATATATATATATATATATATATATATATATATATATATATATATATATATATATATATTTTTTTTTTTTTTAAATCACTTCCTGTTTTTCCACAAGCCTTTGGTTATTATTATGTAGTTTATCGAGGCACATATTAGCCATATCATATGAAAAGTAATAATATTTAACTGTATAATACTTCGGTGAATCCAGCACAGGAATTGTAAAAGAGTAAATGGGTTATGAATTATACTACGTATGCATTAAGGAAAGGAAAACAACGTGAACAAATGAAATCAACTCTGTTTAAAGTGACGTCTGTTTACTGGTTGTGGACGGCTGAATGATGTATGACCACCACCACAGATATGACCAGGATATAAAAGAAAGACATTAGGACAGACATTACTATATGCAAGCACTCAATTTAAAAAAAATGGAAGTGTAAAAAAAAAAAAAAAAAAATTAATGAATTTGGTTTCTTTTAACTTTATATATAAAATAAATAAATAAAAATCTGTAAAACCAGCCCAGGTGATATTGTTTGTGATTATCAGACACAGTGGAACAGCGCTGAGTACATAAAGATTGTTTTGCCTTTGTAATTTTATTTACATATTAAACATTTAATACAAAGCTGCACTATGATTTAAGTGACTAAGTGTTATTCATTAGGGGACCTTTAAATTGTCTGTGTAAACATTAAATATGTAGCAGGTTCTCGTTCTGTGGTATAAGCCAGTGTTTCTGAAATGTCCAAATACAAGTCTGTTTCATTAGGCAGCCAGATAGAAGTGTGCTGCAAAAGACTATATTACTTTACACTTTCCATCTGTCAGAGTTAGTGCTATTAAACACCTGAATAGTAAAACATTGCAAGACTGAAATGCACCATTTGATAATGCTTTCTCAAATTTACTTTTTTTCCCCCTTTCTTTTTTTTTTTTTTTTAATTAATGAGACTAACTCAATTAATGTTGCAGATTAAAAGTAATACAATTTCAACCCACTCAATCTAACTCAAAGCCTGTAAAGGAATGAGTGTAAACCCATTCTGCCCATGTGCTGTTCTGCCCACTTCCTGGTTCAGTTCAAACTGTGCAAGGCAGCAGGTTTCTGGGTCTGGAGTTGAAAACCACTGGCTTAAACTATTGAGTCTCGGCTAACACTATTGAGTCTACTGCATAAAAGCAGTGAGAGTGTATGAAATCTGTACAAAATACACTATATGGACAAAAGTTTGTGGAAATCTGACCATCACACCCATATGCGGGCCTTCCCCAAACTGTGGCCACAAAGTTGGAAGCACACATTAACATCATGCATTACAATTTCTCTTCCCTGGAACGAAGAGTCCACCCTGTTGGAATGGAAGAACTTGAGTGGCCTGCACAGAGCCCTGACCTCAACACCATTAAACACCTCTGACTTCACTAATGCTCTTGTGGCTTAATGGGCAAATACTCACAGCCATGCTCCAAAATCTAGTCCAGGGGTGTCCAATCTTACTCCGCAAAGGGCTGGTGTGGGTGCAGGTTTTCATTCCAATCAAGCAGGAGCCACGCCTGAGTCCACCTGTTTAATCGGTCGAGCTTGGCTTTCAATAGACTCAGACTAGGCTTCTGCTTGGTTGGAATGAAAGCCTGCACCCACACCGGCCCGTTCCGGATAAGATTGGACACCCCTGAAATAGTGGAAATCCTTACCAGAAGACGGGAGGTTAAAACAGGAAAGTGAGGCTAAATCTGGAATGGGAGGTTCAAAAAGCACATATGGGTGAGATGGTCAGGTGTCCACAAACTTTTGGCTGTCTAGTGTATAAGCCAATTAAAAAATTTTTTTTTTTTAAAGAATCAGCCAAGTATTAAACTACAAACCATGCATGTTTGTTAGTTGTGAAATACTTACCATGTATACCCCCCCCCAAACCATGTATTTTCTTCCCAATTTGGTCACATGCCAATACCCACCCCAACCAGCTCTCCCCTATCATATAACAACTACCAAACAAGGGGGTAAAGGCTAACATATGCTTTCTCCAAAACACATGAAGCCAGCTACCAAATTTTTTTGAACTGCTACTCATTCTGCTTCACAAGGCAGAGCAACACACTCGAAGGAAAGCGCTATCTGCCCTCTTCCACATACATGAGCTCACAGATGCCTGCGATTGGCTAGTGTCACTGTGACTGACGAGGAGCACCCAGAGAGCTCTGCCAATTTTGCTTCTTTGGCTCCCGGCCACGGATGACCGCGGCATCATCGGGATTCAAACTCGCGATCTCCTGGTTGTGCCACTTGGGAGCTGTTTACCGTGTTAGTTGCAGATGTTATCCACTTTATTAACTTGCAGTCTATGGACTCGACTACCATTAAGGACAATCGCGATCATATTTTGAGCTTAATTATAGTTCCCGATTGTGATGTAAAAGGAAGTCCAATAAACTTACAGCTACCAGTTTGTCAAGCAAGTGCAAAATTAAAATCACACTCATCTCAAGACAAAGTGTTCAGCTCAGTCATAAGTAAAATAAGGGTGTACTTTCATTTTTTTTTTTAAATACCAATCGAATTTGTATCATCCTCCAACTTCTGTAGTATGATGTTTGTACAAAGTGAAAAGACCCATGTAGATGACACTCACTTTTATCCATTTTTTAGGCAAGTGTATGACGACTATGGACACCATCACATCTATCGGTCCGAATCAGGGCGAAAGTGACACCTGTAGTTCGGCTGCTATTTGGTTTGGTTTTGGTTCAATTGTACAGCACTTTTAACAATAGACAATAGTTCAACAAATAAAGCTTTACAGAAATCTCACCACACACGCTACACGCCAAAGACATTTGGGTTTGAGATCAAAAGATGGATAGGAGATGAGAGTTTAGGATTTCAGCTTTTATTGTCTGGTATTTTCATCTAGACGTGGTAAACAACATAAAACATAGGACCTTTTGTAACAGATCACTCAACTTTTAGGTGAGCAAAAGTATTGAAACACAAGTCTTGAAGTAAATTAAAGTACATAAAACTTAATATTTGGTTGCATATCCCTTGCTTGCAATAACCGCTTCAAGCCTGTGACTCACTGACATCACCAAACTGTTGGTTTCTTCTTTTGTGTTGCTTTTCCAGGCTTTTACCGCAGCCTCTTTCAGTTGTTTGTTTCGGGGGGTTGACTGGTCTGGTGATTGACTTGGCCAGTCTAAATCCTTCCAATTTTCCCCCCTGTTAAAGTCCTTTGTTGAGTTGGCAGTGTGTTTTGGATCATTGTCTTGCTGCATGACAAAATTCCTCCCAATTAATTTGGATGCATTTCTCTGTAAACTGGCAGACAAAACGTTCCTGTAAACTTCTGAATTCATTCTGCTGCTACCATCATGACTTACATCATCAATAAAGATTAATGAGCCCATTTTAGAAGCAGCCATGCAAGCCCAAGCCATGACACTACCTCCACCATGTTTCACAGATGAGCTTGTATATTTTGGATCATGAGCAGATCCTTTCTTTCTCCAAACTTTGGCCTTTCCATTGGAAAACTTTGATAGAAGTTAATCTTGAACTTTTGTGGCTCATCTCTGTACTTCTTTGCGAATTCCAATCTGGCTTTCCGATTCTTACTGGTAATGAAACAGTAAGTCTTCTTCAATCGATGGACTGCGATACCTTCACCCTTGCCCTGAGGAGGTTGTTGGTGATGTCACTGACTGTTGTTTTTGGCTTTTCTTCACAGCTCTCACAATGTTTCTGTCATTAACTGTTTTCCTTGGCTGACCCACTCGGTGTCTGTTGCTCAGTACACCAGTGGTTCCGTTCCATTTTTTTAGCTTCAAAATGGCTTGCTTTTCTCCCATAGACAGCTCACTGATCTTCATGTTGGTTTATCCTTTTAAAACAACAAATGCAGTCTTCACAGGTGAAACTGAAGGTTAAAACCAAGAGCAGACATTCAGAGCCATTTGTTGTTTAAACAGTCAATCTAACAGGACACACCTGGGTAACAATAAACACTTTGCTCGCCTAAAACTGCGGGGGGGGGGGGGGGGGGTCAGATACAAAATGTGCTCTGTCGTTTAACACATCTACATATAAATACCAGGAAAAGAAGCTGAAATTCTGACCTCTCTTCTCATATTCATTGGAGGGGACTGAAAATGAACCAAAAAGCAAAATAAATAAATAAAATAGTTCGCAAAGTGGTGTTTAAGGTTGAAAACATTTTTGCAAAACTCTTTCAATAATTGGTCAAAAATATGGGGATGGAAAAAGGTAAACAAACGTTTACAAAGTATGCATAGAAATAAAATGTAAAAAATGACAAGGACAGCAATCAAAGAACGCACGCTAAATAAATTAGATAATTGCTTCTCATCCAGTGTATATTCTATTTCCTTGTTTGGTGGTCCATATCTCCAGAACTCATTTTGCAATGCTACAGCTCTATGTATTGGCTCGGTACAGCAGATGGGGAGGAAAAAAAAAAAAGAAAAAAAAAAAAAGGAAAAAGCAAAACAAATGGCATGTTGGGTTCACATACTGCAGTTTGATTGATTCAGAGTAAAAATGTTGACTGGAAAGCAGACTGAGACCACTTCGCTCTGACAATCTTGAAGGCGAGAGCAATTGTGGTGTTCTCACCTGCCTCGAGCACTGCGCCGAGTGGGAGAACACACCAGGGTTCCACTCAGACAGACTAAACACTGCACATGTGAAAGCACCCTTGGGCACGCAGTTTGCACAGTGCTAAACTGGTAGCTATAGGTTTTAGTAGCCTTGTAGCTTCAGGTCAAATCTAAAGAGACAGACACCAAACATGTCTTGACTGACTTGAGTATAATTGTGTACATTTTTTTTTTTGTAAACAATTCCTAAACTTGAAGGTCATGTGCCTCAAATGTGTGGAACAATTTAATTTTTCCTTTTTTTTTTTTTTTTTAATACTGGGGAAAACTGCGATGAGATGTAACTCTTGCCTAAAGTTAGTATAAAATTATGCTGCAAACTGGCCGTAACATTTTGTTTGGCCAAAGAACAAAATGTGTTAATATGCACAGATCTATCTTGCAGTGTTCACACAGATAATCCACAATGACCTCAAAGAAATGACACAGGAGGCAAGAAATTGACACAACAAGTGAATAAAAGGCTAAAGCACTCTGATACTATTAAAAGAGTTTAATGCTGTTGCAGATAAAACATGCAACAATATGAACTTAACCTCAGAATATTGAAAAGTAATGAAATAATGATTACAAACCCCTCCGCCCCAACCTCCCCTCCCCAGTACCGCTGTGTGGTGTGTGAAAGTCACATTGTTGATCCGATTACGAAATGGAATTTCTTGCACACATAAATAATACGAATAAGAATAAGAAATCGAATTTAACCTCAGCTTCAATGTATAGCTTCCAGAATCTGCCCGAACTGGGGAACTGCGTGATAAGTCTCTCATACGTCTTCCTTGCTTTATCTATAGGTTGGTTCTAGAAGAAGTAAAATGCATTTACATACATGAAAGAAGAATCATCAGTTTATTTAAGGGCAGGGTCAGATCGGCAAAAACACGCCCCCACCATCCCGATTTCAACTCCCCGATTAAGTCACCCCGGGTAAAAAGGAATGCAACCCTGTGTCACTAAACCTGTGCTTCTCGAATCAGTATGCTCCATGCGTCCAGGTCATATGGGTTTTCTTCCAACTTCTTCTCTGCCTTCTTCACCTTTTCTGGAATATACTCCACAGCCTGCCATGGAAACAAATCGCAAATGAAATCAACAGACGACCAGATTTACATAAACGCAAGCCTTGGGTGCCTCAGGCTAGAACACATTTCAAACATACAAGAACATCTTGGAGATGGGAACCTAGAGGTGGTCTCAGAACCTCTGGTATTCCCTGTGGTGTTCTCTTTAGATAAAAGCAAATGCACTGCACCAGTTCATACAGGAATTGCTCAACTCCCAATGGAGGAAACAAGTTGAAGGGCCAGACGTTCCCCCAACCCTCATCCTGGAGAACCCTGTCCTACACACCTGATGCAATTCCTGAGAAAAACTCAAACATGCAGGACAGAGCAGTCCATACAGGAATCTACGGAGGGTTTTTTTTGTGATTGTTGCGGACAAAGATACTTGATTTTGCTGCGACTTTTATCAATTTGCTGGGTTTTTTGGGCTTTTCTTGTGGGAAAACTTTTTGCAGTTGCAATTTCCCCAATTCAACACGTCTTTCACAGTGATGTTTGTCGGACGCGCGTGAATCGAAGAGGGCTTTGGTCGAATGTGCGTTGTGATGACGTCAAATGACGCGTCTTGGCCCAAATCTTTGGAAAATCCATGGTAATTTTCAAAAATGACAAGCTCCTCAGAATACCGTGCAGTTTGATTGATTTTGCGTTCATTTCTGCTATCGCAAAATCCCGGAGGGACCGACAGAGGGTTCTCCAGGATGACGGTTATGAACCTGTGTACCAGACTATGGCTGCTTAAACAGGCTAAAATGCATAGTGCTTTAAGACGGCATTTCCCAAAACGATCCTCCCAACACACCTGCACGGGGTATTTACTGTCTCCTGCTGCGTACATTTGAGCAGGGGGGGGGACAACGACACGACAATCTGGGGGCTTTCCCAATGATCACACTAGCTAGTGACAAGTCACTTGATGTTTTAAATTTTTGTTTTTTTTGGATTATTTTATTTAATTTTCAATGAAGAAACAATACAAGGTGTCCCAAAAGTCTCCATACATAAGGGAAATTAACACTTTTCGGCAAAATGTCCTCCACAATTTTCCATACATAGTTAATATAAATTTTTTATTTTTTTTGGTCCCCATTCTCATGGCTGGATCGGGAAGCTGTCGCAAGGTAAATGGACATGCAATTACATACATAACACCAGATGGGTTAACACAAGTTTGTCATGAGTGGGAGAGACAACTCCATGAGTGTGCTTACAAAGAATTGGCAATCGTGTCGAATAGCAGCCAAAATGTCTAACTCAGCCCACTAGAAGATCATCTTTACACCACTTTTGTTTAAAATGCATTTAAGTTTAATTCACATCCAACATAAAGGGTTGATTTTTTTTTTTTTTTAACAAACGGGGACTAATCACAGGTAGTCCTGGGTGGGGAACTGCAGAAACATCAGACCACATAAGACTGATCCAACGACTCATTCGAGCCAATCGTGTGTTGCTTCACATCTCATCCTTTTTATTTTTTGACCAGAATTGAGAAAATCACAAATCAATGGCCACTGAAATCACACACGGGTAGGAAATAAATGGTAACCTGTCGCTTGCTAGTGTTATTGTAAGGTTAGAGGACAGATTTGGGAAACACTGCAAGAAGTGATGAACACCACAAGGAAAAATAGAGCAAAACTGAGTTTAATAGTAATAGCTGTCTCTCTCCCTTGCAAAGAAATCGACGCCATGATGTAATTCCTTAAGCTGAGCTAAAACAGTAATAATACTGGTTGATGAACTACGGGTTCATTAAGGTAAACACTAATTTAAACGGTTTACATTGAGGGAGGGGGATGTAATTACTTACATTACACAACTTCTACGTTCTTATTCGCAAATAACTTCAATATAAACTGCTATTCTGTAGGACATGAAATCTTATGGCCTACATTTCTGGCATTAACTTGTTTACCTCATATATGTATCCATCTACGGGGCTTTTTAGGCATGTTAGCACTTTAGCTTGCTGGGTAGATTAGCATTAGCTAATAATAAAAAGCCGACAAAACTCAACAATCGCAGGAGATATTGTTTTTTGTAACCTAGATTATTATTTATTTATTTTATTTTATAATCTGTAGCCACTTATCACTTATAACTACATATTTACGCGTTGAGTTACACGCATTAAGGATAAAGAACAGTTTCTCAACACAGCAGCCACTCCGCCCTCCTGAAGCCCTCTTAATATAACCGAGTCATTTCACTGGTCTTGCACGTATAATATAAAACAAACAAACAAAAAAACAAGTAACAAAACGTTACAAAATGTTATCCGACGCAGCACCTGGTCTTAAACTGCACTAATCATTACCCAGTATCACTGATTTATCGCGACTGTAATTCTAATTCACATCCAAACAAGGCCGCAAAACATCAATGAATTACAAAAGTGGTTAGAAAAAAAAAAACTGAAGAAACGCTTTTTTTTTTACCTGATCTGGAGCGACTTCTGCAGACATTATCGAATTACAAAGACGCAACTACTTCACTAAACCTCCAAACGCACCTATAAACACATTCACACCATAAAACAAGGCTCTATTTCAGCATGCCCTGTCTGTTTCTTTATGCATCTTATAAAATGGCGAGTTTAGCTCGGCTACTTCCGGTGACACCGGAAGTGCACTAGAAGAGCTGGCTGTTTTTCCACCTATACGCCTGTAAATTCCGCCCCTTGCTTCAAGATATCTGTCCGACATCAGAGAATTAAAAAGTGGCTATATTTAAATTCTGCCAGATCCTTGACACGAACCCGTTCTCAACTGTCCAATCAGAAACCTGTTTGTAAGCTCAAGGCGCGTTAAATTAACCAATCAAACGCAAGAATAGGGCTTACACGAACGCATGTGGGGCAGCAATTTATTAATTTATTACTTTGAATCACTGAAAATAAAGGGGGAAATGCTGGAATCTTACATCTCAGTTATACGGATTTTATCCTTTTAAAGATACCTACAGTGCATTTTCCCCATTTATTTTATTTTAAATAATTTTATTATCATTTTTTGATTTCCTCAGTATTTCACGATTTTATATCTTCGCAGTTGTGTCTGGTTTGGGAAACTTTTTTTGCTGTTAGTTGTAATGCCGTATATGATTAAAAAAAATAAAAATTATATATATATATAATTTTATATATATATATATATATATATAATTTTATAAATATATATATATATATATAATCATATACTGTATATATATGTATATATATATATATATATATATATATATATATATATAATCATATACTATATATATATATATATATATATATATATATATATATATATATATATATATATATATATATATATATATATATTTCCCTCTAAAAGTTAATATAAATAAACTGAACTCCTAAATGAACATTAGAGTGAACTTAATAAATACATAGAAATATCCCTGACTTTTCATCGTCACACGGTTTTAGTTTTGTTATTACGTGTTTCTTTTGTTTACTTGTATGACTTATTTATTTAACATTTGGTTGCCGTTTAAAATTTTCCATTTTAATATGCAATTACAGTGTCTATAATACACGCATTGTGTGTTTTGGCACTTATGGATATAAATTCCAGATCAAATTGTGTTCTTTTGTTAATTTTAATTAATTATATTAACTTACGTGTTTTATAATGTCGTAAATATATTTTATTTTATTATTTATTTTTTTTTGCTATTCCTCAACCAAAAAATAATTTAGTCAGGCGCATTTTTAGACACCCTCAAGACCAAACTTGTTACCCAGAATTCCGTTCGGCCGCCCTTTTCCGCCATCTTTATTGCTGTATCCAGCAGGTAAATTTTCCCGCTGGCTTTAAACTATCACTTTTGAACATGTTTTGAAGCGATACTAAGAGCGATATTTATATGAAACTTTAGTTAAACGGCTACTTTTCATAGGTTTGTGGTTTTTGTTTGGTCTAAAGACAAGATGACGAAGATTTCGTGTTGATTGAGTTGTAGCTCACGGTGTCGGCTCCTTGCAGATTTCTGAACGGTTCATATTGCAGTTCGAGCAGATAAAGTAAAGATAAAGATAAAATACAGTACTGCTTCTAAAGAGGAAGAGTTGTTGTTATACGGGTAGAGTTAGTCTTTATTAGTGAATATATTAGAAAGCTGGCCAGCTAACGCGTCAGGATTGAGCAGTGTTGTGTGAAATGTGTATTCATTGAGCCTGATAATGATGACAACCAGTACTCCAGCAAACTATAAAACTATAACCTTTGTGTTTGTGTGTTGTTTTTTTCTCTCCTCAGATATTCCTTGGGCTGGTAACCGGATTAAAAGACTTAACACAATGCCTGGAAGGTGATTTGCAGTTTGTATCTGTCTATATATGTGTGTGTTGTGACCTGGGAAAAGCCTTCACGTGGTCAAATGTAGACGTTTCCCTAAAAAAAAAGCAGTGTGTATTGATATTTCTCATTAACATGTATTTCAACGAGAAGTTAAGTTCTAGCGTTTTGAAGTCCGCTCCAAAAGTGAAAGCGAAGAAAGTTTAAAGAGTTACTTACAATTTCATTATGCCTACCTTTGCATTTATAACTGAATCAACTTATGGGAGAAAAAACTTCCGAAATTGAAAGAACGATAACGTTAAAAATAGGAAATTTATGAAAGTTATTGCTTTATCAGCATCGTCCACATCAGTCTCTGTCTCGCCTGAATCACCCGAGCCTCACTGTGGTCCCTTCACTCCACTGATCTCAGTTTTAAAACTTTGTCCCGTGTCGTTTCGATGTCGCTCTTCTCTGTTTTGATCAGCCGCCGTTCGATTACTGTTTGAATGGGTTAGATTTGTGTCAGTTTTGCTGTGGCATGCACCTATCCAAAAACATGATACTTATTGTATTTTCTCCTTGGCTCGGTTCACTTTCACAAAAACATTTCAAAGTGTACCGAGATGTGTTTCTGCACCTCACATGTGAGTAAACGCTCCTCTCATTGGTCGGCGCGCGCCTGTTTATGTTCTGGGGTTCGGCTCATGGCGATAATCCATCAAGATGGATAGACAGCAGCTCTGCAAGCTTATTGTAGCTTTCTTTTTTTTTTTAGCCGTGGTTATTATAATTTGTCTAATTGGTACGTTACAGAGCGATTAAAGCCCATCTCGTTGAGATGCTCGTTAAACACCTTGTAAACCTCATTGTTTTTATGTGTTTTTGAAAGTTGTTCAGAAGTATGTTCGTCAGACCAAATTTCAGCGAGGTATCTCACCTCGTCCTTGGTCCAAATCGTTAAACCGAGATTCATGTTGCGAGCCGTTAGCAAAACAAACGCGCCGTTTACGTAATGGTTCCCTTCATACATTACTATACAGGTTGGTCCACATTGCTTTCTCAGCACAAGCGAACCGCTCCAGAGTTCGTTTGTAATCGGGCTGAGGCCGATCCGAGCGCGGTTGCCGTGTTCATATATGTCTGAACAAACCGAACCAAGGGAGAAAACGCTCTGAGACATCTTCAGACAGATTGACTCTTTTTAATGCTGCGTTTGTTAAACTTGTTCCTTCTACATGATTTTTTTTTTTTTTTTTTTTTTGCAGGCAGATGTCAGAAATTAGTTTAAATAAAAACGTTTCCACGTCAGTTGAAAATATTCACTTTTTCCCGTAAAATAGAGATAGTCTAGTATAGTATTGGCAGAAAAACAAAATTTTGGTAAAAGCACAATTTTTTTCGTCATTTTTGGCAGTTCAGACAGGTTTTCCCAGAATGCCACACAATGCTTATGTAGCTAATATGTATATTTTTTTGGCACATCTTGCTGCCTTTCCTTCATGTCCCAGGTTGTGGTGCAAGGCTATCTTTGCTGGATACAAGCGTGGCTTGAGGAACCAACGTGAGCATACAGCACTGCTAAAGGTAGAGGGAGTCTACAGTCGTAATGAAGTGGACTTCTACCTGGGGAAACGCTGTGCCTATGTCTACAAGGCAAAGAAGTAAGTGTGCACTTGTCTCGGTATCTTGCGCATGTGAAGTCTGCAACTGTTAACAAAAGACATTTTGATGTAAACACATCTTTTTGGGCAGGATAGACATGGTTTGAATCTGCTGACCTCAGAGGTAACATGGTGACGGTGCAGCTCACAGTCTAGTCAGAGTGTCAAATTTGAGTGTACTGGATCCATTTAAGATGGTTCTTCTGTCATCCAAAGCACGGGTTTTAAAACTGCAATCAGAGACCCGTTTAACTGTAAAATAAATGCCCCTCTCCCCCTCCAAACATAATCCATCTGTTTTTATTGAGGTTTGGATTACACCCATTTAAGTTGTCATTTCCAGCACTAACAAAATTTCTGGCACCAGAGAGCCTTTGATCTAAAGTGTACTGCTGCCTTAGGGCCGATTGAACATGCAAGTAAACATATCTGACAGAGGACCGGGTGTCCAGTAGGTTTGAAGCTGCATACACGTGTTCAGATTCACAGAAAGAGTACTGGAAAAAGCCTTAAGTGCATATTCTCTAGATTTTGAGCGTAGAGTGTCAACCACTGCATGGATTTTAGCTGTTAAAGTTCATTGTGCAGGAGAAATGATCTTGAAACCTTTTTTTAGTGGTTTCATCTCCAGTTTTATTGCTGCATGCTGCTTGTCGTTGAAACTGTATTGCTCCGTATTGATCCATATTCTGTTTTGGGAAAGAAAACAATTTAATCATTTTCCATGTTCCATTTTCCATGAAGCATAGTCAGCAGATCCAGGGTTGTTGTTGTTTTTTTTTGTTTGTTTGTTTTTTTGTTTGTTTAAATTGTTGCAGTGGTGGAAGTCACGTTTCGTACCATTTTGTGTAAACTTTACAATGAGATCAGCGGTTTCTGAAATATTCAAACCAGTTCCTCTGGCATTCATGCTACGTTCAAGATCACTTAACATTTTCCGATGTTTGATGTGAATATTAACTGAAGCTCTTGACCTGTATCTGCCTGATTTTATGTACTGCCGCCAAATGATTGGATAATTGGTCAGTAGTGACCACTGATTGCATGAAATTAAAATCATATGACAATGTTTGTTCTAATATGCGTTCCTGTTGTGCTTTGTCCTTAGAACCACAGTGACCCCAGGTGGGAAACCCAATAAGACCCGTGTTATCTGGGGTAAAGTCACACGTGCTCATGGTAACAGTGGCATGGTGCGTGCCAAGTTCACAAGCAACCTGCCACCCAAAGCCATCGGACACAGAATACGCGTGGTAAGTAGACCTGCACAAAATGCCTCATGTTGCTGAGTAGCTGATCTTACACATGGCATTTAATGAAATTGTTAGGTAAAGGTCTGGTCATAGCAGTGCTTTGGTGGGTTGTCTACACTTCTCATTCCCTCTAAAACCAAGTTCAATGAGTTGAACCAAACCCCTGAGCTGCTCTAAATGGCCTATAAAATGGCTCAAGGGTCATGATTTGATTCCGTATGTTAAGCTGCTTAGTTCTGACAAGTCAAGAAGGGATCTTTAGAGGGGTTTAACTCATTTACAGTGCCGGCTAGTGTCACTGTGAAGGACAGGGGAGAGAGAGGGAGAGAGTGGGCAATTTGTGCCCTTGGTTCTCTGATAAAACATCTGTTTTACCAGCTGTGTTTTAGCAGGATCTAGAAAATCTGATACTTTTTGTGTATCAAAGAAATGCCACTAGTATGGTGAGATTTTTAAAAAAAAATTTTTTATTGTTTTGCCTCAGCACATGAAAAAAACAGCTTGATTTGGGGTTAATGCATGTATAATATATTACATGCATATATATATATGTATATGCATATATAATATATTTATTTGCCACTAGAGGTCGACCAATAGTGGATTTTACCCATGCCATTAACTAAGTTGGGGAGGACCTGCTGATAACTGATTAATCAACCGATAGTTTTTAACTTTATAACTTTTAATAAATGAATACATAACTGAAGTAAATATAATACATAATGAAGTAAAATATTGCTGAACTTTATTACAAAAACTGACTGTACCATGAAAATGTACTGTACTTTTTAAATGAAATAAATATATAAATGTTTATATATGAACTATTAATAAATATTAAAGTTAATAAGCTATACATCCAAACTGAAGCAAAAAAGAAACACTCCAAATATCAAATAAAAATAGACCTCCAAAATGAATCAAAAACACTTCAAATAATACAACAAAATTTGTCAGTGATTGTCAGTTTATGTGTCACCTCTAGAGGCCGCTCTTTTACCGTATAATGTCAGCGGACCCTTTTCAGCCGCTCCCGCAACGGACACGACCGGGAAAAACTACCGGTGTGGATTTTTGCCAATAATCGATAGTTCCAGCAGTCGGTTATTGGGGCCAATTAATCGGCAAAACTGATCAATCGGTCGACCTCTATTTGCCACTATATACATACATAAGAGCTTTATAGACATGCCTTCCGTGTGCCAGCATTATTCCATTCAACCTTCTAGATGCATTAATTTGATGGATAGGTTCTCTCACCATATCAGTCCCTAAATAACAGGTGGTTTTTGGGGAATAGATAATTCGATGTGTCCAACACATAATTTTCACACAGTTGAGGGACAATTCATTAGTGAGCTTTCATACATATTACTGTGCAGAACAAAATGCAGGCTCATTAAAATTTCTAATTTCTCCATTGGCAAAATTGGTGTCATTAATTCCCAGGTTTGGTAGTTTTTCTGCTTATTTTTGACCTGGCATTAGTGTACCATTGCATTTGTAGTTTTAAGGTAAATAAATGATGTGGGAAAGCAGGCAGTCAGTGTAGTTTGCAGCACATGAAGGCAAAGGAGCTATGGAAAGTTTTGGAAAAGGGTTTGGTTATGTAATAAATATCCGAGGCATCTCTCATAAATATCCGAGCATCATTAATCCTGTTAAGAAAAATCATTGATCGGTTAAGGAAGGGCTGTGTCAGAGAAGGAAATGGGCGAAAAGGAAACTCGTAATAAGATACAGGACAGTTTGTTTTTGTCGACCTTAAAGCTACAGACATAACATTTTCCTCCAACTTGATCGCCATCACGATAGTCAGTTACGTTGTCAGTCTTGCCAAGCCTACTTGGGCCAGACTCTTATGCAGGGCTTTCTATGTACTTATTCTTTTCTGGTCTTGCTTAAAAGGCATATGCTATTTTTGCTGTGCAACATTAAACACTTGGATCAGGATGTTTTACAAAAGGCTGTTGCACCTGAATAGAGGAAAAGGGTGCAGTTACACTGCTTCTGTATACAACAACTTTCCTAGGAGCTGTAAGGGAGTAGATGTATATAATTATAGTACTGTATTTATAATTTATTTATTATCTTTCCATTTTGTGGTTTGCAATTATTTGCTATTGCTCTTGAATGGAACACTAAATTGTCCTTTTTTTGTGTTTCAGATGCTGTACCCCTCCCGTGTCTAATGCATATTTTGGAACACAATTATAATTATACTTAATGCTAATTAAATATAATTATAATTAATAATTATTGTCTGCCTGTTTTCTGTTCAAGTCTATTAAACATGTGCCTAGATCAGTGGTGTGCAAGCGTTTGGACCAAGGGCTGCACTGTTTAGGGTAAAGTAAGCCAGGGGCTACATATACTGATATCAAATATGAAAATGTATTTGTACTGAATTACATATTCAGTACCATAGACAAACCACAGACAGCATTACAGTTTACTTGTAAAGAAATTGGGACTGTAGGGTAGTGTAAGGCTGAATGACAACTGACAGCTGACCAATGTCTTAATGTAAGTGTAAGGGGGTTTAAACTGGTAAGTATATTGGATTTTAATGATTGTAAGACAGTGATACTGAATAATAACAGCAGTATTATAACAATAACAGCAATAATATTGTATAAATAAAAAAAATAGCAGAAATAATATTGCAAGACTTATAAATCAAAATAAAACACAATAATGATGTACACAGAATTTTGGATTCCTAAAGGATTGACAGTGGACTGTTAGAGGAAGACAAAGGGGCATCAAACACCTGCTCTGTTTCAGTCATTGTTAGGTAAATAATAATTTTGCAAGAGTGGTAGTCTGGTGTGGTTTTTGATGTTGAAATCCACGTTACAGAGGACAGATGCGGACCAGTAAACTGGTGGAGTCACTTTATTTATATATATATATATATATATATATATATATATATATATATAAATATAATATATTGTATTAAAGACTTTCCAGTGGAAACTGAACTCAATGTAACAGCTGTTGCATGCACTGTTCACAATATGTTTGCTTAATTTCATTGTTCTGCCTGGTTTGGAAGTGACCCATTAATGGTCTCTCTCTCTCTCTCATATATATATATATATATATATATATATATATATATATATATATATATATATATATACACACACACACACACTATATATATATATATATATATATATATATATATATATATATATATATAATGTGTGTGTATGTATGTGTGTGTGGATATATACATATGTGTGTGTGTGATGTGAATAAAAATCACCCTTTGCGAGCAATTCCAGCAACAAAACATGTCTGAGCTCGTCCCCTGTTTGTTCATCCCTGCAGAAAACCCATTAAGGTCAGATGTACAGTATTTGCAGCCATCCCTGGCCCTTGTCAAACAGTCGCAGGCGCAACGAACTCGGTGGTCACGTTTTGGTGTTCACATGGGTCTGGACATATTTACACATTAAGGCTCTGAAGCACTTTAAACATTGCGTTATGAAGGTTATCACTGACAGTTTTGACACACTTTAATTCAATAACCGCGTTTACTTTATCCCAAGGCGTGTTTTTTTTTTTTTTTTCTTTCTTTTTTAAACCTAACTACATGCTTATTTAACATGGACTGTTTGCATCTGCTTTGAATGCCCCAAAAAAAATCTGTCGGGTTCACCCGCAGCTATGAACATTTGCACTTAATATTTCAAGCAATATTTTGTCTTTTAGGTAATCAAATGTAAATTAACTAGGCCTAGCCAATACTCTTTAGTGCTTTGTTGGTTCTTCTGTGCAGTCCATTTGAATGTTTCTTTGTTCATAAACACACAAGAACAGTTTTTATGGCATAAAAAGGGCTTGGTGGTGAGTTAAAGTGTTTATCCAGAGGAACAGAAGAGGTAGGAAGCTGTTTTACATCATATACCGTGTGTACACCGTCACTAAACGGAAGTAAGTCTATCTCCTGTTCTTTATCCACGTTTGAAGTGTCTAACGTGGAAAATAACAACATGACCGATTACACAAGATAAATAACATGAAAACACGGAAGATAATATGGAGATGTTTTGTTTAATACAAGCTCATCCTGTTTACCGTCGTGTTTTTTGTTTTTTTTTTCTTTTCGCGTTAATGCCTAGTTTTAGCGCCTCATGGGTATTGTAGTCTTTTAGCGCGCACTTTACTCTGCGCCTATAGTAACAGAAACTACATTTCCCATCGTGCGTCCGGTCCTAACAGCGCGACTGAGATGCTTTATAAGCGAGTTGTTTTTTCGGTTTTTTCGCTGTTCGAAAATCTGCAGATCGACAGGAGGAAGCTTTCAGGTAAACTTATCCCGAATCCTGTCTTTCCTATTCTGAAACAGTATAAATAAGCGTTTAACGATAGCGATTCCTTGGTAAAGATGTTTTACCGATAGTGAAATAAATGGTTTTAGATGTAAACTTAAAAGGACAACATAACAAACAAATAATATAACCGGAATTAAATAACCAGCTGTATGGTACAGTAGATTATTATATACCTCTGTATATACATATATAAATATTCCAGGCCTTTGAGGTTTGTCTGATATATACCGATGATTGTCTAGTGATGTAGCCAGAACAACCATTTTCCCCGAAGATGGATAATTTATTTATTTATTTATTTATATTTTTTTATTTTTAAAAACATATCGTCATATAAAAGCTTATATTTTTCCCCCCCATCTGACTGGTGCAATAGAGAATCATCTCAGTGTGTCCATGCTCATGATCATGTTGTTTACCTATCAGTAAATGAGGAAAACAGTCAAAGTCAAGTTCAACCTTATTTCTAGTTAACGTCAGATTACAGGTGTTTACATCAGACAGTTTATCAGACATTAAACAGTGCAATGCTATATGTGATGGGAAAAGTGAATGAGGAAGTGTAGGTTCCTCGTCCATGTTCTGTAGGAACTTCCCTTTAGACATGTTTGTACACTTGTCCTGGTGGGCCTCAGAGGATGTCATCAGATACTGTAATGTAGGAAGGGAAAAAGAAAACAGGACATATTTGTGGTCTCGGGTGAGATCATTGCAGTGTGTTTATGCATGGGCAGACATCGGTACGGTTTAGTGAAATTTTTTTTTTTTTTTTTTTTTTTTGGTCCCCTGCTCCAAACTGTCCTGGAGCTGGATATTAATTAATGAGTTAAGTGAAATTTGCTGAACGTTTTTGGGGTCAACCAGCTAGACATAAATATGAAACGGATAAAGAGCATGTTTTCTACCACCAGCAAAATTCTCATTTACTCCGTATTCAAATATTATTATTATTAGTAGTAGTAGTAGTAGACAGGTGTCTCTGTTACAGAGACTAAACCTCTTGTTTCCGATTTTCAGCGTCATTGGAGTAAAATAAAAAAAAGATGTTTTCCTGTTTTTACCTCATTTAACATTTGGGCTTAGAAAGATAGATGATATCTTAGAAGGGTTTTTTTTTTTTTTTTAGACATAAATAGATCCTTTTTTTTTGTTTGTTTGTTTTGAGCCAGAGTTCTGGAAAGTTCTGGAAACTAAACTTGGGTGTCTTTACGCCTGCAAAAAAAATGAAATAATATGCTGCCAACTACTTTCCGAATGGATTGCAGGGGTAGTGATGATATATTTCAGCAATCATGATAACAATATAATGAATATTATTATATTCCCTGGCTCAAGAAAAAAGGATCTTTGTATACCTTTTACATTTTATTATCTTATTATTGTGTCAGTATATACAGTATATTTTAAAACTTGTAGTCATTCGTATACTATATCTAACATGGCTTTTATGACGTAGCTGAATAACCAAAAGTGTTGTGCTATGCATAAGCTAGTTATGGACAGATTTCCTCATTTTTTTACATGACATTTGTTTTTCTTATCTCTAATGACTTGGATAGATAAAAGCTCAGAGTGGAGGCCATTAAAGCGCTCCTATGGTTGCTAATAGAAGATGAAAGAACATGATTTGGGAAAGGACTGCCTGGCAGCAGGTCCTGCGTACAGGGCCGTTCCCTCCAGAGAGGTTTTACCAGCAAACGAAGTGGACCACTATCAGCTCGCCAGCGTCCAGGTTAGTGTGAAGCATTAAACATCTATTAAAGGGCTCCTGAAATGTTTCCATGTTTGTCCCCGGGTCTGATTGTGTTCTCAGCGTAAGTGTCAGTTTTAGGGATGTGAGATGATGCTGACGCAGTCATACGCTGTCAGTGCTAAAGAACATACAGCTGTTGTTTTGTGTTTGGACACCGTATCCCTCCCTCCGTATCGTATTGTTGTCTGCTTTCACCAATCAGCGATTTGTCAGCATGTTAGGCGAGGGTCTTCTGTTGCCCTTTTTCTCTTTGTGTTGCACTGTCAAGCGTATCTCTCTCTACCTCTCTCTCTTTCTCTCTCCCCACTGTTCAGTATTCCTCTGGGGCTGCCCGGCCAGGTTCTGATTGGCTGCTTTCTTTCTGCTGCGCTCAGTTGTTTACATAACCCGTGCCCGCCCTTTCTGGCGCTGACTGCCAATGGCATCGCAGAGTTGCAGTGATGCGTAGAGCAGCCTTAGCAACCGATAGGTCGATCCCCCCCCTCCCCTTCTCTTGCCTGAGGTGGTTGTGCAACGTGACTGCATTTGAGAAAGGAGGAATGAGAACAGGAGGAAAGAGTGAGGAGGGATTGAGGGACAATGAAGGGAGGGGGCCGTCTTTGCACTGCAGAAAGCATTTTTTTTTAAAAAGCATTTTCATTCAGAAAAGCCAGGGTTGCAGAACGTTCCATTTTCTTTATTTTTTGCTGCACAGCATTTGTGCATTTGCAAAATATAAGACAACTGTTTTCCTCTAAAGGTCATACATCAATACCTTATCATTTTAATATACTGGAAAACTATCCCCCTCCCCCTTCTTTCTTTATTATTTTCTTCTACAATTTATTCTACAATTGGTCACCTGCCAGTTTCCACCCACAACCCAGCTCGTACAACAGCTACCAACCAGAGACAGACTCTCTTGCTTGCTCCGAGACATGTGAAGCCAGCCAACAACATTTTTTGAACTGCTGCTCATGCTGCATCACAGGGCAGTGTAACACACTCCGAGGAAAGCGCTATCTACCCCCTTCCACATACATGAGCTCACAGATGCCCATGATTGGTTAATGTTGCTGTGATTGACAGGGGAAAGTAATGCCATCCTTCCCACCCAGAATGCACAGTCTTGGTAAAGTCTTCAGCACAGAGGGCTTTGCATTTTCTGGTTTCTCTGTAACAAGACAAGCTGTGTGGGTTTTTTTGTTGTTGTTGTTGTTGTTGTATTAATGACAATGGAGAAAGAAAGAGAGGAAGAAACAGAACCTGGTGAGGGAACAACTGTTTATAGCTGCTATAACATACATGATGATTTGTTTCGGGGACGTTCCATGACATTAGATGTAACTGTAAAAAGCTTAAAGCCACAGTGTATTGTTCATTATTAAATTGAAAAGGGTAATGGTTGGCAAATTGCAGTGTTATAAAAGGATTAAAACAAACCAGGATGTGCTGTTTTTGGAAAACAATCAACTTCTTTTGCCTTGTGGTAATAGTAACTACTTCGCGTCGGGTCGCATCACACCACCCCATCTTGATTATTTTCCTATAACACCACATCCCGACATGTTTCAGTCCATGCAGGATTTGCACAAGGGTCCAGCAGTGGCAGCTTGGCAGTGCTGGGATTTGAATTCATGACCTTCCGATCAGTAATCCAACGTCTTAAGCACTGAGCTACCCATTTGCAACCTTTTAGCTGTACTCATGTTCGACACACGTGAATCAAAGAGGGCTTTGGCTGAATGCGCATTGTGATAACGTCACATGACACGTCTTGGCCCAAATCTGTGGAAAATCTGCGGTACTTTCGAAACATTTTTAGCTCCTCCGAATATTAGAGTTTGCTTTTGCATTAATTTCTGCGATCACAAAATCGCTAAATCCTGGTGGGACTGATGTTTTATTTCTTACATGTTCAATATTGTCACTGTTTGTGTTTCATTTGGCAGTAGGCTCCCTAGGTAGGCAGCTTTGTTTTTGCCTGTATTTGCAATACAGCCTGACAGCCTGACATGGCTGTCCCATTTAAGAGAGGGAGAGGGAGCCTTAGTATTTTTAAGGCAGCATTGCATTTATGGTTCACACCCTGCATGAGACTCATTTATGGTTCTCTTGCTGCCTAATGAGAACAGGTGATAATATCATAATAATCATTATTATCATGATTATAATTTTCCAAGGAAAATCCAGTAGGCACTATCAGTGTATGATCCTAGTGGCAGAATTACTAAAACACTAATGATCACACCGACTCACGACATATCCCTGTCTTGGCAGATCTTTTCATTCATTGCTTTAGAAGATTCTGCTGATGGAAACTGATACGTCACTCTGGGCCTTTTATTTTATGCGGACGTCCTGTCATTGTGCAGTTGTTCTCCAATTGCTGGAGTGGCTGAAGTTTATGGAAAGCAGTAGAAGGTTGCATGTGGCTTACGACATCTCTTGCCACGTTGAGAATCCCTCCACCGAGGGGGAACATAGCTGTGGCTTTGTGCAGCGCATGACAAATTCCAGACAGTCTGCAGTCTCACGTCAATGAACTCTGCAGCACACTCGACGCATTGTCATTGTACAAGGAGGTTCTCAGTTGGATCAATTAGCCTCGTTGTTTTTTACGCAAAGTGGCCTGTTGGGTTTAATGACCTCTGTCAGCAGTTCAGGTTAATGAAACTGTGACTCATGGATGCGTGTATGACTCATAGATCTCTCTAATTTGAATGCGAGAAGTAAAAATACAGAATGTCACCAGTCCTGTCTTGATTTAAAGGTAATGAGCTTGTGAGCCGAGTGTAGTCCGTTTTACTTTTAATCTGATCATGAAACACTTTAAAGAACATTGTGTTCCCGGATAATCCTGCTTGCTTTTTCTGCCTTTGAGGGCTGTTAAATGTTTCATCCCACAGTGCTGTTGTATTCCCGAATTCAACTGGTCAGGAACGGATGATTAATTTTCTATAACAGCATATCTGTTGTATATCAACAGTAGTGCTGGCTATTCACAGGTTTATATTAATGCGCTTCTTCTAATACATTACTATTACATTACATTTTTATAGGAACGACTTGGCTTGTATAAGAGATGCTCCACATAATGTAAGCTTAATAAATTAATTTTAAAAAAATTGAGATTTGATTCCTGGTCCTGGAACCAACCCCAGCCACTGGAGGGTGGCACGAGCCAGTGCGCTCTCAGTGCTTGTAGAAAATGTCCAAATTTCACCGTGTGAAGGGTTTTCCCAGGCTGATGCACATTTACAAAGCAGTCTAAAGCATGCAGTCGTAGTTACCAGGACTAGTCAAGACAGAGTCTCGAGGCCAAACCAAGATCAAGTCCAAATAAAAGAAAAGCAAGACCGAGTTATGATTGCGACCAAAAACTGATCCTTTTTTGCAAGGCCAAGTAGTAGTACTAGTTGGCTTCATTCGTGCATTGCCAGTAATTAGGCTATTTTCTAGAAGAAGGAATTCCTTCTTGTCAAAAGTTGTGCATACGCAAAGAAAAGACAACAAACAACTCTCAGTTGAGACCAAGACTATATTTAGCAAGAGCAATGCTCAAGACCAAGAGTCCAATTATCAATAAGTCCGAGACAAGTCCATGTAATACAGAAAACTACATAACTAGTACAACATATTTATATATAAGCGTCAAAAAAAGAACAGCTCTGTTTTTTGTGTTTAGGGGGTGTTTATCTTACAAATAATTATTAATATGCATAAATGATACTTTTTTGTTTTCTGTCCTAAAAGGTGTTTAGGGGACGAAAGTCAAATTTAAGTTCAAGTGCAGAAGTTAAAAAATAAAATCTCACTAAATATACAAAACCCACAAAATAAAGATGAACAAGTTTTTTTTTGTACTTCCTGATTTTCTTATATGGCCCCAGACACTTAACTGAACTGAATTAGACATGTACTTGTTTAGCCTGGCCTATTTATCATTATTAGAATTATTTTTGTAATTATTATTGTGATAATTCAATTCAATTCAGTTTTATTTGTATAGCGCTTTTAACAATGGACATTGTCTCAAAGCAGCTTTACAGAAATATATAAATTCAGGATATAGTTTTTGTGTACGAATTTGTGCTTGATGAGCAAGCCAGAGGCGACGGTGGCAAGGAAAAACTCCCTGAAACGATATGAGGAAGAAATCTTAAGAGGAACCAGACTCAAAACGGAACCCATCCTCATCTGGGTAACACCGGAAAGTGCAATTATAAATAAATCCCTTCTATAAATGTGCTAATACTACATGGTCAAATAGTCCAAATGTCTAACCAGGAAAATTCATTACAGTTTTTACATGAAGTCTGTTTTGTTGAACTTATCCACTGTTCACTGATGGAGACTTGAGTGCAAAACTGTTTGTGGCAATTGCAGTCCTAAAGTTATCATGTCAATTGTAGTCTTAAGCCCTCATAGCATAACTGTTCATATGAATTAAGGTCCAAAGCCATCTTTATGGTTTTTAAGTGGTACCATCCTGAGTAATCTCAATGATCTTTAGGCTGCACCATGTGGGACCATCCTCAGCAACAGTGAGTGACTTCTAGTTGATGAGAACTCCAACCAGAAGTAGAGCATCAGGATGGATCGGGCAGGTCCGGAGAGCAGAAGGGGTCAGGATCACTGGCATCTCAGGAGTAACATATGTAGCTCGACATAGAGAGAGAGAGACAGGGAGAGAGGGAGAGATTATTAGGTATGCTTATTGTCCCATAAAGGTTAAGGACAATGTACTTTGCGTGAGTGCAAGCAGGGACTCCGGCAAGACTAGCTATGACAGCATAACTAAAAGGGAGAGCCAGAAGGTAACACAGACATGAGGGTGCCCTGGGACGTAAGGCGACAAGCCACTCCACCATCAACAAACCTGGGTGAAGGCGTGAGAGTAGCGGGGCGACAGCATCCAGACATCCCAGTTCACCACAACACCCACAATGCCTGTGAGCCCTTCTAGATCTACTGTTATACCTATGAAAAAACCCATTCACAAAAGACTTGACTGAACAAACATTTTTCAGCCTAGACTTGAACACTGAGACTTTGAGTCCTGGACACTAATTGGAAGGCTGTTCCATAACTGTGGGGCTTTGTAAGAGAAAGCTCTTCCCCCTGCTGTAGCCTTCACTATTCTAGGTACCAACAAATAGCCTGCACCTTTTGATCGAAGTAGGCAAGGCGGATCATAAAAGACTAAAAGTTCACTCAGGTACTGTGGCGCGGGACCATTTAGTGCTTTATAGGTCAATAGTAGTATTTTATAATCAGTGCGAAATTTGACTGGGAGCCAATGCAGTATGGATATGATAGGGGCGATGTGGTCATATCTTCTGGTTCTAGTAAGGACTCCTGCAGCTGCATTCTGGACTAACTGGAGCTTGATTACGTACCTACTGGAACAGCCACAGGATAATGTGTCCTGTGCTTCTAATTGTGCACATTCATAATTACACATTCACTGTGTAATTACCAGGTCTGCGCTTTCATAACGATTTATAATAGTAACAATTCTGAAAGAATGCTGAAAGAAAAACAGTAATTCAGAGAGCCATAAAAAAAAAAAAATTGTTTAGGCAGGAATTAACCAGGACAGCTATGCAGACAGAGTGGAGTGAAAGAATGGTGAGTGGTGAACGAACAAACTTTAGAAAGCAGACGTCTTGATGGCATGGAGACCAAGCAACACCTTTTCCGCACTTCTACATACACACACTCATAATGTGTCATCTCGTCAGAGTAGTTAGTCATGGCATGAGCAGTGTGTGAGAGATGCAGCGTGAGAATTTTCTTTCCACTGGCTGTGTGGAACATTAGCTTTGTGAAGGGTCGTTGTGACCGACACGTGTCCATCTGTGTCTTCGTGTAGTAAATGAATGCAGCCGCTTTTTTAATTACTGCGACTAGCTTGAGCTGCATGCAAAACAGAAACACATTTCAGTTCAGGAAAGAACTATATATTGTAGGGTGAAGAGTTTTCCCAGTCCGATGTACATTTCTAAAGCAGTTCAAAGCATGCAATCGTAGTTATCCTTAAACTGTGAAAGATGTAAGACACGATTGTCCTGTACACGAGGCTGTAGTCAAGTCTGTCATCTCCAAGTCCAAGACCAGGACTAGTATAGACCAAGTCTCGAGGCCAAATAAAAGCAAAACTGAGTTACGATTGAAACCAAAAACCATGGCTTCGTTCGTGCATTGCGCAAATGATTAGGCTGTTTTCTGGAAGAAGGTATTGCTTCTTGTCAAAAGTTGCATGAGCAAAGGAAAGACAACACAAGTATTATATTTCAGTCAAGACCAAGACTATATTCAGTCAAGACCAAGAGTCGAATTACCGGTAAGTCCGAGACAATCCAAGTAATACAGAAAACGGTTTACGTTCGACTACACAGCTACAGTCAGGTTCATAAGTATTTGGACAGTGACACAATTGTCGGAATTTTGCCTCTATACACCACCACAATGGATTTGAAATGAAGCAAACATGTGGTTCAAGTGTAGACTTTTAGCTTTAATTCAACAAAATTTAACAGGGTTTAACAAAAATATTGCATTAACCATTAAGGAATTACAGCCATTTTTTAGAGTCCCTCCATTTTCACAGGCTCAAAAGTAATTGGACAATTGACTGTTTAGCAGTTTCATGACCAGGTGTGCCCTGTTTCATTGTTATTTCATGACACGAAGGAGATAAAAGTTCTGGAGTTGATTCCAAGTGTTGAATTTGCATTTGGAAGCTGTTTATGGGAACCTCAATACGTATGTGTCAAGTCACAAGTGTCAAGTGGCTTTATTGTCATTTCAACCATATACAGCTGCTATAGTACACAGTGAAACGAAACAACGTTCCTCCAGGACCATGGTGCTACATGAAACAACACACTAACTACATGAGACGACACAGAACTATATAAGACCGTAACCAACGTTAAAGTCGGGCAAGGAGCAGGCGGGAACTGGCTGAACATAAATGTAATGTTTAATAATGAACAGAATGTAAACATAACAGAAACATAAAGCACGTGTGCGTCCGTCTCTCTGTCACTGGCACTTCCAGACGCTCTTTTATCTGTCTCTCTCCCACTGATTAGCCAAATCAGTGCCAGATGTGCATCCTCACAACCTGGCTTCTCCTTTCTCCTCGCCACAAAGACCTACACACTTCTCCATAAAGTGCAAGTGCAAACAACACAAGACAGTACAGTAACTACTAAAAATAGGACAATAGGCACAGTAAGAGACAGTGTAGTGCCGACCAGTTTACAGTTCTAGTATGGAAGTGTCGGATATAACGGGTAGTGCAAAAGAACATACTATGACACAGTATTCAGCAGATAAGCTTATACCATATATGGACATAGCAGTTATTGCGGTATCAGCCAGGTAAAGAAGAACAAACTTTAGAAAGCAAACATGTTAATAGATGGATTAAATTTGAGGTAATTGGAAAATTGTGTAAATTTCATTTTTGGCCGAACGATCAATTCAAAACTGAACGACAGATTAAAGGGTGGTATAAATGTTTTTGATGGTTTATTGAACTAGACTTGCACACGAAGTGTGTGTGTGTGTGTGAGAGAGAAATGAAAACTCATGACCCTTTATCTTATGAACTTTAACATATGATCCATCACTTCCTTACACACACTTGCTCACTTCCTTTTTCCATTTTTGTGCAATGATACGCTTTTCTAACACAGAAGCAAAAGAAATTGCTGACTCACGTGTGTGTGTGTGTGTGTGTGTGTGTGTGTGTGTGTGTGTGTGTGTGTGTGTGTGTGTGTGTGTGTGTGTGTATCAGGATGCTCTGGAGACAGCAGGCCGGGCCGAAGGCGGCTTCCCGCTGGACGGAGGCAGCGTCGCTCACGTTAAAGAGCTGGATGAGGAAGGAGGCCGAAGCAAGTACCACCACAGCGTCGGTGTCCTTAAGCCCTTCCGCTCCACCAGCAAGTAAGCTTTTTAGAGTGTAAATATTAGGAAGGTATCTCAATACCCAATATGTTACAAAAACGTTTCCTCATTTTGCTGCTCTGTGCATGAATGTTTTTTTGTTTAGTTTTTGCATTACACCACAGCGCTGTTGAATTCTCGCTTCTGATTGGTCCGAAGGTTTTGGTTAATTAACAGTAGTTTTGGCTGTAAGGCAAATCACAAGTTTATATTAATGCGCTTGTTCTAATATGTTATCGTTTCTATAGTAACAGCTTACACACGCAGATTTTGCATAAATGGATTTAAAATGTACAATTCGTAATATTGTGAGCAGACTTTTATTTAGCATTCATGGGAGGAGTCTCTAGTGTCAGGGCTTTCTTTAAGTTTTCCCACACAGTCTTCAGGAAATTCTTCAGGATGGAGGGCGTTGTGCTTTTTTTGGTTTCTTGCTTACTTTTTTGGTCTTATTAACTTCAAGAGAGAAAAAAGAGAGGTAACAGCTGTTTATAGCTGTTATAATGCAAGTCGTAACAGGAGCTAACTTACTTCATGGGCATTAAATGTCTTAAAAATGAAACGTCTTAAGGAAGCTTTTCTAAGGGAATGAAAGTCATCTTTTTTGCTTATTTATCTATGTCTGTCTCAGGCATGAGCACCCGGTGGACAACGCCGGCCTCTTCTCCTTCATGACCATCAGCTGGCTTACGCCGCTGGCCAAAATGGCCCACAGGAAAGGCCAGCTACTACTGGAGGACATTTGGGCTATATCGCAGTGGGAGAGCTGTGAGACCAACAGCAAACGGTCAGTATAAAACCATTTGGATCTTCACTCCATATACCGTTATCTAACTCTTAGTCGTAGTTCCTTAGTCTTGAGGCTGTGAGGCTCATGTTGATATTAATGTGTGCAGACGGCTCTGCATACATCTGTGTTTAACTGGGTTCCCCTGTTTATATTATATCCTCTGGGATACCATTTGTGGAATATCAGTTCTACTGTGTCTATAGCTGTGGGAAGCTTGGGTACCGGGATTAGTCGACAGGCTTTGGAAAAATCTATTGATAAAACACCACAATGGTGGTGAATCTATTAGAGTTAGTGATGTCAGTTAGAAGGTTGATACTAATGTGTGATCAGGGTCAATGAGGAACAGGCAAGGGTGGTTCTCTGAAGAACTGGTTGAGCAGAACTGGGTGAGGAGTAAACCCAATAACCTGATTTCTCATGGTATGAGGAACATATCATATCTGCAGGACAGGACTTTGTCTGTTGGATCACCGCCAAAATTACCTCCATAAATTCCCATCTGACTGGGGCAATTCTGCACGATTGAAGGATTGACCTTATGAACGAGGGAGAGTGTGTCAGCCTTGGCATTCTTGGAGCTAGGCCTACAAGTAACTTTAACATTGAATCTCCTAGGGTTTAGTTATTTGGCCACATTGCAGTGATGGAGTGGTGTTGGTTTTCCTTTAATGAGTGTATCCTTTTCTTAAAGGAAGTCTTCATGGCCAAGATCTCGCACTTGCCCATGCTATACAGCGGGGCCCAAACGTCTGAGAGCACTAGTGAAAATGCTTCAATTTTGCATTCTTTTCTAATTGAACACAACCATTTTCATTACAAAGTATATTATTGACATCTTGAGTGAAAAGTAGAGTCTTTGAAATATTTACATGGATTTCAGAGTTTCTTAGTATTTGGTGCGTCCCCTTTTTGCTTTAATGACGGTGCGCACTCGAGCTGGCATGGTCTCCACAAGTTTGCGCAAAGCTTATGATCCATTTTAGATCAAATCGATCTGAGTGTCGTCTGAACACGTTTCAGTAGAAGAGATTAGGCATGAGGAAAATCTGACCTTTTTGTACAAAGCAGATAACATGGTCAATATCATACATTTGCTTACATTTAAATAGTGACCTTTAAATAGAAATAGTGCAGAATCATGAATATTAAATATTCAATATATTGAACATTTGCTTTCTTTGTTTTAAAATTCTAAAACCTTATGTTTATTTCCAGTTTTAAAGGAAAAAATAAATCCCAGATTTTCAGTGTGATCTCAGACTTTTGGACCCTACTGTATTTACTCTCTGCTTTAATGAGCTTTGGAGTGTAATATGTATAAAGGTATCATTTTTGGGGGGGGGTCTCCAACTCCAACTGTCCTATGCCGATTTCTGATGCATCCACCTTTACTACAGATGGGATTCTTGGTGCTAGGTGTTTCCTTTCAATAAGGATGTGAGGGGGATGTAAATGTACTAAACACTCAGATATATCTGTAATAGAAATTTGTAGTGATGGCTGGACGTGATATTAGATGGGAGTACTACACCCCCTCCAACAGCATGGGACAGTTGGAGAAATATCTATCAATAGCTTGACAATGAAAATATTAGGGTCGAAAGCATTATATCATGAGGTATCATTGGTATAATAAGAGTGATGTGAGGCAAACTATTACACAGACATACACTTAAAGGCAGATAGGCAGCTACATTTGTGATTTCTCTTTTATTATTTTTTTTTTAAGTGTCTGTAATTCGAAAACATTTAACCATGTATTCAGAGAAAGCAGTAGAGGTTTCTCTGAATACATGGTTAAATGTTTTCCAAACCAAAGAAAGCACTAAACTTATGGGTCTATTGCCTGTCCTTTTGTTTTACTTGTAGTTAGTTTGAACAATGTGTGCTTAGTCTATCTACTTTTAGTTTCTCCTCCAAAGGCATTTTAGAGAAAAATTATGATGGAATAAACGATCTACTTAACATACGGCATCTCAATAACTGCCGACTAATGTTGAGATGTTATTGTCCAAATGCATGTGAAATCTAGGGGGCGTTTCACTCTGTGAAATCATCTCACATGACTGTCACTGATAGGCTGCATGAATCAACAGTCTGGGCTAGAAGGAAATCAACCCCAGCCTCACTTCTTCAAACCATTCTGTGTACGTTTTTTTTTTTTTTTTTTTACAACCATTGATGGTGCTGTTGCGCTTACCTCCACAAAAATCCAAAATAATCTGCCTTAAGACATTTGTTAACAGCAAATAATCTGTTCTGGGTGCCAAAATGAAACCTTATATTGCTGTCTCTTTTATTTTTTGAACAACTGGGGAGGCCTAGACATTTGTCAGTCCCTCCAGGATTTTGCGATTTTGCAATTGCAGAAATTAACGCAAAATCAAGCCTCTATATTCGGAGGAGCTTGCACCTTTTTAAAATTACTGCAGATTTTCTGCGGATTTGGGCCGTATCATGTGACCTCATTCAGCCAAAGCCCTCTTCGGTTGACATGCGTCGAACATGAGTACAGCTAACAGGTCTCATTTACCAACAAACATCACTGCGAAACGCCGTGCAAAACAATTTTGTGCAATTGCAATTTCGCCAGATCAAGTTGTTTTCTGCATAAAAAGCAAGTTGCATCTCAAATTTTGAAAAAAATTTGCACAAAATCACAGAAATGCACAAAATCAAGCATTTTTGGCTGCAACAATCACAAAAAAAACCTCCAAAATCCTGTACGGACTGATTTATACCAGATACCCCTGGAAATTTGTGAACCTTGAAAATTATTGAAGGTTTTATGGTGACCATGATTGGTTAAAGAATGGCCACAACCTGTCTTGGATCATTTGCATTTTGCTGAATATGGGAAATAGATGGAAGAAGGTCGGCTGTTTATGCGACTGTGTGTCTTTGTGTGTGTTTGCAGGCTGGCAGGACTTTGGGAGAAGGAGCTGAACGAGCGAGGGGACCAGGCCTCTCTCCACCGTGTTGTCTGGCTGTTCTGTCGCACCAGATTGCTGCTGTCCATCCTGTGCCTCATGGTCACTCAGCTCGCGGGCTTCAGCGGCCCAGTAAGTAACACCATCTCAGCTCCTGCCTCTCCTTTTCTCTCCTTCCTCTCTATCTTTTTGCTGTCTATCACTCTCTCTTTCTATATATCATTAGCTCTGAGGTTGACCGAAGCCTGCCCCTTCAGGTCAAACGCAAAGGTGAGTGTTTTCATGGGGCATGGAAGGTGAATAGGAATGAATAGGAATGTGTCATAAGATTTACCAGAGCTGTTACCATTATTGTGTTTAAATGTGGTTGCCAAAATACAATTATGATAATGGGTCATTTACATGTAGTGCTATTTATTTAGTGCTTTAAAAATGACATATCAAAATCAACATGTGGGATTGTTATATGATATACTTTTGGGATTAGCTTGCAAATTAACTAGATTAAACATCTTTGCGGCTTTTTATTTTCTTTTATTTATTTACTTTATTTCTATCCGGGTTTTTTTTTCCTTTCCAAGCTGGCAAGTAAATGTTTTCTACATGTCTGATTCTGAAGTTTCTTAGTTCCATCACAGGTTTCTTTCTTTGTAGGATTTTAAAAACAAAATCACGCTTACATTGTTCCCCATGGCCAAAAGAGTTTCATGTATTTGTTGTTTCGTATATACAGTATACATTATTTATATATATATATATATATATATATATATTATGAATTGATACTGCATTCCTGGAAAGGTTTCCACTTTTCTTTCCCTCTAGATATGTTTCATGTTGTTAAGGAGGGCTTACTCACTTCAGGGGCAAATTCCATTTTATTTTACTTCTGGGTTCTTCACAGCACTTGCTGGGGCATTGGTGAGTACATCAGATGTTTAGGTCAACCATTTGTGTATCTCAGAAATGCTCCTTTGCTGAGATGACCTAAGACATATTCAGAACTATGTTGATTTTAGTGTCATTAAGAGCATGTAATGGCATTTTCTGGCAAAAAAAACAATATACAACAATTTCCCCCATACCACAATGCAGTCACCAAAAACATTGATGTTTTCTTCTTTAGATTTTTACTCGGTCTTCACGATTAATTCACCTGACAATTAAGGAAGTCCATATTATCCAAAGTATTTCCATAAATGTTCCTACATTGGTGCAATTTTATATCTTCCTTAAATGCATCATCCGCTTGGCCCCATTGCAAAAATAAACATTACTCCATTTGGGTAAGGGGAATATTCTTTTTTTTTTTGTCCTGATATAGTGTCTTCAGGGTATAAAATGAAATTTCAGCCCACGTTCATTATCTAATCGATCCTTTTTGCTCTTTGTACATCACATATTGACATTTTGGATTCCACACTGAAACTGTGACTTACAAAAAAAAAAAAAAAAAAAACAGTAATAATATGAGATTGGACTGTGAAAGTAACTTGAAGATATCTCCAAACTACCGGGTAAGTGTTATGAAGTGCCCAGAAGTGAAACAGCTGAATTCTTCTTTGAAGTCAGACTAACCAGAGAGCATAGACATCCTTTTTTCAATTTTAAGAAAGCTGCATCATTATCCACTACTGCTTTGTGTCACAAATTCGGATTGTATGGCATTGATGCAAAAGCACTAGTGTACACAAGGTGCGTCAGGAGGATAGGCTAACTGGCTTTACAAGGAGAGCTTCTGTCACTGTCCCTCCATGGTGACACGGCAAGTCTCTGCCTCCCTCACCCTCTGGAGGACTCCAGATTTGACCCAAAATCCCAGATTACCTACATTTATATACTCAGCAGCAACTAGTCTCCATTACTTCTGATCATTCTAGATAGACTTATTCAGGAAGATATCCTAACACATTGTAAAGCAGAATCTCTAGCTAAAGGATGCCTTCCTTCCCTTTTTTTTCTTTTTGAGTTAGGCAACATTTTTGGGAAGATGGCTAATGGAGGGAGAATGTGGGTTGGGTTGGGGGTTTGCTCGGGGGAAAGAGGTGGCTGTGGCCCCATGTGAGAGACATGTGACAGAGGCTATTCTTTAGATTCCACAGGGTGTCGGTTTTACCAGCGGAGTGAACACTGGCAGACAGAACACGTGATGACGCCCGCGAGGTAAGGGCACGTTTCCTTATGCAGGGCTGGATCAAGAGTTTATGCTCCTCCCCCCCCCCTTTCCCCATCTGCCCCTCTCTCTCTCTCTCTCTCTCTCTCTCTCTCTGTCTTCCCTTTCTGATAATCTCTCTCTCTCTCTCTCTCTCTCCATACTCTCATATCTGTTTTGCTCTCGCATCCAAAAATTGTTTCTTGATTTGATCCAGCAGAAATGTCACTGGTATGGAAATGAATTACACTTTAAGCTGTCTAATGTGTCATTTGTAATTGAAGTGGACTCCACGTCCGTCATTTAGCTATGCACGAATGGACTGTTGATTAAGCGAAGCAAAATCCTGATGAAACAGGAAAGAAACTGGACTTGTTTTCTACCGTTGAAAGTCTTATTTGGACTGATAAGCTCTTATACTGGAGAGATGCCCTGGTGCATTTTGAACCTCATTTCATTTTTCTTTGTATGTTGATGAATTCTTTGAACACATCATCTATGGACTCCTTCAATGACCTCAGTGGTCTTTTTTTTTTTTTTTTTTTTTAAACCGTTTGTGGGGATTTTTTTTTTTTTTTTTTTTTTTAAAAGCTGTTCCACTGAGCTGAATACAAGTAAGACAAGAAGACAAGTATTGTGACAGATCATGTCAAATTACAAATGACTCTTGCTCCGACGAGAGCTTGGAAGACCTTTGACCTAAACTCGTTTTGTTAAGTTAAATCTTTTGCGTTTTAAATTTATTTTCTCTGCATCTTGTACATTTTGTTTTCCTGGTACATGTTTTTATTGTTCCATGAATGTGCATCATGGATGTCATATTCACTTTGAAACTTCACTTTTTTTTTCTTTTTTTTTTTTAAATTCTTTTTTTTTTAATAAAATCTTGCTGTTGTGATGAACCATATGCGAATGGTGGCGAATGTTCTCAGTATGTATGATGAGATCTCCTGAATGCCAAAGTGTGTGAAATTATGAGTGATGTGTCTGCGTGTATGTGGTGTTTGTGCAATGCTGAAGTGGCTGTTCTTGTTGTCTCCTATACCTATATGCTTTTTGCTCCTAATTTTTGATTTAACTGATATTGATTTTCAGGTATTAAAACAAAAGTGCGTCTCCGTCCTGTATCCCAGCCTGATGTGACTGTAGGTAAAATGCCTTTGAATCCGCCAAAAAAAAAAGGGATGTCTGTAATAACATGTTAGCAGTGCAATGTCTTTTATTTGTCCAAAACCCTAGCGCTATTGGTGCTGTTTCATTGTCTCTCTTGTTCTTTTCAAAGGGTAGAGAAAAGGGCCATCTAAGGTAAACGATTAGAACACAATCTCAAAATGGCTGCCATTTCTTCTCAGTAGAAGTTGCTATACCTTCACTGACTTCTTTAAACGATTTAGAACACCATCAGTCCATTTTTCAACCATGCATCTAGTGCACTTCGAAAAGATATCTAGTGCACTTTGGATACGATAGCTAGAAAGAATAAGGAATGCGAAGTGAGGATGACTGTAGGACTGTTGATGCAAGGAGGAATGTGCGTGTGTGCCCTCAGTCACGCGTGCTGTGTCCTGTCGCCCCCTTGCTCGTCCTCCCTTTCTCTATAGGCCTTTGTGGTAAGGCGGTTGTTGGAGTACACTCAGAAGAGTGAGCCCGATCTGCCCTACGGCCTGCTGCTGGTGCTCGGTATGCTGGGCACCGAGCTTCTGCGCTCCTGGTCACTTGCCCTCACCTGGGCACTCAACTACCGCACGGGCACGCGCCTGCGTGGCGCCATCCTCACCATGGCCTTCCACAAGATCCTGCACCTCCGCAGCCTGCGCGAGAAGTCTATCGGAGAGGTGAGTCATGAAGAGTGTCCTTCATTTGCAGGTGATCGGTTGCTAGTTTATTGTGTACACCTACCTTGTAGCTACACCCCCAGCTGATCATTTTAACAGATCCACCAACCTTTGTTAGATATACAATTACTGTGACCCATCCGTTGCTCTCCACTATTTCACTGCTGAATTCAAAACATCCGGTCAACAGCAGTACCATGGACAGAAACTGAGTTTTGATAAAGGGCTATGAAATGACTAAAACGTAGTGTGGATGTAAAAAGAGCTACAAGGTAGGTGTATCTAATAGCATGGCCAGTGAAATTCCCAGCATCGCTGCAGCATCTGTTACTCAAAGAAGAATCTCAATTGCAGATGGGTGACAAATTAAAGGAAAAAATTATGTTATCCTGATAGATGTGGTCTCTTCCAGGATAACCCCACCCCCATCCAAATCCCCAGGGCACAAGGGTGCAATGGATGGTTTGTTGAGCTTGAAAATGTATGTAAATCATATGCTATGACCTTTATAGTCACTAAATCTTAACCCAGTTGAGCACTTATGGGGAAACATTGGAGTGACATGTTAGACAGCACTCTACACCACCACCATCAAAAACGCCAACTGAAGGAATATGTTTTGGAGGAATGGTATTTATCCCTCCAGTTGTAGAATCACTGCCAAGGCGTATTGAAGTTGTTCCGGTGGCCCAACACATTACCTAAACACTTCCCCTTTATTTGATCATCCGTCTGAAGTTGTAGATGGTCAGTCAGGTTGCCACCCATTTGACAATCCAGACATCTGTGCAGAAGCCAACATGGAAGGAATAGTAAAATGTTCTACAGTATACATATGCATGCACTGATGTTTCCAGCTGATCAACATGTGCTCGAGCGATGGCCAACGCATGTTTGAGGCAGCAGCCATGGGCAGCTTGCTGGCAGGAGGCCCCCTGGTAGCCGTGTTAGGGATGGCCTACAACCTCTCTGTGCTTGGACCCACATCTCTACTAGGCTCTGCTGTATTCATCCTCTTCTACCCTACGATGGTGAGTAGCTCTACATACGATCTTTTCCTGAACATGGTTTCCTGAAGAGCTTTGCACCATAATCATTCTGTTCATCCCATTTTTTTTATAGATGGTCAGCTCCAGACTCACGGCCTACTTTAGGAGGAAGGGAGTCGCTGTGACTGACCAGCGTGTTCAAAAAATGAACGAGATCCTGAACTACATCAAGTTCATCAAGATGTACGCCTGGGTGAAGGCTTTTTCCCAAGTTCTGCGAAGTAAGGGCCTGTTTTTTGTAGCGTCTTTCTGTCTGTTGTTGGAATTACGTTTAGTGCATAACACTCTGAATGTAATCTTGCAGGAATAAGAGATGAAGAACGGCAGATCCTGGAGAAAACAGGATATTTCCAGAGTATAACTGTTGGCGTGGCTCCCATCGTCGTGGTGATTGCTAGTGTGGCAACCTTCTCCACCCATATGCTGCTAGGTTATGATCTCACTGCTGCTCAGGTAGGGTCTGTTAAACCACTTGCATAAATACAAAGACCCTGCACTTGTCATGAGTATTTTATCTGCAGGAATGCTGAACATCTGTCCTCCTCCAGGCATTTACTGTTGTGACTGTCTTCAATGCCATGACCTTTGCTCTGAAAGTCACCCCCTTCTCAGTCAAGTCCCTTTCTGAAGCATCTGTTGCGATGGATCGGTTCAAAGTGAGTGTTGTCCTTCTTCTTTTCTCTTCACTTAGCTGTCATGTCTACCACTTTTTATCACTTGCTCTTTTATCTTTACTTTCTGGCCCGGTTTCAGTTTGGTTTTGGATTTGATGAGTAGAAATACACATACACATGTACATATACATTTACATATATTTCCGAAACAATTTGCAAATGTCTACATCTGTGTAATGTTCCAGAGTGTTCTTTTGATGGCTGAGGTTAGGACAATCCGTGAGCGACCACAGAGCGCGCACATATCTGTGGAACTGAGCGGGGCGAGTTTGGCATGGGAGACGGGCGGGCACAGCGCCCAGCCTACACCACGCGGCACTCCCTACGTTGGACTGAGTCAGAGAGTGGCACGCAAGAAACGATACCAGAAAGAGGACTCGAGCCATTGTGGGATGGTGGAGGAGGAGCACCACGGACAGCTGTTGACAGATATGCCCTCAGGAGCAGAAGACCACACTCTGCCTGTACCCTCCATTAGCCAGCGGTTGCAAAGGACCTTGCACTGTATTGACCTCACCATACAGAAGGTTCAAATTATACACATACATACACACACACACACACACACACACACACACACACACATATATATATATTGCTAAGACCAAATTCCTAGTGGATGCACTTTATTTCTTGGTTTTTGCAAATTTTATACATGCATGCAGTACAACACTGAAGAAGTCCTCACTTTTATTAGCACTAGAGCCATATCACCCTGCAGTTCTTGCCTGGGTTCCCATTGAAGCTAAGCAGGGTTGAGCCTGGCCAGTACCTGGATGGGAGACCTCTTGGGGAAAACTAAGGTTGCTGCTGGAAGTGGTATTAGGGAGGCCAGCAGGTGGTGCTCTCCCTGTGGTCTGTGTGGGTCCTAATGCCCCAGTATAATGATGGGGACACTATACTGTAAAAAGAGCACTGTCTTTTGGATGTGACATTAAAAAAAATCCCAAGACATCTCTTGTAAAAACAGTAATTTTTACAAGAGAAATTTCCCCATTGGCCCTTATCTATCATGGCTCCCTAATAATCTCCATCCCTGAATTGGCTACATCTCTCTCCTCTCCTCTCCACCTATAGCTGGTGTGTGGTGGGTGATCTGGCGCACTATGGCTGCCGTCGCATCATCCAGGTGGATGCTACACACTGGTGGTGGTTGAGGAGACTTTGAGTGTCTAGAAAAGCACTGTATAAATGTAACAGGGGCAGGGGCGACACTGTAGTTGTAGTAGACTCTTAGAAAAAAGGGTTCTTTTAAATGTTTATTGGATAATTAAGGGTTCTTGTCTTCCTAAAAGGATTCAGTTTGGAACTCTTTCAGATAGTGAAACATTATGTTGAATGGTTCGACATAGAACCTTTAAGGGTCCCAACAGAGGGACAGTCAAAGTATCCTTAAGGGTTCTGAGTGTAGCATCACTTATGGTTTTAGGCAAGGCATCCTGGAGCTCCTCTCCGGTGTGTGTGTGTCCTAAACATGTCTTTATTTTCACCATGCCATCTGCAGGGAAAGCTAGTGGGTATCTGTGGAAGTGTTGGCAGTGGAAAGACTTCGCTCATCTCTGCCATCCTTGGCCAGGTAGGTAACTGCTACTGTCTCTTTACCCAGTCATACTCAATGATTCGTACAGGCTTGATATTAAGATAACAATAAGACAGTCCCAGGACATGGGTAAGACACTGTTCTGTCCATCGATTAGATGACTCTTCTAGAGGGAACGGTGGCGGTTGATGGAAACTTTGCGTATGTGGCCCAGCAAGCCTGGATCTTTAATGCCACACTTCGTGACAATATCCTGTTCGGCAAGGATTATGAGGAAGAAAGGTGAGTTTCATTGCCAAAGAAGAAAAGTGTACAGTCTTCTTCAGCAAAATGCTGGACAGACAGATTCTAGAAACCACAACATCTGTATTTGATGCTACATTAAGGCAGTTTCTTGTAGTTTCATGTTATAAGTTGCTTAATTGCTGCACTATCGTCTATATGTTAACTGTGGAGATTAATTAAGGGACTTGGCCTGTAAGATGTAGCAGAGATGTCATTTTCTGGGTTAGCACCTCTCCATCCCATAATAAGTCATCTGTTTTTGGTTGCCTTAGGTACCAGGCAGTTCTAAGTGCCTGCTCTCTGAGAATGGACTTGACCTTACTTCCTAACTCTGACCTGACTGAGGTAAGCCATTAAGACAAATACATGAATCTAAACTTACTGCATATTAAGAAAGGAGTAAAACATGGCATGTTTTATTTATCTGATACCACAGCAATTTGTAAACAGTTAAATTTTTTTAATGTTTTAAAGAGCTTCTGTTAAAAAAAAAAAAAAAAAAACCTCCTTCTGACCAATCAGATCCAAGAATTCAGCAGCTCTGTGGTATAATAGTATTTTTTATGACGGATGAGTATGTTATGGAGAGCAAAGCTACTCCTCAATGTATAAACAAATAGGCTGCGTACAAATTTTCTTTCTTGTTCACTAGATTGGTGAACGAGGGGCGAATCTGAGCGGTGGTCAGCGGCAGAGGATCAGTCTGGCTCGGGCACTTTACAGTGACAGGGACATCTACTTCCTGGACGACCCCCTCAGTGCTCTAGATGCCCATGTGAGCAACCACATCTTTAACAACGCAGTTAAGAAGCAGCTGCGTGGGAAGACCATCATGTTTGTCACTCACCAGCTGCAGGTAAGGACATTGTTCAGACTCTGACTTAAACAAGAAACTGTCGGCTCCTAGGCCTGCTGCTAGGATTGATCCAGGCTGTCATGATCTACGGAGTCGAAGTTCTCACTGTGCATAGTTCAGTGTCAACATCCCCGATTTTATAGTGATCATGAATTTACAACCTTCTCAATTTGACATAATTTAATAAAGATTTAATAAAGATGTCATGATGTTTTAATCATACTTGGTTATGTTCTTTTGAAAAAGTACTTGGTGGACTGCGATGAAGTGATCTTTATGCGAGAGGGGAGCATCACAGAGAAGGGTAGCCACGAAGACCTGATGAACCTGAATGGAGATTACGCAGCCATGTTTAACAACCTGCAGCTTGGAGACACTCATTTTATTGAGGTAAGGCCTGCCGACCTGTTGACATACCTGAGAGGCAAATCTGCAGATGGAAGAACATGGAACATAACATTCCCTCATGGTGTTCATACAGCAAAGCAAAATTAATTACTCAGTTTCCATTTCAGTGAATTTTCTGTCTGTCTGTCATTGAATTTAATGGCTAACTACACAGAGCATAGGCAGCATGTGTACTAACATACTGTATGTAGGTTCGGTGCTTGCTCTGACGTTACCCTTAATGTACCACTGAACATTTGACACGGTTGAAACGTTGTAAGATTGTATTGTTGTAATACGGTACGATTTATGGAGTGTCCTGTTTTACCTACTTTGATCTTGCCATGAAGATAACCACTGATGCTGACATGGCATTAAAAGAACAATAAATAAATAAACCACTGAACATTTAAGCTATTAAATGTAATCTACATAGATACATTTTTTTTTAGCCCAAAAATTGCCCAAGAAAATCACCTTTTCACCTTTAAGCTCATTAAAAAATTTCCAAGACCTATGACAGTGCATGAATATGAAAATCAGAAACACCTCCTATGTCCTCTTGCCATCCAGACCTAGTTTTCATCAAGTTTAACAGTAGCCAAACCTGTCCAAATATACCATAACGATCAGAAACTTTGTTGTTAATAACTACCATTGCCCATGTTAGTTAGGTAGTTATTAGGTATGGTGTGATCCTCTGATGATTCAAATATCAGACTTGGTTTTTGATATTACAAACTGAGTTCATACCATCCCCCGTTTTTACAGTTTAGGAATTGATGTCTGGAATGCCTGTAAAAACGCACAATGATAATCATTATGATTTAGATAAACATGTCATTAAAATGTTTTTTTTTTCATAGTTGCCAAACAAGAATGCTGGGAGCTCTCTGAAGAAACGAGGTGAAAATGCCAAGGCAGGATCTGTGAAGAAGGAGAAACCTCCCAGCACGGACAATGGTAGGTGCAGCACTGAATGTGTGAGTCACTAAAACACAGCACACAAACAGTATCCGTGTCAGGAATATCTTAGCTCCATGTTTCCTGAAGCCATTTTGCTGTAATTGAATTTAGATCACCAAGAGCACTTGAAATCTGTATCTCAATATATATATATATACATCTGTATCTCAATATTTTTGTTCTTTTAACTTTTATAATCTTTTAACTTTTATAATCTTTTAACTGTTATAATCTTGGGAGATGACACAGAGTCCATCACTGATCCTTTCCTGTGACTTACTGGCAAAGCTGTTTGAGATTGTAGCTTGCAGCATTCTTGGGGAGGGGAAAAAATAGACTCCTGACTATATTTAATTTTCTGAATATAGTACATTTTGTAAACTTTCGAATGTTCGGTGATGTTAGGTGCATTCGCTTTGGATGTGATCAAATATGATTACATTATTTGTACTGTACAAACATGTAAACTAAACTAAACATGTAGACAAGAATATGAGAAGCACAACTGGGTATTGTTTTTTGTTTTTTTTAAAGCTAGCCAGAAAAGTTCACAGGTCATCTTATTGAACTGGAGTGATAAAGATTTGTCAGAGCCAGAATTTATGTCAATGATTGTGCTGGCTTTTCTACCTCTGGGTTTCTGGTTTTTCCAGTGTTTTTGGGGGCACCCCAAATCCTATTAATATTATGAGCACTAAATAGACACAGATACTGGCATTACCTTACACCCCTAATTCACATGTAACACTGTTTTTTATTACATGGAAATGTGTCTTAGGCAAATATGTCTCACTCTCTTCCTCTTCCTGCAGGTCCGCTGATGCAAGCTGAAGAGCATGGTAAAGGTTCAGTCCCCTGTGCAGTGTACAGAGTGTATATTCAAGCTCTAGGTGGCTTGCCTGTCTTCCTTTTTATCCTGGCCCTCTTCATCCTCAACATGGGCAGCACTGCTTTCAGTAACTGGTGGCTCAGCTACTGGATCAAGCAGGGCAGTGGGGTAAGAGAACATCACCTTGTGGGATTTTGGGAGGGAGCTGTTTGTGTTAATGTCCCTGAACGATTGTGAATGTTGATGTCATTGAGTTTGAGATTGTTGTACTTGTAAAGGAATAGTTCTTGTTCCTTTTCCTAAAAGCTAATACTCCATAATTCCTGAATCAGTTTTCCTCTTATAGTGTAGTATGAAACTTTTTCATTCACTTTTTACTCTCATTCTTTCTCCCGATTGGCTGTGGCTCTTGCCAGTCACCATGTACTTAACCTTCTTTCATGTCTGCAGTTGGGGTGTCATGATGTCTGAGTTGGCATGTGATGTGTGTGTGCAAATTTCCAGCCAGTTTCAACCCAACACTCTATACACAGCGCTGACTCTGATTTGCTATTACAAAACCTCAGGGGTGACTCACAGTCACCAGCCACTTTATTAGGGACACCACATTGATACCGGAAACCCACTTTGCTGTCAGAACAGACTCAATTCTTTGTGGTATGGATTCCTCAAGGTGTTGTAAAAATTCCTTTGAGATTCTGGTACATTCCCCACACCATTACATCACCAGCAGCAGCCTAAACTATTGACACAAAGCAGGTTAGGTCCATGGATTCATGCCACTGATGCCAAATTCTGGCTCTGTCATCTGCATGTTACACCAAAAATCGAGATTCATCTGTCAAGGTGACAATTTTCTGTTCTGCAATCTTCCAACAATCATCAACTGTCCCGTTTCAATGAGTCTTTGCTCAATGTAGCCTCCGAATGTTGTTCTTGGCTGACAGGAGTGGAACCTGATGTGGTCCTCTGTTGTTGTAGCCCATCCGCCTCAAGGTTTGACGTGTTACGTGTTTTGAGATACTTTTCTGCTCACCACGGTTGTAAAGAGTGGTTATTTAAGTTAGCTTTCCTGTCAGCTCGACCCAGTCTGGCCATCCTCCTCTGACCTGCCTCATCAACAATGCATTTTCACCCTCAGAACTGCCACTCGCTAAATGTTTTTTGTTTTTAGCACTGTTCTGTGTAATCTCTAGAAACTGTTATGTGTGAAAATCCTAGGAGATCAGCAATTTCTGAACTATTCAAACCAGTCCGTTGGCACCAACAACCATGACACGGTCAAAGTCAACGAGATCACATTTTTCCCCATTCTGATGTTTGATGTGAACATTAGCTGAAGCTCTTGACTTGTATCTGCATGAATTTATGCAGTGTGCTGCTGCCACATGATTGGTTGATTGGGATATAATTGCATGATTTTTTTTTCCATTTTAAACAAAAACTATTATGCACTGTACCTTTTAAATATTTAAATAAAAACTGTAGCTTTTTGCCTAATTGTTGGTACAGCAACTTATTGTGAGGAGTGTGTTTGCATCAGCGTGCGAAGTAATGCTGCCGAGATACAAAAGCAGGTAGAATGGGAGAAGGCCATGTAAATATTTCATTGGCTATTTGTGTTGGTTTACATGACACTGTGGAGAGTATCCTCATTACAGGAGGACATGCAGCAGAAACATTGTCAGGGTTTCTGATTGAGGGTGTTCTCTTCGATTGGATAAGTGATAACGTCATTGGTTTTTACAGGACATGCGATCTGGCCATGTGCTTGTTAACACATGACATCAATGTTACATAATGTAATTAACACTGGGCGTAATTAGGCACAGTGCAGAGCCCTTATGTGACTCAGTCTTGTCTTGTTACTCCTTTTACATGTGCAGAACACCACTGTGTTTGTGGGGAACAGCTCGATGGTGAGTGACAGCATGCGGGACAACCCTCTGATGCGGTACTATGCTGCTATTTACACCATGTCCATGGGCATTATGCTCTTACTTAAATTCCTCAGAGGCATCATCTTCGTCAAGGTGAGCTTGTGTTAGGTTACATGTAGAATATATATATAGCATGTCTTTGTCCTACCTTCTCTGATTACCTGTATACAATATCTTTGCCAGGTAACTCTGCGTGCCTCCTCTCGGCTTCATGATGATCTCTTCCAGAAGATTCTTCGCAGCCCTATGAAGTTCTTTGACACCACACCCACAGCACGGATCCTCAATCGATTCTCCAAAGACATGGATGAAGGTACAGCCTGATTCAGTTACATGAACACACTGCCTATGTTACAAATGCAGGAGAACTGCGCTTTTTCTTCTTTCGTCAATTTGTTCAGAGTAAATTTAAATCCCAGGCCTGCTGGAAAGCCAGTGTTGGGCCCTTGAGCCAGACCCTAAAGTCTACTAGTCAGCTCTGTGTTTGGTTTGGAAGTCATGTTTTATATAAGATTCTGGCAATTAATAAATATAATGCAAAAAAGACTTGATTACTTGGTTAATGGGTAACGTGACTAGAGTAACAGAAAAATTATGAACTGGATGGTTGTTCCCAGAGTTGGGGGTCCGAATCCTGCCTCTGCCCTGTGTGCGCAGAGTTTGTGTGTTCTCCCCTGGTATTCCGGTTTCCTCCCCCAGTCCAAAGATGTGTTGTAGGCCGATTTGTCATTTCCAAATTGTCCGTAGTGTGTGAATTTGGGTGCGATTGTGCCCTCCGATGGGTTGGCACCCCATCCAGGGTGTCCCCTGCCTTATGCCCCGAGTTCCCTGCGATAGGCTCCAGGCTCCCCCCGTGACCCTGTGTAGGGTAAGCGGTATGGAAAATGGATGGGTTGTCCCGAGAATGAAGAAAAAACAAAGGTTCCATCCACAACCTGTATGTTGCAATGGATTTTTTTAATGCAGATGTTTCAGCTGAACTAGGTTTATGGACTGAAAATCTTTTGGAAACTCTTGCACTCTTGTCATTTGATGTTTTCTGTCTTTGGTCTCCTCTTTTTTCTCGTCTCAGTGGACACACGTCTGCCGTTCCAGGCGGAGATGTTCATCCAGAACGTGATTCTGGTGGTGTTCTGCCTGGGTGTGATCAGCAGTGTCTTCCCATGGTTCCTGGTGGCTGTGGGCCCGCTGGTGCTCCTCTTCACTCTGTTGCACGCGGTTTCTCGGGTCTTCATACGTGAGCTCAAACGGCTAGACAACGTCACGCAGTCGCCTTTCCTCTCCCACATCGTCTCCAGCATCCAGGGCTTGAGCACAGTGCAGGCCTACGGCAAGGGAGACGAGTTCCTCTGCAGGTAAGGCTCAGTCTGAAACCTCTAAGCTATTATCACTCTGTTCTTACATACAGTTAATAGGCTTGATGTTTACTGGTTCATATGACATAAACAGTTGTTCTCTTCTCCATATTCTTTGTAAGACTCAAGATTAATCAAGTTTGATTTGATTTGATGTCAATACCTAGTGTCTAAAAAGAGCACATCTAAATACTGGGAGCAATATTTAGAGCAATCCCTCATTTGCAAACCTGCCAATTAGAGCTCTGGAAGGGTAAGGCAAATTCATGTTTTCCCTGAGACACATGAAGTGTCCTTTCGAAGTGTTGCTCAAGGCAGCACTGGGCATCGTAACACTCAGAGGAAAGCGCTATCTGCCCTCTTCTGCATACATGATGCCGAAGATGCCCATGATTGGCTAGTGTAACTCTGATTGACAGGGGAGGAAAAGTATGCAAACCCAGTTTTGCTCCCTTGACTCTTGACTTTCTGGAGGGAGCCCTCCAGAAATGTATTTTGTTATTTTGATGTTGACTGTACTTTATTTATATTCATACAGTGTGCAAGAGTAAATTAATACCTTTCAAAGCCACATTGCAATGTTTTATAGTTCATACCTGTAGTAATGTTGTTGTTTGATGTTTTTTTTTATTTGGCAAGTGTTTTTATATAAAGTGACTTAAAAAAGAGAACCAAGCATAAACACTGTCTGGCCAAAATATTGTGGACATCTGACCATCACACCCATACAGTGTATATAGAAAAGTCTACACACCCCTGTTAAAATAGCAGGTTTTTGTGTGTAAAAGAAAAATGAAACCAAGATAAGTCATGTCAGAACCTTTTCTACCATTATTTTAAAATATTATCCTAAAACAATAAGAATCATTTTAGGGGGGAAAAATGTACAATAATCTAGTTGCATCAGTGTGCACACCCAGTTATAATTGGAATTATGGCAGTTTTGATGAGAAGACCAAGAGAAAACTGGTCAGGGAGGCTGCCAAGAAGCCTACAGCAACATTAAAATAAATTGCAGTAATTTCTGTCAAGTACTGGTTGCTCCCTAAATGTGACCACAATTTCCCGAATTCTTCATATGTCTGGGCTGTGGTGTAGAGTGGCAAGACGGAAGCCTTTTTTAGCCAAAAAATAATAATAGAAAATCAATCCAATCTCCCAAAACCATGTGGAATAATGTGTTATGGTCTGATGAGACCAACGTTGATATGTTTGGCCCAAAAAAAAAAAAAAAAAAAGCACATCACCACACGAACACCATCCCCACGGTAAAGCATGGTGGTGGCAGCATCATACTTTGGGGCTGTTTTTCTTCAGCTGGAACTGGGGCTTTAATCAGGGTGGAGGGAATAATGAATAGCTCCAAATACCAGTCAATTTTTGGCACAAAACCTTAAGGCTTCTGCTAAAATACTTAAGATGAAGAGGAATTTCACCTTTCAGCATGACAACGACCCAAAGCAAACCTCCAGATCAACAAAGGAATGGCTTCACCAAAACAAGTTCAAAGTTTTGGAATGGCCCAGCCAGAGTCCAGATCTGAAGAGGGCTGTGCACAGGAGATGGCCAGCCAATCTGACAGAGTTAGAATGCTTTTGCAAGGAAGAATGGCAAAATATTGCTAAGTCAGGATGTGCCAAACTGACTGACTCTTACCCAAAAAGATTGAATGCTGCGATAAAATCTAAAGGTACTTCAACTATTAGTTTAGGGGTGTGCACACTTATGCAGCCAGGTTATTGTACATTTTTATTTTTCATTTCCCCCCCTAAAATGATTCTTATTGTTTTTCACATTAATTAATAGGTTAAAATTTCACAATAAAGGTAGAAAAGGTTCTGACATGATTTATCTTGGTTTAATTCACAAACCTGCCATTTTAACAGGGGTGTGTAGACTTTTTATATCCACCGTATGTGCTTTTTGAACATCCCATTCCAGATTTAGTTCCCATTTTGCTGTTATAATAACCTCCACTCTTCTGGGAAGTCTTTCCACTAGATTTTGGAACATGGCTGTTGGGATTTAACCATTAAGCTGCAAGAGCATTAGTAAGCTCAGGCAATGATGTTGGGTGAGGAGGCCTGGGGCTCAATCTGCGTTCCAGTTCATTCCAAAGGTGTTCAGTGTAGTTAAGGTCAAAGCTCTGTGCAGGCCGCTCGAGTTCTTCTACACCAACCTTGACAAACCATGTCTTCATGGATCTCGTGTTGTGCACAGGGGTGTTCATTCCAGTGAAGGGAAATTGTAATGCTACAGCATACAAAAACATTCTATACAATTGTGCGCTTCCAACTTTGTGGCAACAGTTTGGGGAATAATTTGTGTACTGTGTGGGTGTGATGGTCAAGTGTCCACAAGCTTTTGGCTCTCTACTGTAGATGATAAGTTGAAGGTTAATGGGCTGACAAAAGGATGAACAGTTGGTTCTTTGACAGTCTTGGGATTTAAAGTAATGCATGTCTGATCAGGGGTGGCAGCCACCTCACAGCTCAGGGGTCCTCAGTTTGAGCCTGAGCTGTATGGAGTTTCACATGTTCTCCCCATGTCCATGTGGATATCCTCTAAGGTTCTCCAGTTTCCTCCACTGTTCAAAAACATGCTGGTTGGGTGGATTGGCTACTCTGAATTGTCCCTAGTTGTAAATGTGTATGTGTATGGCTCTCTGTTGTGGACTGGTGCCCAATCCAGGTTGTATTCCTGCCACAAGCCAAGTGTTCCCAGGATAGGTTCAGAATAAATGTCTGATTGTTAGTGCAGAACCTTAACCACACTGATTGATTCCATTTCTTCTCCATTGGTTTTCCTCAGGTATCGGGAGCTGCTGGATCAGAACCAAGCCCCGTTTTACCTGTTCAGCTGTGCAATGCGCTGGCTCGCTGTGCGTCTGGATGTGATCAGTGTCGCACTTATCAGCATCACAGCACTGATGATTGTCCTCATGCATGGACAGATCCCCCCTGCATACGCAGGCCTGGCAATATCCTATGCTGTTCAGGTGAGTTTGAAAATCAAGGAATGTGATTCAGTCTATAGAAGTTTTTGTGTTTATGGTTTTGGATAAATGTGTTGGATGGGTTTGGCTAGAGTGCTGATTTTGTTTCTATATTCTGTAGTATGATAGCACTCTTATAGTACAATAGACTGCCTTGGGTTTAATTTGATTCAGGCAATCTAAAAAGAATACATTTTTTTTTTAAAAACCCAAAGAGCAGCACATGCAAAATTATTGTGTCTGTCTCCCTTAGCTGACCGGTCTGTTCCAGTTCACCGTCCGCCTTGCCTCTGAGACAGAAGCTCGCTTCACGTCAGTAGAGAGAATCCACCACTACATTGAGGTATTAAACAGAGTTTTGCTTAGTTATTACACATATGACACTCCTCATTCATGACTAATACAGTATTTCCATATCCACTAATCTGTAATAAGTATTTGTTCCCTGCCATGACTCATGCATTTTGTGTAGGAGCTCTGCGTTTTAACTTTGTAGTACACTGCTGCGAGTTATCACTCAAACATACGCCAAAAGAGCAGTCTTTCTTTTTTTTTCATCCAATAAAAATGGTATATGAGCCAACTGATAGACGAATCTGGTGTTACAGACAGTTTTGATGGGGTGTGTTAAACTCTGATATTAACTGACCCCATGGAAGCCCCGCCCCCTTACCCCGTCCAATATTATTATTGTTTTGTCCGGTGCTGTTTTCTCAACTCAGTTTTCACACTTGAAACATACAATAATGTGACACGTTGACTATCTGTCAAGATAAATGGAAATGTTTTGAGTTCATTAATATGAATTATACCACAGAGCTGTTGGATTCTCAAATCCGATTGATGAGAAAGTATTGATTAATTTTCTGTAAGAGCAGCTTTGACAGTAGTTCCAACAGTTAATCAAATCACAGGTTTATATTAATGCACTCGTTTCAGTACATTATTGTGTCTGTGGTAACACATGACATCAGTTACCTACATACAGTATACTTGTCTAGTTTCAGCCACGTTTTGGTTTTCAAAAAGGCCAATAATGTGGACAGAAATTAATCATTCAACATTTTTTGAACAAAATTTGGCCTACAATTTTAATGGTGATGATGATGATAGAAATTCCTGGTGAATCGTCTCATCACAAGTTTACTTCCATTACAGTTTCATCATTCCATTTATATACTGTACATACCATCTTAAAGTACGATGTCCTGTTCAAACCCACTAATCATTTCTCGTCCCTCTCTTCTCCAGTCTTTGTCACTGGAGGCTCCAGCACGGGTGAAGAACAAAGCCCCTCCTTCAGACTGGCCACAGGAGGGAGAGGTTGTGTTCGACAATGTTGAAATGAAGTACAGAGAGGACCTTCCTGTGGTATTGAAGAAACTGTCCTGCACAATCCGGCCTAAGGAGAAGGTGGGGATTGTGGGCCGAACCGGTTCAGGTCAGTGCTCTTGATCAGACTACAGATCCAAGACATACTGAGATTTACATTTATAAATTCTGTCCAGTCTTATTTAAAATTGTATTGTCATGAAAAAAAAAATCAGTTTTAATATCATATTTATACATATAAAGTTTAAGTAATATTGACCTGAGCAAAAGAAATTTAAATAATGGTTTAAATAATGGCTTGAACCCTCTTAATGGAGCACAAGGTTTACTATGTAATGACGGCAAAATCTTCAAAAACACAAAACCCACACTCACACAAGCTCTTATTCCTTCTGTGTATCAGGGAAGTCCTCTTTAGGCATGGTTCTCTTCCGGCTGGTGGAGCCGTGCGGTGGAAGCATTAAGATTGATGGTATTAATATCTGCGACATTGGCCTTGCTGATTTACGCAGCAAGCTATCCATCATTCCACAGGAACCCGTGCTTTTCAGTGGGACTGTCAGGTCAGTGCTCACTTTTCTCTTCTACCAGGGAACTACAGTGGGTATAGAAAAGAATCCCCCCCCCCTTTAAAATAATCACATTTTGTTGCTTTTCAGCCTGAAATGAAAACGGGCACAGTTTTTGTTTTATCCAGCTGTATTTACTCAGTGCAACTTATAACATCCAAGTGAAAGATATAACACCAACAAAAAATAAAAAAACAGAATCACTGAGTTGGAATAAGTATCACCCCCCTCCTAAAAATGACTAGTAAACTCAATAAGGTGTAGCTAATCACCTTCTCAGTGGCACACAAACCATTTGACTTTCAGCAGCTGTGGTCATTTTGATTAGCTCAGCATGAAAAGAGCTTTCCTTTAATTAAATCCTTTTTCCAACTCAGTGATTCTGGTTTTTTATTTATTTATTTATTATCTTTCACTTGGATGTTATAGGTTGCACTGAGTAAATTTGATTATTTTAAAGGGGGGTGATTCTTTTCTATACCCACTGTATAAATGGATAAATAGTATGACCGGTCATTCTTTAATTAATTAAAAAAAAAAAGTAATTGCTGGCAAATTGCTATGGCATAAGAGGAGTAAAACACATTGGGATGTGCTGTTATATGAAAATATTTAACTTTTGGCTGGTAATACACCACACTACCCCATGTTTAATTATTTTCTTATAACAGTATGCCCCCCCCCAAGTGTTTTATTTCTTACATATCATTCAGCTTGTGTCATCAAAGTAAATATTTCAATATTTCCTCCGAACAGATCAAACCTTGATCCATTCAACCAATATTCAGAGGCGCAGATCTGGGATGCTTTGGAGAGGACGCACATGAAGGAATGTGTAAGTCACCAGGCTGAAAGCAGACCACCCACAATCAGTCATTAGTTTCTCTCTGTCTTCTCACCTCTCCTAGATTACACCTACATACTCCTCTCCTGCCTCTCCATACACAGGTGTCTCAGTTGCCCTTGAAGCTGGAGTCTGAGGTCGTGGAGAACGGAGAGAACTTTTCAGTGGGCGAGAGGCAGCTGCTTTGTGTGGCTAGAGCACTGCTGAGACAGTGCAAGGTAAGCTTTTCCAAATGGCCTCCTGCTTAAATAAGGGTCTGGCAACCTGGCATCCATCTTTGTGGCCACCCTAAATTGACTCAGGACCATTCCCGCATTTCAGTATTGCCCAGATTTACTTCCACGCTCATAAGGTGCATCATTTACATCACACTGTCCACTCAAGCACAAGAAGCAGGGGCTAGAACAAGGAGGGTCTTTTTATTTGGAACGCACATAGTAGGGATGCATGATTCTTGATGAAATGGATATCTTTTTTTTTTTTGCTTAGAATTGAGATCACACTTCTTACTAGAGATGCACTGATCGACCGGCCAGGGACCGGAATCGGCCGATTTTCCTCATGCTCGGCCCGGACCGGTGACCGGCCGGTCAGTCTCACGTCTTTCCGATTCCGAGCCGGTCCGTGTTGTTGTCAGCGGCACAGGCAATAACGTCACAGCCACGCTCACAGCCGCATGTAAACATGTCGTAGGCAAAAACGCGAAAACCCATTGACCTACTGGAGGATCAACAAAGATTGTTTCTCTGCGCTCGCTCCACTTGCCCGAGCCTATACCTCTCTGCTCCATGTACAAGCGTTAAAAGTGATGGCTTGTTTAGCTTGGCTGGACATGTGATAGATGAAAGGAGAAACCGATTATCAGGTGACAAGGCAGAGATGCTTCTGTTTGTGAAGAAAAACTTGCCATTAATGCTCAAGTATACATATGTTGGAAACAAAGAAAAGGTTCCTTGTGTAACGCTTTACACAGAGAGGCCGGATAGCCTGAATGGTTGTAGCCAGGTGTAAGCAAAACTCACGTATCTGATATTTCACAGTGGTTTATTATCAGCGTTGTCGATCCCCCGCACACATGGGGCAGTTTGCAAAACACTCCACTAACAACTGCGTTACTAAACATAAATAAAACAGGGCAAAGAGCAACAGAAATATAACCAGGCTTTACATGCATACATGCGATGATCACAGCTCGCTCTCCGTCTACCGACTGCCCACTCATCAGTGAGGGAGTAAGAGAGAGCGTTCCGCCTTAAAGGAGCAGTAACTAATTCTACTTGTCACACTTGTTATTTAATTATTAGTCACTGCACCTATTAATATTTGGAAGAGTATTTTTTACACTTCAGTTTTGTTCATAGGCTTGTAATCTTTAGACTTTTGTGAGACGAGTAAAAAAGAGAAAAAGGTCAATTTATAAACACAGTGGAAAATGAGATCTGTTTTGTTCTATAAAGCAACTCATTTTCAGTTAATTGTTATTTCTACCTCTTTCCAGTCACAGAGCACTTTATTTTGAGAGTTGTTTAAGTGAGAGAAGATCCTGTAACTTACTGCAGTTTGGGGGAAATTGTAATGTTTAATAATTCTTTTATTATGAAAATAAAATTTTGCATTGAAGAAAAGTAGATTTTTGTTTGTATACGCTGTCAATTATAGTTCTTAGAAAGAAAATCGGAATCGGCAAAAATCGGTATCGGCAGGTCACACTTACAAAAAAATCGGAAATCGGCCAAAAAAATTGCAATCAGTGCATCTGTACTTCTTACTCATGCGTCTTTGGCTAATGCATTAAATTCTTACATCACTATAACATGATATGCTACATTTTCCTAGCAGTGTAAAATATGTACTTTTTTTTTGTTCTTCTGCCAGAAACTCATAAGCTACACTATATGGCCAAAAATATGTGAACACCTGACCATACGTGGGCCTCAAAGTTAGAAGCACACAATTGTATATGATGTCTTTGTATGCTGTAGCATTGTAGCTGCCACTGTTGGGCTCTTGAGCAAGGCCCTTAACCCTCTCTGCTACAGGGGCACCATATCATGGCTGACAAGCCTAGCCTATCTGTTCCGATATCACAGAAGAGCTACGGTAACACAAATTGCTGAAAAAGTTAATGCTGGCTGTGATAGAAAGGTGTCAGAACAGCTTGCTGCGTATGGGACTGCGTAGCTGTAGACCAGTCAGAGTGTCCATGCTGACCCCTGTCCACCGCCACAAGGGCCTACAATGGGCACATGAGCATGGGAACTGGACCATGGAGCAATGGAAGAAGGTGGCCTGGTCTGATGAATCATGTTTTCTTGTACATCATGTGGATTGCCGGGTGCATGTGTGTCACTTACCTGGGGAAGAGATGGCACCAGGATGCACTATGGGAAGAAGGCTCAACCCCACTGAACACCTTTGGGATGAACTGGAACACCAACTGCACCCCAGTCCTCCTCACCCAAGATCAGTGCCCGACCTCACGAATACTCTTGTGTCTGAATGAGCACAAATCCCCATAGCCATGCTCCAAAATCTAGTGGAAAGCCTTCCCAGAAGAGTGGAGGTTATTATAACAGAAAAGGGGGGCTAAATCTGGAATGGGATTTTCAGCAAGTAAATAGGTGTACATATACTTTTGGCAATCTAGTGTACCTGTGGGTGAAAAATTGGTTTTGATAAATGCACTCTATGCATAATGCATCATTGGTAAGGTTTTTTTTTTTTTTTTTTGTACAGTGCTACAATATACAGTATTGAAGCCACACTGTTGAAGAACTCATAGTCATAAATGTTGAAAAAATTGCATCAGAAATTTGTGTTCATAAAGTCTACTGGCATTTAACAAATGTCATTATCTTCACCTGAGTCCATGAGGTTTCACCTTTGCTTGGTGACCCGGAGTTCCCCAAGGAGAAATGAGGGAATGGCATAAAAAAAACAACAACAACATTGAAACACAGCCTGTGTAGGCTCTGCTCACTGCTCAGAACCTCAATGTGATTTTATTCATTTATTTATTTTCGCTTCCACTTCTGTATAGATCCTGATCTTGGATGAGGCCACTGCTGCTATGGACACAGAGACAGATTCTCTAATCCAGGAAACCATTCGTAACTCATTCCAAGACTGCACAACATTAACCATCGCACATAGACTGCACACTGTGCTTAGCTGCGACCGCATCATGGTGCTCAACCAGGGCCAGGTAACCTTCATTCACTTTCACCTTGTAGGAAGCGTTTTGCAGAAATCCTAATAAACCCAATCTATGGACATCACACACCATTTTTAAGGTTGAATTTTAACATTTTAACATTTTTTTTTTTTTTTTTTTTTTTTTTTACTTTTTCAACCCAGGTGGTGGAATTCGACGAGCCGTCCAGACTTCTGGCCAATGAGAACTCTCGATTTTGCGCCATGCTGGCTGCGGTGGAGAACAAGATTTCCGTTAGAGGATAAAAAAAGAAAAAGGAAAAAAAGAAAACAAGCATGCACTCATTAGGTTAGAGGATATACAAACATCCTTGACTGAATAAACCAGTCACTGGTGCTTAAGCGTCACCTGCTACTGCAGGCGTCTGGGGCTTTGCCGTGTCTGGAGAGCGGGAATACTGCGTCTCTATGGAGACAGAATCATGAACATGCCTGTTCAGATGTACTTTATGTTAGCTGCAATGGTCAGGTCACCAAATACTGATACTGTAACAATATTTTGCATTATACAAGCAGACATCGGTTTTCATGTAGTTCCATCCATGCAAACTGGTGTGTTTCATAGAGTGTTTATCTATATCTATTATAAGATGATATTATTTACACTGGGGAAAGGGTGAGTGTATCCAGAGCTTTTGTGCATTAGCTCTGTTCACGTATGTCACATGCACAAATCACTGTACCATAACCTTGAGTCTAATAACTTGATTTTTTTTTTTTGTCAACTTGTGTGACTGTGTGATGTCTTGTACCTTTGAACTCCTGATGCTGGTGATTTTGTTGACAGGAAGTTTTGATGGCACTGAGTTAGACAGACTTTTATAGAAACAGTGCTGCTTCTCAGAATACTTGCTCCACACAACAAGGACAGTCGCATTTGCGCTAAGAGGCCTTGTACATGTTTCCACCATTTTGTGTTGTGTCGACATTTCATTTTAGTCTGCTGATGTATCTAGTTTTTTTTTTTTTTTTTTTTTTTTTTTTTTTTGCTTTGCTTTGCTTGTTCTTGCACATTCACACAGTCTGAAAAGCTCACCAACTCAGCACTGTTGGTACTGTAATTTTTCCTGTTTCATGCTTATTAAGCACGATCTGTGCATATTTAAATGGGTTGTTTTTGCGCAGAGCAGAGTGGGTCTATCGGAGCAAAGCTCTGGAAAGTGATCACTCTGCATAAGAAAATTGGGTCAGGTGAACATCATCTTTGGCCTTGATGAAGGCGAATCTGATTTTTTTTTTTTTTTTCCTTTTGTATACCTGCCTCCTCAGTAGGACCCGCACAACATCCAGTCATCTATTATTTTCTTTACGTTCCACAGCCTGAGGGCCTGAGATGTTGAACAGGGAGAATGAACTCTCTGCCTTGTCAATAAAATTATTTTAGGTGTACGCCTGCTGCGTCTGTGTATGTGTGCGTGGTTTTTTTTTGTTGTTGTTGTTGTTGTTTGGGGGTTTTTTTGAAAGAGGATGGAGGATTGGTCTTAAGTGAAATGGCATTTACATGCCAGCGCAATAGTTGGGAATAATTAACAGTTTATAAAGCAGTTTTAGTTGTGGATATAACTATAAAATTTTAATATCAATAGACTAATAAATTGACTTGTAGATGATTCCAAACTTACAGAGCAGAGAAGGCTGTGTAGCCTCAAGAATGAAGTCATAAAGTTGGTGTCCAGACCACCACATACTGTATATTATCGAATCGGTGATCAAATAGTATTAATACTTTGAAAAGATGCTAAATATATTACAATATATTAATCTTTTAATAATGTCTGTCACTTGCAGCTACATTATGGGTTATTATTGTAATAATAATCTACTCAATATAACAAATGAAATGTGAAAGAAGATATTTCCTTAACTCTTCACACAGAATATACTCTATTATTAATTAATATATTGTTCATTATGTGTTAAAGTAACACATTTTTCCCAGTGGGTTTACTGTTTTAAGACATGCTAAAACTATTCATTATTAGAGGAAGCACTGTTTTAAGTGTAATGTGTGAAGTCATAGAACTGAATTAATTGAAATGACACGGCTTCAGCTACTCAGAAACAAGCTCCAATCACTTTCCCTTTATTTACATGGCATGTACACATGACATGCCCCAATTTACCTTCATATGCAGTGCCTCCAGAAAGTATTCACCCCCTAGTGATTATTTCTCTTCCTGCTGTATTACAACATCAAATTTAAGTAAATTAGAATGGGATTTTTTTCCCTCTCTGCTGCTTTTGCAGTGACTGCCTACAGAAATAATCAAAAATGATTTAGATGTCCTGGGAATAAAAAAAATAAAATAAAAATCTAATCTAATGTGGAAGAGTTGGAGAAAATTTGTCAAATGTGCAAAGCATATCTGAGAGAACTCAAAGCTGTACTACAAAAGGACAATTCACAAATGATTGACTCTGGCGTTTGGATACTTATCAGTTATGCAATTTTCTAGTTGTTGTGTTTTTTTTTTAATAATTCTGAGGAAATCTAGACACTTTTATTTCATTTTATTTCTGTACAGAGTCACACAGCAAAAAGAGAAATAATCACTAGGGGGTGAATACTTTCTGGAGACACTGTACATCTAATTTACATGAAACACATGCTGATTTATGTAGGTGTTGTGATAGCGAGCCAGTAGAAGGAAAGCACTGAGAAGGCATCCAAGATCTGGGAAAAGAAGTAAAAGTAGAGGAAGAAAAATCATTTTAAAAATAAAAAATACAGTGAAGCTGTTTTGGAGGACATTGTGTTTGCAAATACAGATGTTCTATCCTCAGACATAATATAAAATATAAAATGAAAACTGTTAACAGTTTCAACAGCGGACAGAACGATCCACTGGGTTTGTTGTTTGCAATCCTTTGCTGTTATTGAAATTAATGCTATCTTGTAGATGTACATAGACATTTATAGAAGTGTTCTGTGGTGGATCACAATGACAACCATCCCCACATTGAAGCATGGTGGTGGTAGCGTCAGGTTAAGGGTGTCAGGTTTGCAGGTATGGACGCAAATGCAAGTATACAGAGCTTTTTTAAACATAGCAATCAAGACAAATACATAAACCCGAGATCAAGATCAAGGTGCAGGCAAGGGTCAGGCGATCAACAATCAGCATGGGTTAGAGCAAGTTGAGAAAACCAGAAAGGAGATCAGAAACCAGAAAGACATTCAAAAAACAAAGATAATAATTTAAAAAATAAATAAACAAATTGACTAGTATAACAACACAGAGTGTATACTTCAAAAAGTTGCAGTTACAGTGCTTATATGAGTGTGTAGGTAATTGAGTACAGGTGTGTGCAAGCAGTAGTCAGGTGAACATGAATGTGAGAGTGTCCGTAATGGCTGTGAATTGTGGTCTTCAGTGGCCAACTAATGAAGCCCTTGATTAGTTACATCAAGTGTGCTTGAGACAACACCTGTTTTGCATATTTGTGCTGTTGTGAGGGATTCTATTCAGGGGGTTGAATAATTTTGACACGGGAGAAGTCATTATAAGTTGCATTTTCAGTTGAATTTGGGGAAACCACTTGAAGCATTCATTGTGTTGAACTATTTCAGTTGCTTTTGTTTGATTTGTTCATTACAAACAGCTGAACGTCTGTAAATTTTGACAATAAACCTGATTTGCAATGGGGGTTGAATAATTTTGATTGCAGCTGTAGGCTGATTGGCATTTCCAAATTGTCTATAGTGTGTGACGGGGACACTGTACAATTGTGGTGTCCCCTGCCCTGTGCCCAGAGTTCTCTGGGATAGGCTCCAGGCTACACCCCCCCTCTGATGCTGTGCAGTATAAACAGTACAGAAAATGGATGGATGGATGGATGGATGTTGACTTTAACTATATTTTAGTATGATGAGATATAAATCCTTTTTGAGGTACTACTTGGTACTAGTGTTTTAATCTTTCTACTTAATAATATATCGATATTTGACTGTGTTATTAAACATGACACACAGGAAGACAAAGGGTTTATTAAATTAGCAAGCTGGCACATTGCTAACTCGCTAAACGTCTGTAGCTGCATGAACACAAAAAACAACACCATGTTGATCCAAAAAACCCTCTGTTGGACCAAAGCCACAGGCCGAATAGTACAATAAATAAGGAATAAAACACTTTGCGATGTGATGTTATAGTAAAATTCAATCATGAAGGATGTTGCTCAACACAAAGCCTAGTTACAAGTTACATCCCAAAGTGTTTTATTCCTCTTACACAACAGCAATTTGCCAACCATTTGAAAGTTATTAAAGAACAACCGGTCATACATTTTAACCGCTTAAAGTTACATTCAATGTTGTGGAACATCCGCAAAACAAGTCAGTTCCCATTATAAATTATGTTATAGCAGCTATAAACAGTCATTCCCTCTCCAGCCTCTCTTTCTTTCTTCTAACAGAAAACTTCACCATATCAAGTATATGTTTTTGACTGTTAAATAACACATTTTGAATCTGTTTATTCTTAGAATTAGATTATGTGAAGCCTCCAATATACCAGTCCATGAGTTGCTGTTATTATGTAAGGAATAACAAATGATAAACTGTGCTGTTACACGAAAATAATGCAGACAAGGGGTGTGTGATGCAGCATGGTGCGCAGCAGAGTGCCTCTACCCTCCGAAGTGCATCATTTTCAGTCCTTGTGTAGGAGCTATTACTATAGAAACAATAATGCATTAGAACGAGTGCATTAATATAAACATATCGTTCATGTTACAGCTGGAACTACTGCCCAATGATTGGGCCCCAAGCCGTGCTGTTATACAAAAAATAATGCACACCGTCTGTCCAATCAGATTTGAGAATTCAGCCTTGCTGTGGTATAAATGAACAATAACATATTGAGTGCATTGATATAGACCTATCAATCATTTGAATTACAGCTGCAACTACTGTTAGAGCTGCTGTTATAGAAAATTAATCAACACCTTCTGACCAAACAGATTCGACAATGTCGTGATATAAGCATTTACACAGAAGCAACAGCCTTTATTTTGTCACATATATCCCAGCCTGTTAGGGGGCTGAGTTCAGAGCACAGGGTAAGCCATGATACAGCACCCCTGGAGCAGAGAGGGTTAAGGGCCTTGCTCAGGGGCCCAACAGTAGTAGTTTGGCAGTGCTGGGGCTTGAACCTGAAACCTTCTGATCAGTAACCCAGCGCCGTAACCACGGAGCCACCACTGCCCTAATTTTTTTTCCACGTATAGAGACTCAGCTCGGTAAAAACGTACTTATTAAAGTAATAAAGTAGTGAATACTTTTAACGCTCAAAATGTTGACTTTGTCATTGGGTAATAATGACACGAACCCACGCGACTCTCAGAATCGACTCTCAGAACCGACTCACCGACTCCACAGCGCCCTCTGGCTCTTCCAAAACTTTCTGGTCTCTGTGCGATTTCCTCCTCCTCCTTGTTTTCACTTCCTGTTTTGTGAAGGGAGTCACTCAATATAGATTCGTTCATTTCAGCTTTAACCTGCTGTCTTTTGCCTTAGTTTCACTCCCAGCCGGTTTACTGAAAGCTATAATATTTATATTTTTAATGGCGGATGGATTGGTGAACTGTCTGCTATCCGCAGCCCCGATGGATTTTACCTAGATGTTTTTGTTTGGCAGTATGGTCCTTGCTCTTCTCTTTTCTGGAATAACTTTGAATCCAGTTTAAAACTTTGCAGCCTTTGTTTATTTAAAAAAAAAAAAAAAATGTCACAGCTGTAGAGGAAGTGCGCCGCGTGTTTGCACTTTCGCCCTGTTTTGTTTGTGCGAACTTTTTTTTTTCTTGTACTTTTTTTTTTTTTTTATCCCTCCGCTGCTGAGCGTTGCCATGGCCGAGCTCAACGCGGCGCTGTGCTGCTGTTGCCGGAAGGCGCTGCCGGTCTCCGGTAAAGCTCGGGACGGTGCTCGATCACTCGGTCGCTGCCGGCTGGTTGACGTCGCCTCGGCGTCCAACTTCCACAGCTTCTCGCTGCGCCACTTCCACCTGGACCTGCGGGTGAACTTCGGCCTGAAGAGGATCACCGGCTGGCAGATGCTGGAGCTGACGACGCTGCAGCCCGGTGTACAGGCGCTGGTGCTGGACGTGCACCCGTCTTTACTGATCCACTCTGTGGACTGCAAGGTCCCAGGCACGTCCGGATCTCCCGATATCATCTTCTCTCTCTCCTACAACCTCGAGCCGTTCACCGACTACGGGTCCTCGCTCCGCATCACGCTCCCCGCCGCTGCCATCCGGCCACACCGTCCCTTCCGGGTCACCGTCCGCTACACCACCACAGACGGACCTGCGGTAATGATCCAACACATTCCGGTTCCTTTAGAGCACATTTCAAGTGTCCTAACACCCCTGATCGATCCACGAGTGTTTGTTAGTGTCTTGGTGTACACCTGTCACCTACCTTACTCCACTTTATCAGGTTCCCAACCCAGGTCCTGGAGGAGAACCCCCTGTCCTGCACATTTGAGTGTTTTCCCAATTCAGCTTTTAATTAGCTGATGAGTTGAATCGGGTGGCAAGAAAAACACTAAAATGTGTAGGACAGAGGGTACACCAGGGTCAGGGTTGGAAACCTGTGACAGGGGGATCAATAAAGGTACATCTACCAGGGTTGGGGGTTCGAATCCCACATCCGCCCTGTGTGCATGGAGTTTGCATATTCTCCCTGTGCTTCGGGGGTTTCCTTCGGGTACTCCGGCTTCCTCCCCCAGTCCAAAGACATGCGCTGAAGGCTGATTGGCATTCCCAAATTGTCTGTAGTGTGTGAATGGATGTGTGATTGTGCCCTGCGATGGGTTGGCACCCCGTCCAGGGTATCCCCTACTTTGTGCCCTGAGTTCCCTGGGATAGGCTCCAGGCTCCCATGCAACCCTGTGTAGGATAAGGGGTATGGAAAATGTATGGATAGATATACTTTGCTGTTTGTCAGCCTACTTTTACTTCTTCCATCAACGGAAAGGGACCACAAGATGATACGACCACAGCTAAACAGATATTATTTGCGTGGTGGACCGCACAGCACAGCAGTGACACTGATGTGGTAGTGTCTGGTGTTGCTATGAGAGTATCAGGTGCAATAGTGTTGCTGGGGTTTTCAAACATGTGTGTGCTTGTGCACACACCTGTGTCAGCCTAGCAGTGACCTCGAGATGTGTAAAAATCTTAACAACTTCACAGTGCGGCGCCTGACACATTACTACCATGTCATTGTTACTGCTGTGCTGAGAATAGTCCACTACCCAATTCATATCTGGGCAGTCATAGTGCTGGTCCCTTTCCACTGAAGGACAGGGTATAGGACACATTTTACAAAGCAAAACATAGACAAACCTTATATAATGGCCAATGCTTGTGGCTAAGAGGTCGATGTGTCAAGTAAACCTGCAACTGAATGTATATCAAAGCGGTGGTTCTCAACTTCAGCCCTGGTGACACAGTGGCGTGTGGAATTTTACGTTTCCCTGATCCAATACCTGATCCTCCTGATCAGTCAATTATCAAGACCTTTATAAGTTGGACTAGGTGTTCAGGGCACTGGGTTCCACAAGTCTGGACCTGAGAATCACTGTGTTATTATATATTATACTACAGTCCACTAATCTGATTGGACGAGTGGTGTTCTAAGAGTGCTGATATTTAGTTTAACAGCACTGGTACATTTCGCTGTTTGTATCACTCCGCTTGTCTGTGTTCATGAAATAAATTTCCATTTCTAGCAGTAGTTTGTTACACTGAAACCATTACTACACTTGCTAGTAAGTGGTTACTGGGTTGTCAGTCATTATGTGCATTGCATGGCAACACGCAACACTCTATCCAGCTGTGGCTTCCTTGGGAACCATTTTCATTGAAAGAGCAAGAAAACTAAATATTTGGCCATATTGTGTCTGAAATATCATTTACGCGATATTAATTCCTTGTTTAAAGAGCTGGTGTACAGAAAGTAATATCACACTCGCAGTCTTGCACGTGTGATATTGCTTAATTAGAGTGTTCGTGTCCCTGGAGCTCCACCTCTCTGTAGTATTGCAGTTCCAACCCTGTTTTGATCTGGATAATCGAGTGGATTATCTGGATACGTTAATGTAAGTGAAATGGTATGCCATGCCTGTAGCTCTGTATGTCAACAATTCTATGCAATGCAATTCAACTTAACCATGGGAATAAAAGGAAAAACAGTCCATAATTAATTTCATTAGTTTAACCGTAATTCCTATTTTAGTTTCATACAGTAATTATGTTTGTGGATATTCTAGGTGTTATATTGGGATGATAGTGGATCTGATTATCCAGGGCGTCTGTACGGAGAGGAATGTCAAGAGGACTAAAGATCTGGCATTTTTAAGAGATGGGCACTGGGCCCAAGGAGACTGCATTTGCGCATGGTGCATAAATTTAGAACGGCCTTGTTGATGATTAGAAATGTCTTCTCTCACAGTGATGCTTATAAAGCAGCCCTTACTTAACCTTGTCAATGACACAATTATTAAAATGGAACACGAGTTAATGGTGTGAATATTAGAAATTTCCGTGTTATAAGAATGAAACAGTCATAAACTAAAGCAGGAATCTGTTCATGACCATGTTTAGTTGATGTATAAGAGCAGGAAAATGATTAAACTGTGCTGGACCGAACTACATTTAGACACCGCTGGTCAAAGCAGAGACAGCTGTTTGCTTGACAAAGTGGCATACAGGCTTGCAGTAACCGTGTGGCACATGACTATTGTTTACAGAGCATATCAGTGAAGGCAGAATTTCATCCCTGCACTAAATATAGCCAACAGAAACTCTTAACCAGAAGAGTGACTCTCACTGTTATCTAATATTCCACTTCATTTTCAGTTCTCATTTCTATAGACAATGGGTGTTTGATTTCACACAAACGCCAGTACAAGGCTTTTGATGTCAGTGAGCTGCAAGTCGTGTTCCTTTTAATGATTTTCTCAGAATCAGGCATTTTGACGACACGAGCACATTCCTATGGAGCTGAGCTAGGTTTGTTTCAGGGTCAGTCTCAGAGTTAGGCTGGATAAGAGTTGGCCAAACAAGAAAAGGTAGAAAAATAAAATAAAACCGAAAGCACAAGTTGATTCCAAAGTATCACCAATCCTAAAGCCGCGGGTTCGCTTTCTCTTTCTTATAGCACATGTGAATATGGTAAAAGTGAAACTTCCCGCTGAACCCAGATGTAGTCGAACAACCAAGGCATGTTTGGTGTCTGAAGGTCTTTAGTTTTGCACAGGCAACATTTAATGGAAGTTTATAGCTACTTACTTATAGCTTGTGAAGCTGTTTACGTATAAATGGTATTACTGAGCAAAGTGCTAAACGGGCAGCTTCCCTTACCTCATAGCTCTGAAGCAAAATAAAACACACCAAGCATGTTTTAGCTTGATTGACTACAATTCAAATAAAGTGGAAAATTATGAAAATGTGTTTTGGAATGTCTGATTTTTTTGATTGGTTCTTTCTCCTGTGATGTTTTCCTGATCTCTCTCTCAGATCTGGTGGTTGGACACACAGCTAACGTGTGGTCAGACGCGGCCGTTGGTCTTCACTCAGGGTCACTCTGTGTGCAATCGTTCCTTTTTCCCCTGCTTTGATACTCCAGCTGTCAAAAGCACCTACTCTGCTACCATCAGGGTGAGTGTGGTTCACATTTAATATCCCAGTCACTCTGATCAACATATTCAGGGTCGTCAGGTTATTACAGTATTACATCTAACATATATCTACACCCATTAGGAAATTTATCAAGTTAACCTACTATATAGATATACAATTTGTCAGCCAATCTCAACTCTTATCAATAAATGGAAAGGGAGCATCCTCCAGGATTTTGTGATTTTGCGATCGCAGAAGCTAACGCAAAATAAAGCAAACTCCACAATATTCGGAGGAGTTTGCAATTTTTCACAAAATTTTCACATCATGTGATGTCATCACAATGCTCATTCAGCCAAAGCCCTCTTCGATTCACGCGCGTCGAACATGAGTACACCTAAAAGGTCTCATTTACCAACAAACATCACTGTGAAAGACTGTGCAAAACAATTTTGTGCAATTGGAATTTCGCCAATTCAATTCGCAAATTTTGGAAAAAGCCACAGCAAAGTCAAGCATTTTCGGTCGCAACAATCACAAAGAAACTCCGCGAAATCCTGTATAGACTGAACAGAGGACCACTGCAGATAGTATTTAGTTAGCAGCTCATTCACAGAGGTCCTAAATGAGGTCCTGTGGTCTGAACCTGACCTTGATGAAGGGTAGAAGACTATCGTTTCTATAGTAACAGCTAATTTACGAAGACTTGTATGGTGGACATGCTATACATTCTAAGTTGAATAATAAACAAATTAAAAAACGGATTATTGAAGTATTTGAAGTATTATTGAAGTATTTTCACTTTGTGTAGATGTTTATTTGGCATTTATAGAATGAGTGTGTTCCGTGCCAGCGCTTAGTAACAGTGAGAAGTAAAACTGTCCCTATAAGTTTTCCACCATGGAAAAGTCCACAGAACATGGAGGCTGGTGATGGAATGACTGTTTATAGCTGCTGTAACCGAAACGATAACAGGAAGTTGTTTTATTCCTCTTATACCACACCCTCAGTAATATTCCAGCTTTTATTTTGCCATAAAACCACACCATGAGTTTCACGTTCCTGATGTAGCATGTCTTCTTTTTGACCTCTCTTTCTTTACAACCGTTTTCATAGCTGTTCAATCCAATGCCGGTTCTAACTCGCCTAGCTTTTCTCACTTTCAGTGAAAGCACGTTCAGTTTCTCAATCTTTTCCTCTCAGCTTCTTCTGTGTGTGTGTGTGTGTGTGTGTGGTGTGTTGTCTGGCAGGTTCCGGATGGAGTGACGGTGCTAATGAGTGCCTCCAGGAGTGTGTACTCTAAGCAGGACCGGCTGTTCCAGTTCTCTATGGAGTACCCTGTTCCTGCTTATTTGGTAGCCCTGGTGGCTGGAGATCTACAGCACGCTGACATCGGGCCCAGGTGCGTGTGATGAGGTTGGAGATTTAATATGAACTAAAATAAACAAAATTTATATCATTATAATATTGCTCACAGGCTGCTCTGTATAGAATTTTTCTTGCTTTGTGGCTCAGAAGTGAAAACTGGACCAACCCGAGATGTTTGTGTGATATTAGGCGTTTAGGTGGGTGGTATGACAGTATGGTATTGCAATGTATACTTCTGAAATTTTTGTAGGCCGTTTTTAAATCAAACACTGCTGCCACATTGTGAGCAAAATCAGTGGAATTAAAGACCATGGTACATATCATGTATTGTGTAAAACTCTTTAAGTATCACAATATCGTATTGAATTTAGAATTCATTTTCCATACTGTCTAGCATAAACAGACTATGTGACACACCTATATGTTGACCCATATACAGGGTTGTTCTGTAGTAAAAAAAATAAATAAATAACCGCAAAAAAAACCCACTGCCAGGCTTTTTCAAAATGAGACTATGCTGTTCATGCTTTGCAGTACCACAATTATTAAAAAATGTTGTCCTCTAGGCTCTTCTTTATGGCTGTACACAAAAGACCCCGGCAATTAGAGCTTTTACAACAGGCTTTTAGAACATTTTACAACATTGTTTATCAGCCAGATACCTTTCATGCCACAGCATACAGCTCAGAGATACAGGATGAGAATAAATGGATCAAGAAGTTGTCAACAAAATTGCAAACAGTCCAATTGCGAGGATCAGTGGCGAGATCGAAGTATTCAAATCTAATTTAAATAGTCCATCCAGTGTTGGCCTGGTACCGTTGTGTTCACATGATCATATCTAGACAAACATCATTTTGTGTGTATGTAAATAAATGAAACTGATTTCAAGTACAGATGGCCAGCTTTCATTAAAGATAATAATCGGTCATTTACAGGGGTCTATTAAAATGGATATGTAAAGTTATTGATAAGAGAGCTAATATCAAGCTGTCATTACACCTAAAGGAGGATATTTAGACTAATATAGTGGCTTGGATAAGTATTCAATCCCCCTTGAACCTTTGTTAATTGGGGGGGGGTAAAATTATATATTTTTTGTAAAATTATCTACAACAAATCCATCTGCAATCCATCCATCTGCAAAATCCATGGCAACCAAAAGGCCAAGGACAACTCCCAACTTGATGCTACCACCACCATGCTTTACTGTGGGGATGGCGTTCTCAGTGTGCTGAGCAGTATTGGGTTTCTGTCAAATGTAAAGTTTCGTGCCAGGGTCAACCAGTTCATTTTATCAGAAGAGACAACAACACGTTTGCTGAATCTCCACAATGTCTTTTGGCAAACTCTTATTAGGATTTCATATGGCTCACCACTTTTCTATAAAGCCCAGCTTTGTGGATTGGACAGGCTAAGGTTCTCATGTGAACATCTGTGCTGTGGATCTCTCCAGCTCCTTCTGAGTTATCCTTGACCTTTTGACCTGTATTTGGTCTAAATGATAAAATGTCACCTTTTTTAAGTGACTATAACCATTACAATGTCTTAGAGTACATCGTATCAGTTTTAAATATGAATAAAAGAAATTTGAAATCATGCAAGTGTGTGTTTGTGTGTGCGTAGGAGCCGTGTGTGGGCTGAGCCCTGTCTCCTGACCTCTGCTGTTAGTAAACTGGGAGGCAGCGTGGAGCGCTGCCTCGATGTGGCTGAGCAGCTCTTTGGCCCTTATGTGTGGGGCAGGTGAGTGTCTGTCCATTTAAACTCGACTGTTGTGTGTATATTAATCCTTTCAGATGTTGGTTAGGAACAAGAGGCTATTATTAGCTATGACACAGTGCTCTGCTGCATGTCGTACACTGGTGTGCCAGGACCCATCAAAATTCTGTACTGTTTGCTGCAAAAGTCTGAGGCCACTGCCAAGATCATTTTATTTGAAACTGTTACATTTTACTTGGTTCGAAGCTGACACAGATCGCATGTAGAAGGAATGCTTGTATCTAAACATAGCACGGTGTTAGTTGCGACACCACGTAGATACCGAATCATTAAGGCAAACGGTGGCCTTACCAGATATCATTTTAACTGTCTCAAACTGCACAGTAAAAATATTTCCCTGTCAAGAAACTGGATATTTGCATTATACTAGTGTGCAGGGTGTTATTGAACTGCACTAGCATAAGTGCTGAATGCAAGATCCAAAATATTCACTATACACCGTTTGCTGCTAATTTGTGTCTGAGGTGAAGCGGTGTTCTTTCTCATCGCGTCGGCCATATCGAAAATGTCAAACCACAGCAGCCTCCAACTGCTTCTGCTGCACAGAGCAAGTGGTGACCACAGACTACAAAAAAAAAAGTCATCATGTTAACATGTTAGACATAACATATTAGTGGACATGACACTGCCTTGTTTGAGTAATATAGTTTAAAAAAAGCTATTAATTTTTCCTTAAAAAAAAAACAAACAAAAAAAAAAACTGGGGCTGCCAGTTTATCAATTATTAATTATTATTCAAAAATAATATTTTATTAATTAAAATGATTAATTTTAGATTTTTAAAATTTATTTGTTGGGTTATCTTTAAAATATATTAAATACCATGCATATTTGTTTCATAATTTATTTTATGCTAGATAACATTATAATAATGAGATCAAATAAAATGAACAAACATATTTATTTATTTATTTATTTATTTATTTTATTTTATTTTATTTTATTTTATTTTATTTTAAACTGGTCCTGCACACTTTTCCACTAAGACAGTGTCTGTATTTCAAGCCCTGATTTGTTCAATTCCAACAAGGCGAATTTATAATAAAGACATTATCCGCTGGCTTTCTCTCTAACTGAAAAGCTGCGATGGCTGAAATTGATTTTGCTTGCTCTACGCAGGATGCAGACGTGATGACTTGACACAGGAAGTAAATATAGTGTATGCTAAGAATAGTGTACACCACCTTGTAGTGGTTATCAATACTCCTGGGTTGAAGGAATAGTTTGAACTTGATTCAAATAGCTTTGCTACGAAATAGTGTTGCTGAAATTCGAGTGAGATAATGTTCATCTTGTACACTAGTTCATTCATTTGGGACCATGTTCAGTCATCAAGTTGCCCTACGAACAACCAACTTTTTGGCCAAAGTAGCACGAGATAATATTTTCTGTTAGGGCAAATATGACCTTAAATGAGCAATAAGCTTGAAAAACCAAATAAGGACATGGAGCTTCCGTTGTTTCTCACTTTTCATCAAACGAATGATTACAAATAATCAATAATGAAATTTGTTACCAGCTATTTTTATCATCAGTTTTGTATTTGCTTTTGTTGATGCAGTTGTTGCAGCCCTAATAAAAACTAATGAAATCATTCCGACCGTAGGTTTGAGTGTTAGGATTTAGGATTATGTTATGTACGTACCCTAAAGGTTTGTATTGCAACTTATTTCAGCAGCCTTAAAGGACCTGTCCCTGAATCGCTTCCCTCCACAGGTACGACATTGTATTCCTCCCCCCTTCATTCCCTATCGTGGCGATGGAGAACCCGTGTCTCACCTTCATCATCTCCTCCATTCTGGAGAGTCAGGAGTTCCTGCTGATTGACGTCATTCATGAGATCGCTCACGGCTGGTTCGGAAACGCCGTTACTAACGCCACCTGGGAGGAGATGTGGCTCAGTGAGGGACTAGCCACGTACGCACAGAGACGCATCACTACAGAGGTTTATGGTACACACACATACAAACACGCAGCACAGATCTCTCCAGCGTACAGAAACAGAACACCACTACAAAGTCTGGTAATGGGCCTCATTTAACAACCTTTTAGTAAAGTTGTAAGTAAATGTTTTCATAGGCCAAAGCAAACAAAAATTCTCCCCAGATTTGCAAAAGTTTCAGTAATGCTGATTTTCTTCGTATTCATGTACTGTATGTTGATAAATGCCAATCACTCGTAAATTATCACATGCTCTCATGGCACAGCTTATTTACATTTAGCAAACGCCTATAAAATCTATAAAAGGCAAAGCGTGTTGAAAACGAAAAATAACAACTTAATGTTGAAAGAGCATCTCCTAAGTGTGCTGTGTGCTAAAGCTTCCAGTAATGCAGCTCAGCCACTGCAGAGCACCAGCCAGCCACAGACACATTATTCCATTACATTTGTCCTAACTGAATGGCTAATTTCATTTGTCTTAACTTCTGCATTTGTTTTGGAATGCTTTCTTTTAAGTTATTAATCTGATACAACCTGGTTTCACAACATATTCATATATCAAATATATTTTACCAAGATATCAAATATATAATACAGTGGTTATTTACAGTAGAGTTCCTGATTCACAGCTCCAGGATTCTGAGTTCAATCCTGCCATCAGGTGACTGTGTGGAGCTTCATATGTTTTATTTACAAATAAATTTGTTTCTTTAAAGCTTGAAATATGAGTCCCATTATACTGTACAGTCACCTCTGAAAGTATTGGAACAGCAAGGCCCATTCTATTCTTTTTTCGCTATACATTGAAGACATTTGGGTTTGAGATCAAATGATAAATATGAGATGATGGATCAGATGTTCAGCTTTCATTTTCTCATATTTACATTTAGATGTGGCAAACCACCTAATTTTTAGGTGAGCAAAAGTATAGGAACACATAGTCTTAAAGTAAATAACACTTAATATTTGGTTGCATATCCCTTGCTTGCAATAACTGCATCAAGCCGGTGACCCACTTACATCACCAAACTGTTGCATTTTTCTTTGGTGCTGCTTTACCAGGCTTGTACTGCAGCCTCTTTCAGTTGCTTGTTTTGGGGGGGTTTCTCCCTTCAGTTTCCTCTTCAAGAGGTGAAATGCTGCTCAACTGGGTTAAGCTCTGGTGACTTGGCCAGTCTGAAACTTTCCACTTTTTCCACCCGATGAAGTCGTTTGTTGGGTTGGCAGTGCTTTTTGGGTCATTGTCTTGCTGCATGATGAAGTTCCTCCCAATTCAATTGGATGCGTTTCTCTGTAAATTGGAAGACAGGTTGTTTCTGTAAACTTCTGAATAAATTCTGCTGCTACCATCATGAGTTACAGCATCAATAAAGATTAGTGAGCCTGTTCCAGAAGCAGCCATGCAAGCCCAAGCCATGACACTACCTCCACCATGTTTCACAGATGAGCTTCTATGTTTTGGTTCATGAGCAGATCATTAACACATCTAGATGTAAATATGAGGAAATAAAAGCTGAAATTCTGATGTATCGACTCGTTCATCTTTTGATCTCAAACCCAAATGTCTTCAATGTATAGCAAAAAAAATAGAATTGGCCTTGCTGTTCCAATATTTTCGGGGGGGACTATATCCACATACACTGCATACAGTGCTGTTGAAAGAGATTAAAAGTGCCATCACTCTATAATGCTCTCCTACTGATGAACATTTGTCAAAAGGACCGTAGGCTGCATACATTGTGTGTATATGTATGCAAATGCGAGCACATTTCGGGTAAGGGAGCATTTACAAAAATTTTCATTTTCCCCTGAAGTATTCCATGTATCCCGAATGTTAGTGTTACTCATCCTATGTTTCTCAGCAGAAAGGGTCACAATTGCTTACAACCAAAAGAACAGCCAAAGAAAATTGAGAGCATGTAGTTTTTTTTTTTTTACAGCTGCTTCAGTATAGCAGCTACATTTTCACACAGTAAAAAGGGTTTGTCCTTTTTTTCAGTAATTTGGGCTTTTAATTTTTGCAGGCGAAGCCCTAACCTGTCTGGAGACGGTTTTCCGTTTGGACGCGCTGCACAGACAAATGCGTCTTCTCGGAGACAACAATCCAGTGAGCAAGCTGCAAGCCAAGTTTGAACCAGGTAACTCACCTCAAACAAAACATCCATTAAAAGGTCTCACTAGTTTGTTTAATTTGTCACTATTTTGCTTAAAAGCAAATCACCACTTAATAATAATAATAATTTGTTACATTTATATAGCGCTATTCTAGACACTCAAAGCGCTTTACATAGATGAAGGAAAATCTCCTCAACCACCACCAGTGTGTAGCATCCACCTGGATGATGCGACGGCAGCCATAGTGCACCAGAACGCCCACCACACACCAGCTATTTCACTGTAAATAATTCAGTGTGTTCTCTCTCTCTCTCTCCTTTCCTCTTTACCTCAGGGGTTAACCCCAGCAGTCTGATGAACCTGTTCACCTATGAGAAAGGCTTTTGCTTTGTCTCGTACCTCTCACAGCTGTGTGGTGACATCAAAAGTTTTGACACTTTCCTCAAGGTAAGTGTCATGAGAACGCCACACCTGAACAGAAGCAGGGTTTAATGCTTAAGATGCTAAAAGCTTCTGCCAATACAGTTTCAAATGTTAAAAAAAAAAAAAAAAAAAGTCTTTGCGATACTAACATATTAAGCATTTCCCAATAGTGGATTCTAGATCCCTAACTAGAATTGTATTTTAACTAAAAGCTTCCCGATCAGAACTCTGTGAGCATATTGATTGACAGCGGCAACTCCTCAGCAATTTAAACAATGTTCAAACAGCACTAATTCTAGAAAAGTGTGTAGGAATGACAGAAAGGTGTTCGCGAGTGGTCGCAGGACATCAGCATATTTTTAGAGGTTTAAAAAGCTACACTGATCAGCAGAGTATGACACTGCAACGTGCAAGAGCATCACTTATCAAATCTGGTTTATTAATATGAGCTGTACTGTCCTCTCATTTAACTGTGGCAAGTTTTTTTTTTTTTTTTTTTTTTTTTAAGCATGTCAGGCTTGTCAGATTTATCAGTAATGCTTGGCGAGATCAGATTAACATATTTTCCATTTATATGAGAATTGTAAGAATGTGTTAATTAGACAAAAATACCGCTTGCCAACCTTTTCACAAGTTCTAGATGTGGATTGACTGTTTAAAAATGCACTGCTGAATTTTTCATCATTACCACACTACTACTAAAGTAATGTATATACAGTTGAGGTCATAAGTTTACATACACCTTGCAGAATCTGCAAAATGTTAATAATTTTTTTTAAAAAAAGAAAAGAAAAAGGGAGGGAACGAAACGTTTTATTTTTGTTGAGTTCTGCCCTGAATAAACTATTTCACATAACGGATGTTTACATAGAGTCCACAAGACACAATAATAACTGAATTTACACAAATGAACCAGTTCAAAGGTTTACATACGCTTGACTCTTAATACTGCATGTTGTTGCCTGGATGATCAACAACTGTTTTTATGTTTTGTGATAGTTCATCATCTTTTTTGTCCTGAGCAGTTAAATTGCCAACTGTTCTTCAGAAAAATCCTCCAGGTCCTGCATATTCTTTGCTTTTCCAGCATGTTCTGCATATTTGACCCCCTTTCCAACAGTGTCTATATGATGTTGAGATCCATCTTTTCAAACTGAGGACAACTGAGGGACTCGTACACAACTATTACAAAAGGTGCAAACATTCACTGATTCTCAAGAAGGCAGCACGATACATTAAGGGGAATGTGAACTTCTGAACAGGATGAACAGTGTAAATTATTATTATTTTGTCTTTTGGGAAGCATGGACTGTAAATATCTTATCTAGCTTCTGAAGGGCAGTACTAAATGGAAAAAATAAGACCTTTTAAACAAAATAACGACATTTTGGAGATTCTGCAAGGCGTATGTAAACTTGTGACCTCAAAGGGCTAAGAATTCTAACTAGATGCAGTTTCATTCGCTCTCAATAAATATGGTGCATATTTGTCTAATATTTGTATAGTTGGATTATACTCAAAACATTTTCCAAGGCCACTTATAGTCATCACACAGAATTATTTTTTAACACTGAAATGGGTCAAAAAATTTTGAGAGCTGTGGAACACACACACACACATGCGCACACACACACACACACACACACACACACACACACACACACACACACACACACACACACACACACACACACACATCTACACACACGTCAGTAATTCTCTCCTTCGTCTAGGCCTACATTGAGCAGTTCAGGTTCAGCAGTGTAGTTGCTCAGGACCTGCTAGATTTCTTCCTGGGCTTCTTTCCTGAGCTGAAGGAGAGCTGTGTAGCACAGCGAGAGGGTAAGGCTCACACACATACACACACACACACACACACACACACACTTTTAAAAATATTCTTCTGCTTTTTCCCTGTAGCTGTTCTCAACGGTCCATATTTTAAGTGTAAATAAACCTCAGCGTCTACTCGCTTATTTTTTCCAATTAGACATTAAATGCAGATCGGCTTTTTACACAGAGTTAGCAAACATTCCTAGCTAACTCACTAATTAACGCTACTTTGTTTTTCATACAAGTACACTTAAGTAAGTATGACAACTCTCTTAGCAGTGAAGAGTTATCAGAATCAGAATCATCCTATAGGATATTACCATTCATAACATCCAGCATGGAATCAGAGCAGGGCAAGAGATGAAAAGTGAATGAAATGGTCATTTTTCTCTTTTCTTTGTGTCAGGACTGGAGTTTGAGCGCTGGCTGAAAGAGTGCGGCCCTCCTCTGTGCGAGCCGGATCTTTCTGCTGGTGGCATGTTGACTGGGCCTGTCCAGCACCTCTGTGAACTCTGGGCCATGGAGTCGCCTGACCGCCAAGCCATTGCTACCTTTGACCTCTCCACATGGAGCACCTTCCAGACCGTTCTCTTCCTGGACCGATTGCTGGACCGGTCACCTCTGCCACAAGGTGAACACTTCCTTCTCACATGTGGACATGTACCGTTAGGTTTTTTTTGTTGTTGTTTGTTTTGTTTTTTAGAGAACGTTGAGTCGCTGTGCTCAGGGCTTTAATATAAATCTGGCTCTGCAGAAGTGATGAATCTCCTATCGAGCTGCTACTCCGTTCTGCTGGATGACATGAACGCCGAGGTGCAGATACGCTGGCTGCAGGTCGTAGTGAGAAACGGCTTCTATCCTGACCTGCACCGCGTTCGCAGTTTCCTGCACAAACATGTGAGTATATATCACACAAAGCCTTCTCACTTTGGTTCTCACAATACTGTCTTGGAATAAATAGCACTGATGTAGATTCCAGCTCTGCGTTATCTCGGTGATAGAGATTCTGCAACCATCTTTCATAGCTTGGATACGAGGCTACGTTATTAGAGCTTCTGGGTAACATGGCTTTCTTAAAAAAAATAAATAAAAAAAAAAGCTAATCATATTGGTGTTCTTGTGATGTCACATAGCTCTCGAGTAGACGTTGAACCTTGTGCACTTTTGTGGCTGTCTCCTTTTCTTTTTTCTGACGCTTGTTGATCCATTTTGTGCTTTTGATTACTCTGTCCTCACTGTTTGTCCAGTTTGGCAGCTGTTCTCTGACTGTGTGGTTTGGTTCTTCCAGCCGAGGAGGAGGTCACAGCAGTTGCTGTTACAGAAAATTTAATTAAATTCATTTCTAGTCTTTTCTAGACAAAGGCTTTTTTACAGATCAAACATAATTACCTTAATCCATACTGTAGGCCTGGTGGCTATGTGTAAAACGATACACTGATCAGCCATAACATTAAAACCACTGACAGGTGACGTGAATAACATTGATTATCTCATTACAATGGCACTTGTCAAGGGGTGGGTGGGATATATTAGGCAGCAAGTGAACAGTCAGTTCTTGAAGTTGATGTGTTGGAAGCAGGAAAAATGGGCAAGCGTAAGGATCTGAGCGACTTTGACAAGGGCCAAATTTTGATGGCTAGACGACTGGGTCAGAGCATCTCTAATATGGCAAGTCTTGTGGGGTGTTCCCAGTATGCAGTGGTTAGTACCTACCAGAAGTGGTCCAAGGAAGGACAACCGGTGAACCGGCAACAGGGTCATGGGTGCCCAAGGCTCATTGAGCAGCGTGACAGAGTTCAAGGTGTTGACTTGATCTCCAAGTTCCCCAGATCTGAATCCGTTCGAGCATCTGTGGGATGTGCTGGACAAACAAGTCCGATCCATGGAGGCCCCACCAGGACATTAGCATCAGATCCTTTAGGACTTAAAGGATCTGATGCTAACATCCTGGTGCCAAATACCACAGCACACCTTCAGAGGTCTTGTGGAGTCCATGCCTCGACAGGTCAGAGCTATTTTGGTGGCACAAGGGAGACCTACACAATATTAGGCAGGTGTTTTAATGTTATGGCTGATCGGTGAATATAAAAAAAAGTTATATTCTCTCAGCTTGCTAGATCGAGACTACATGGCTCCATCAAACAATAAAGTCGAGCTGATGTTACATTACTTTTAAGCTTAGAGGTGTCCTCTTTAATTTATCCTTCATTATCTCCACCACTTCCCACTGTTCCACTTCCTCTTTTCCTGCTCAACGTGTTTTTTGTTTCCAGTTTGTTGTTGACCTCCTGATTCCTCTAAATTCCTTTAGTTTCATGTGCCTTCAGTTAGACAGACTGACTACGTCATGAACATGCTAGTGAGCTGAAGCTGCTTTATAAGAGTTTCCTGACACGTCACTGTACGTTGACCAGCGGAGGTTTTAGGGCAATTTTCCTTCAATTTGTCATTTAAAATAAATCTATAACTATACACTCCTCCTATGTAACTAGAACAGTCAGCAATGCCTGCGTCTTTGATATCATAACCTCCTTCCTTCTTTCTGTTTCTGTGCATCTCCGCAGACCTCACGCATGTACACTGTGCCTCTGTATGAGGACCTGTGTGGAGGAGTTCTGAAGTGTTTCGCTGTCGAGGTGTTTTACCAAACGCAGGACCGCTTACACCCCAACCTGCGCAAGGCACTGCAGCAAATTCTATTCCAAACCAGTGCGGCAAGCACCTCTAGCACCCCGGCCTTGGTCGGCCCACCTCAGTCCACTCCATCGCCACCCCCAGACCCGGCCACTAACGGGACCATGGCCCTGCTCGATGTCAACGTGTCCGCGTGACACTTCAGAGAGCTGCAGGGGACACTGAGTAAGTGGACTGAGAAATGAATGGAGAAGCCCATCTCAGGAGGCCCGTGTGTGTGTGTGTGCGCGCGCGCGCAATTTCCAACACTGGGATTTTTACATGCACCTTCAATATTCACATTCAAGCTGCTCAGGTTTTGTGGAACGAAGTGGGGGACAGACATCATCAACTGTGTTTAAAGATTGATATATATTAAATATATATATTGAATATATATATACATATATATACGCACCCTTGAAAACTCACGTGTGCCACTGACCTCAGATAACGTGAGTTGACCAGTAATGGACTCCGTATCAGAGACTGGAATTAAAAGCCAAGCTAATGACACGTGAAAGCTGCTCATTGATTAAAGATATACTTTGGCCAAAAATGAAAGGTACACAATTTTCCTTTTAATGCAGATGTGGAAGCTCAGCCAAGGTATTATTATTATTGTTATTATTATTATTATTATTATTATTATTATTATTATTATTATTATTATTATTACTCTTCTTCTTCTTCTTGCTGGAAACCTACAAAGAGCAATAGAAGCTTATAGCCTCCAGTTTAGCATTGTACAAGCTACATTCCTAAATCATGCACCAGCGTCAAAGCGCAGCAAGTGGTTAATGGAATGCTCCACCCTGAAACACGCATTAAATGTACTTGTATTGAAATATTAGAAATATTCTGGTGTTAATTTGTTGGTTGGTGCTGTGTGAGAAGTTAGTGGTTGGCTGCTGCACTGACATCACAGGACGACATCTTTATTGGTCGCTCACTTACAAAGGTGTTTAATAGGACAAACATTTTCAGCAATCTCAGACGTAAGGAATAACAGGTCAGGTTTTGCTCTTAGCTTTTCTCACGCACCGTTTTCCAGCAAGGTCCAGCATCATATTAATGAGAAATTACTGAATTAGTGGAGACACTGGTGCAGAAGTTGGACTCAAAATTCCAGAATGCACTGAGTTATCACAGCTCGGCTAGTTAGCGAACTACGAGATGACAAACACAATGGCGTTGTCGGTGGAATTAGCATGAACAGATGGGGCAGTGGGACTAAAGGACTAAAGCACCGCTGCATCACTCACGTTAAGTAGGAATGAAGCAAAGGTTAAAGCCCATTGGGTCCATTACCAGTGGGTGGTCGAACAGCATTGTGGGTAATGTAGGAAACCGTATACCAGCATGCTGATGAAAGACGTTTAAACTAAAAAAAAGACAACTCAGAATTTCATTCTTAAATCTTGGATGCAACTGAAGATCACATGGTAATTATAAAGATTAACATGCAAGTCGTTCAGGGTGGATTTAATAGACTTTAATAGACCACTGTAAAGCCAGAAATACTTTCTTCCTCACTCCATACAAACATCAACTCTAGTGAAAGCTCTGACCCGTCTGTGAGAAGGGATTTGGATGATCTTGTAGCTCCGATATGTATTGCATATTTATTTATTTAAATAAAGGCTGCTATGAATTATTCTGGTATTTTAGCAAAGTGTGTACAAAAGGTTTTACTAAGAAAAGCTGGTTTGTGATGAAGCGAGCGCATGATCATTTACGCTAAAAGTTTCAGTGCAAAACTAAGAAAAACAAAGCAAACATGATGAGTGACTGATGAGAGGAAATGGTGTTGAATTCATTTTTGGCCAAATGATCCCTTTTAAACTGAAGAGTCACGTGAAAGTACGTCCGTTCAGTCATAATCCGGAGGAGTCCCGAATGAGTCTGGCTTCCTCACGAGGACGACGACGACGACTTCAATACAAATTGGATAAAAACTCTCTCTCTCATCTTTCTTGAACGGTTTGTTTGATTCTCCAAACCTGGAACCACTTTCCCCTCATCATACCTCGATTCGACTCTCAGGTGCGTCAGTGCTGAAGTGATGGAGACACGTCGGTGCCTTTGAGCGAAAGCTTTCAACACTCAAGTATGGCTGCCGAAAACGACCAGCATCTTCGTTGTGCTTGAAGCCATATTTGGGACATTGTGATGTCAGTGTCGGAGAGAAATCTCCTGCAGGGTTCCTGTATATCATGCACACTTTTAATACACGTTATCGTTCTTTCTTCTCATTTTTTTTTTGTTCTTGTTAGGAATAGGAAAAGTGTGTTAATTAAAACTTTAAATGAGACTGGGGTTATTGGTTTGCCCCTTTAGGATTTTTAATGTCAGACAGATTTTCATGTCAACACGTTTTCCTTGACCCCATCTTGTAATTTTTTTTGTTAGTGAGCTTGAATGCCTTTAATATTAGAAGAGGAGAGAAATGCAGAATAAATGCAACACTGTAAATGCAAAGGAGTTGGGTGGAGTTAGATTTAGCATTAGGAAATGTCATTGGATGGGTGCGAGCTGACTCGGTATGTGTGTGTGTGGATCGACAACAAACATCAGTGGCCTTAATAAGCCAAGCGAATACTGGTTTGGTTTCTGTTTTACAGAAAATAAAAGAAAAATGTCATGAAAAATGAGCATTGTTGTATTCAGGTGTGTTTGTTATAAGAACTTATTCAATTGCCATAAATCTGTTGCTGTCATAAGTGCTGTTATAGGAAAATAATCAATGATGGAGTGGTGTAATGCTGTTACCGAAAAGCACATCCTGAAGTGTTTTATTTCATGTTTGTCTTGCACCTCTGGGATTGGGGATTCGAATCCTGCCTCCGCCCTGCGTGCACAGATGTTGTCTGCTCTCCCAGTGCTTCAGGGGTTTTCTCCTCCAGTCCAAAGACATGCATTGTAGGCAGATTGGCATTTCCAAATTGTCTGTCGTGTGTGAATGTGTGTGCAATTGTACCCTGCGATGGGTTGGCATGCTGTCCAGGGTGCTCCCTGCCCTGTGCCCCGAGCTCCCTGGGATAGGCTCCAGGCTCCCCCGTGACCCTGTGTAGGATAAACGGTACGGAAAATGGATGAACTAATCCACTTATTGTTACATTTAATGTCATTGAAACTTCCAGTCATAATGTACGAATCTATAAACACTCGTTCTATCACCAGCCTTTCTCTTCTCTCTCTTAAAGTTAAGAAGACAAAACAACAACAAAAAAAACACAACTTTGTTCATTTTACTGAGAAACCAAAAAGCACAAAGTCCTCTGTCTTGAAGACTCTCCTGTGGTAAAAAAAAAAAAAAAAAAACCTTCCTGACTGTTACAAAGTGCTGACACTGGAGACTCCTTCTATAAATGTTAAATAAACGTCTCCTTACATAAAGCTTTGACATTTCAACGATTACAAGTTTTCATTTGTTTATTATGTGGAGCATCTGCCAAACAAGTCCTTGTGAATGGGTTATTACTACAGAAACGATAATTGATTAGAATATGCACATTAATATACACCTGTGATGTGAATTACAGCTGGGGACCATTTTCAGAGCTGCTGCTACAGAAAATTAATCAACACTTTTTGACCAAACAGAACAAATTATTCAACAGTGCTATGGGATAAATAATATAAATGCTCAGTATTACAACTTGAATGGAACTTACACAAATCAAGTAAGGGGGGAGAAATGATCGAACTACCATTTTAATAGAGAATTTATTGTTGTGCACAAAGGTAGTCGCTAATGTTACACTGCAAAGTTCAGAATGTGGTTCATTACTTCTGATCAATAGGTGCAATACATCTGTTTACATATAAAATGGATGCTACATATTTTGTACACAATCTGTTTCTTGTTGGTATAGAAAAATAAAAATCTTAAGTAAAAAATTCAAAATGTAATCTTAGCAGGCTCCTCATTGAACGTAAAGTGCAGTGCATTATGGGTAGAAAGCATTATTGTATGCTCTGTCTAGAGACCACTCTGTGAAATGATTTATTGAGAGTAATATTTTAGATATTTTTTATTTAAATAAGTGCTCATGTGAAAGAAACGCATAGAAAAACCTACAGGAGGCGCAATGTCACTTCCATGCACAGCTGGTCAGGGTTGCCAGATTAAAGAAAACCCTCACATTGTCTTTAAACCCATTAGTCTGGAAAAAGCAGGCCAGCAGATAAGATTTGGATTGAATTTGTTTTATTTATTTATTTATTTTTAAAAATATAAACAAATACATTTATAGGGCTACTGTATTCTTCAATATCACGTTCATGATTTTAGCAATAACGAATAACACAGTTACGCTGTGTGTCATTTAATTTTGAAGTTACATGAATAGGCAACAGATGTAGTTTGTGTTTAAATGTTTAAAATTGTGTTTAAGGCAAGACACCAAGTAAATTGTTTAAAAAAACAACAACAACAACAAAATAAACACAATAAATATAAGAATCAAATTGCCAGTTGATTGGTAATTCTTACAAGTGTATTTTTGTTTGAACTTGAAAAAAATGTCCAATTACTTATGCAAATCAGGCTTCATCTAATAAAGTATGCATATATTTGCATACTTAATAAAACAAAACAAAAAAAAACAATTTAGTCTTTTAATATTTATTTCACTGTGAAAACATTTGCAAGAGAGATTTTTTGGAAAAAAAACTTTGTTTAATCAAGAAAAGACTATGTTATAAACATTTTTGTGTATTTCTTTTCTAGTGTAAAATGTATAGCAGTAATATCCTTCTAATTAGGGATATGCATGAACCTGTAAAACTTTATGAATTCATCTATAAACTGACTTTTTGTCCAAAATATTAACAAATATTAAAAAAAAAAAAAAAAAAAAAAAAAACTTGGTTTAATGTTTCCACTCTAGTTAGTGGGGTTTATAAGATTTTTAAAGAAAATTGACGTATAGCATAATGACATATAAACTTATTCAAGCTAAAGTGGGCGGAGTTTAAAGCCTTAATCGGTGTTGCTAAGTTTCAGGTAAAGCGGTAACCGCGAATGCACAAAAACGTGAAATAAACATATTTTTGATTTTTTCAAACATATAAACATAGTTTTGATTTTTTTCCCCCATTACGACAGTGTAAAATAAGTCATGTTACATATACAATTTATCCAAAAATCTGAAGTCATTTCTACCTGTAGTGTTTTTCCTTAATGTTGAACCTGTGCAATCTGGCAACCCTACAGCTGTTCCAGAGGGAGAGAGGGAAAAGCAGTGATATTCATGCACAGTCCAATCTGGACCAGTCCGATATTGCTTCGTCTCTGGACAATACCAGTACAGAAGACTAATAAATTAAGAGATGATTTAGCATGTTCGTTTCGTTCGTAGTATTATTAAACATATATGGTCTAATATCTGTTAGATAGTACAAGAATTACAGTACAAGTGTACTGTACAGTGTATTAGGAATAGTCTATAGTTTATTTGCGGTTTATTGTTATATAAAGTAAGCGGATTTATCAACAAAACGGCTGACAATATCGAAAAGAGAGGAATATTAAACCACATTGTTGTACCGTAAAGACTGCAGTATATTCCGGGGGAAATTGGAGCGTTAAACCGCATTATTATCCTACTCAAAAAAGCGGAGCATTACAGCGCAGTATCCCACCGATAGGAGCGCAGCGGTTCACCGCATCAGCCTTCACCGGCGTCCCGGCGCCCAGGAGCGGCTTCGGGAGGTACGCGAGTCCCGATGCTCCCGGCCTTCTCCACCCCAGCGGGCCGCAATGGGGGAGACGAAAATTATCTACCACCTGGACGACCAGGAGACTCCGTACCTGGTCAAAGTGCCAGTCCCGGCCGAAGAAGTCACTCTGGCCCACTTTAAACAAGTCCTCAATAAACCCAACTATAAATTTTTCTTCAAGTCAATGGACGATGATTTCGGGTAAGCTTTTAATTCTTATTATTCAGAATTCAGACAGTTGTATGTGACTGCACACACTGTTAGTTATAATATTCATATTATCTAAATAAGACTGGATTCAGAATTCTTTCCTAAATCCTTTCCCACACTATTCCCATTCACACAGCCTGGTTTATTGTTTGGGAAGCGGCTTTGGATTAAATGGGAGATTTTAAATGTTTACATTCTATAGCTTTAGATGAACCATAAATCTGAATACCTTTCAAATACTAAACACATGCATGTTGGAAATGGAGGACATTTTAGCTATATATGGATATTGGTATGAGGATGAGAGTGAGGTTTGCATTTGCAAGTCTGAAGTGTTTTTCCTTTTTCTGTTCTTTTGGGTTTTTTTTCTTTCTTCTGAGGCTCTGAGGAGGTCTGAAGGGGTGTCTCGGGTCAACCAGACACACAGACTCTGCAGGAAAGCAGAGAAGAAAAAGAGCCCTGTTGGTGAAAGAGTGAGGAATGAGCCGGGCTTGGCGCTTGCTCTGTAGGACAGGATGGGAAATTGGTTAAACTAATCCAGTGAGAAATGATCCTCAGCTTGGTTTTAATGTTATACATCTGGAAGGATGGATAATCTGATCATGTGACAGGTTTGATCGTGCAAGTGGATGACACTTGATCCGATTGCATCTATTCGTCAGTCTTTACCCTTAGTCAGATTAGGCTACTTTCAGTGATGCGACTTGATTTGTAATTCATTTTGGATGCTGTTCAAGTAAGATTTGATTAAATAACATGGCTCTATTAATCCCTGCTGGGAAATTAGGCTACAGCAGGAAAAGATAAACCAAGAAAGATACTGTGAATGTGCACCTAAGGATGGGAAATGTATTACTTTTTTAAATTTTTTTTTATCTGATTCGAATTTTTTTCTTACTACTGTAATCTATAAGGCTGAGGCCAGATATTTAATTCTTAGTTTATTCTTAATTCCTGTTTTACTTGTTTTGTACAACCGTAACCCACATAGCCATGTGATCCCTATTGTCTGTGACATGTTACATCCGTAACACAAACATTTCACTCATAATGCTTAATTAATTCCAATACTGTATATAACAAAACAACAAATATGTTAAAACTCCAACTTTTTCTGATATATATATATATATATATATATATATATATATATATATATATATATATATACAGTACTGTGCAAAAGTTTTAGGCACATGCAAAGAAATGCTGTAGAGCGAAGATGCCTTCAAAATACTGAAATTAAATTATTTCTACATTTTAAAAAATACCATAAAGAGCAGTAAACAGTAGTAAATGAAACACAGTCAATATTTGGTGTGACAAAATTTTTAAAATAAAAATGGTAGTCTCCGGTACAATTTGTGCAGTTTTATAAGGAAATGAGCTGGTAAGTTTTATTGAGCTTCTTGCAGAACCAGCCACAGTTCTTCTGGACACTTTGACTTTCGCACTCGCTTCTTACTTTGCAGCAAAACCCAGCAGCCTTCATTGTGTTTACTGTCTGAAAAGTGTCTCTTACATAATATGCTGCTTTGTTTAATGGCATACAAACATTTTTCTGTAACATTTAATTTTGTGCTAGAAAACTAATGTTTGGGAATCTCAGAAAGTTCTTTAAGAATCTCAGCATTTATGTCATCTAACAGAAAAAAGAAAAAAAAACATTAAAAACTTAAATATCAGTAATATGTTCATGAATATCTTGAACACTAGAATATCAAGAAATTAAAATATATAGGAATTTATACAGGAACTTAAATAACCACTCTTTTCAAAGGTGGTCTGCAGAAAAGCATCTCAAGATGCACAACACATCGACAGCTAAAGAGTGTAAAAACGTCACCTGGTCATTTTTCCAGTTCCGGTGCGCCTGTGTCCACTGTAGCCTTGAATTCCTGGTCTTGGTTGACAGGAATCAAACCTAATGTGGTCTTGAAGCTCATCCGCATCAAGGTTAGACATGTTTGGCCTTCCAAGATGCTTTTCTGCTCACCACTATTGTAAAGAGTAGTTAATTGAGTTACCATAACCTTCTTGTCAGCTCAAACCAGTCTGGCCGTTCTCCTCTGACCTCTTTAATCAACAAGGTGTTTCGGCCCGCAGAACTGCAGCTTGCTGGATGTTTTTTGTTTTTTTGCACCGTTCTGTCTAAACCCTAGAGACTGTTCCGGGAAGCATCACAGCTAACATTAACCTTACATTCTCTACATAATCACATCATCAAGACTGCATTAATCATTTATGCTGTTAGCATCAAGCCATCCCATCCACAGACATACACTAGGGTAATTGAGGTCAAATTGTGTTTTTCCTCACCCTGCTAGGATTTTCTTATTAGCTTGTTCGTTCTTGTTGGTACCTCAGGGAACTACTGACAGGTCTTGAATGTTACATAGTTAAGTAAATAAAATAGCTGTTGTCGGGTAATTTTATTTTATTTTTTTCTCTGGAGGAAATTGCTTTTGTTCCTGATGGCTACTATAGCCATCAGGAACAAGAAGCTTAGAATCAGAGGTAGGCAATGAATATTGCATTAGGGCATGTATTATATTATGTTGAACTCATTAACGGCTTTTACACACACTCGCAGAAAAAAAAGGGTACTAAACAATATAATTCCTTGTCCAATTATGTACCTTAAATCATATTTAAGGCACAATATAGCCATGTTTCCATTTACGAAAGATAACGATACCACCCCAGTGACAAACAAAGGTACTGTTTAGTAGAGGTCGTCCGATAGTGGATTTTACCGATACCGATAACTAAGTTGGGCAGTACCTGCCGATAACCGGTTAATCAACCGATACTGATTCATACTGAACGAAAATATAACATGCAAAGTAAAATATTGCTGAACTTTATTAAAAAAATAAACAGTACTGACTGTACCATGAAAATGCACTGCAATATTGATATATTAACTGTTAATAAATATTAAAGTAAATAAAAGATATAGATCCAACCAGAACCAAAAAGTAATACTCCAAATATATATATTCTGTATTGTATACATATAAAGAGACATCCAAAATGAATCAAAAAACACTTCAGTGTTAAAAAACACTTTGTCAGTAATAGTTTTTATTTCACCTCTCCAGTGCTGTACAATGAACGCGGACCCTTCTCAGCCACTCCCGCAAGGACGCAAGCGAGAAAAACTGTCGGTGTGGATTTTTGCCGATAACCGATAGTTCCAGCAATTGGTTATCGGTGCCAATTAATCAGTGGACCTCTACTGTTTAGTACCTTTTTCTTTCCCCTGAGAGTGCACTTTAACCATACCTGCTGCACCTGCTTCTAGCTTATTTCCTTATACCTCATGTATATCTCATGAAACACCTGTTGTGATAGATTGGTTTCTAAAGACCCCATTGCTAAATATAAATTCATACAAAGTTTGCATTTTTTGGCATGGGTAGATTCTCTCACATGCATCTGCCATGTTTTGCGGCTAGGCCACACACACACACACACACACACATATATGTCATGTCCAGGTAAACAGCAAGCAGCCATTCACTCCAGCTCATATGATTAAACAGAACCAGACATGTGGTCTGCTGTGTACACTCTGTTGTCATAAGTCTGAGTAGCTCATTTGGAAGATGTTCTGGTCATCATTTTTAGAACATATTCAACTTGCGCACAGTTATTAATTTGGACACTACAAAATATTGTTACCTCCCCTGAATTCTGTTTGACTGAAATTTTGAAGGTGCGCTAGACAGAATTTGGGCTTTAGTGGGTTTCAGAGTGAATTCCAAAAACAATTTGAATGATTTGTTTTTCTCCTGGCCCCCACCTCCCATTCATACTCATGCACCCTAAGCCTTCCATAATCCCATATTTAGACAGCTTCGCTAACAATCATCTCAGTTGCTGCGTCCCAATTCGCCCACTGTCCGTCCTAAATAGTATCCGAGATCAGAATTAGTGTGTCCCAAATGGTAGTATGTTGAAAGGAGTACCCCAAAGGTACCCGGATGAGCTACTATTTCCGGTAGATTTTTTGAAGTGTTGATCCGCGGACACTTTTTCAGCTAATATTGCTCACAACTCCTTACGCAAGAGAGGAGGAGTTTTGTGACCGTTTGCTTCGTTGAATTCAATCTGTGAACATGGCGGCCGAGTGTAAGAATAATGAATGAACAACTAGGCAACAACGTTCTCTTCCGTTACATGACGCATGAGTATGTCCCAGTACTTGCATACTCTTTTGCTACACACTCAAAAGTATGTACTTTTTCTTCACAAAAAGAGTACATACTTTTAGTGCATATTATAAGTAGGCGAATTGGGCTGCAGCAAATGTACTTGGGCTGTTATGTAAAGAATAAACCACGTCAGGAGGGTGCGATACGACCCGACCGAAGGAGTAGTCACTGTTACCACAGTAATGAAGTGGATTATTTTCCTTTAACAGCACGTTTAGAAATGTTTTACTCGTGTTACGCTACAGTGTTTTGCCAGTGATTACAATTTTTAATTTATTAATGAACGACACGTTATACTTTTTAACCATTTATAGTTACATTAAGTGTTGTGGAACCTTCGCAAAGCAAGTTTGCGTTATAGCAGCTGTAAATAGTCATTCCCTCACCAGCCTCCCCCCCATCTTGAATGTAATAAAACAAAAATGCAGAAAACATACTGACCATTACAAAGCGCTGACACTGGAGACTCCTTACATAAATGTTAAATAAACATGTCCTAGCAGAAAGCTCCACGATATCAACACATTTTGTAATCCATTTATTATTAGCTTTAGATTATCTGGATTGTCTGCCATACAGTACCCTGTGAATGAGTTGTTACTATAGAAACAATAACGTATTAGAACGAGCACATTAATATAAACCTGTCAGTGCTGCTGTTAATGAACCATCAACTTCTGACCAATCAGATTCGAGAATTCAACACCGCTGTGGTCTAAGATAAATGTACTAGAACAGTAAATATGCGAAACACTGACACTTGATTTGTTTTATTTTAGACACCCAGATTAGCAGTTTACCATTTTAGCTATGTTATTTTATTAATGTAGCTAATTTTGGGTTTACTCATGTTTAATTTCTTTTGGTGCTGTTGTGATATTTAGCAGCAAATTGTGCTTTCCCCTACCCAGTGATTGTATACTGGGTATATGGTAATTGTATACTGGAGCGGATTTCACCATGTTTGTGTTTCTGAGCTATAAAGGCGTGGCATGTTAATAACATGATGACTGACAGAATGGGGGGGAAAAAACATGTAGTCCAGCATGAAATTGTTACACTTGCTTTCCATGTTCTTTATAATTGGAAGCATGAAGCATAAGTCATATTTAATTTTTAACAAACTAAAAGTAAATCATTGTGGCAACATAAAATATTAACTAACATAATGTGAATTATAGGAAATATAATACATTTTTCTCACTGTGTATTTGTGTTGAATATTTACTATTTAGTAGTTTAACTTTAATATTCGAAATGACTTGAAAAATGTTAAATAACAGTTATACATCTTTAATATATTTAATATATAAAAATATTTATAGACCAGTTTGTTTATTTATTCTCTATATAAAATACATTTAAAAAAAATTCAGATATAATTTTATAATTACAATTTTGTAAAAAAAAAAAAAAAGAAATCACCATTCATCACAATTTTGATGAAAAGTCTGTTTAGTTAAATTAATATTTTTTGTTAAATTATTCTGTTGTCCCAATAATCAGACTAATATTTTGTAGTCTTCAACTTGCACAAAATTGTTATTATTGCCATTTCCGAACATTTTCGCGCTCCTATGAAATGCTGCCCAACAACAACAGATAACATGTAGGGGCTGTATATTTTAAAATATTAGAAAATCATTGTGGTAAGAAAATGTTGTATCATTACCTCCCTGTTGAATTGCATTTCTGGTACTCATGTGAAGCAATATTGGAAGGACTGATATTATTTAAATGAATTATATGAATGCAGGATGTTTTTAATTGAAATTTGTTTCATGTTTCTACATTCCATTGTCCTGATGTGGATTAATTTCACATATGCAATCGTTGTTGAATCTTTTTTTCCCCTAAGCAAATTATGTTTCCACATCAGCATCTCACTTCCAGTAACATGCTCAAACATACTTCTCATATTTATTCAGAAGGACTCAGATTAGTGTTTGGCAGCCACCTGGTGTGTCTTTGCTGAGCTGTTTCACTGCTTGCTAAGTCGAATAACAGTTTGTTTGGAAAATGGCTGATCAGTGGTGTAATGGAATGGTTCAGCTAAAAAATTTCCCTCAACCCAAAAGTAGTCTGGTTTTGGTGGAGCACTGAGGGTAACATACAGTGCCCTCCACTAATATCGGCACCCTTGGTAAATATGAGCAAAGAAGGCTGTGAAAAATTGTCTTTATTGTTTAAACTTTTGATCTTTCAAAAATTTAAACAATAAATACTCTGCTCTCATGGATATCAAACAATTGCAAACAAAACACAGGTTTATCCAAAAAAAAAATTTGTTAAATATAGGTGTACAACAATTATTGGCACCCTTTTAGTCAATACTTTCTGCTACCTCCCTTTGCCAAGATAACAGCTCTGAGTCTTCTCCTATTATGCCTGATGAGGTTGGAGAATACACGGCAAGGGATCTGAGACCATTCCTCCATACAGAATCTCTCCAGATCCTTCAAATTTCGAGGTCCACGCTGGTGGACTCTTCTCTTCAGTTCACCCACAAGTTTTCTATGGGTTTCAAGTCAGGGGACTGGGATGGCCGTGGCAGGACCTTGATTTTGTGGTCAGTAAACCATTTTGTGTTGATTTTGATGTAGGTTTTGGATCATTGTCCTGCTGGAAGATCCAACCACGGCCCATTTTAAGCCTTCTGGCAGAGGCAGTCAGGTTTTCATTTAATATCTGTTGATATTTGATAGAGTCCATGATGCCATGTATCCTAACAAAATGTCCAGGTCCTCTGGCAGAAAAACAGCCCCAAAACATTAAAGAGCCGCCACCATATTTAACCGTGGGCATGAGGTACTTTTCCATATGGCTACCTCTCTGTGTGCACCAAAACCACCTCTGGTGTCTATTGCCAAAAAGCTCTATTTTGGTTTCATCTGACCATAGAACCCGATCCCATTTGAAGTTCCAGTAGTGTCTGGCAAACTGAAGACACTTGAGTTTGGTTTTGGATGAGAGTAGAGGCTTTTTTCTTCAAACCCTTCCAAACAACTTGTGGTGATATAGGTGACTTTAGATTGTAGTTTTGGAGACTTTCCGACCCCAAGACACAACTAACTTCTGCAATTCTCCAGCTGTGATCCTTGGAGATTTTTTGGCCACTCGAACCATCCTCTTCACAGTGCGTTGAGACAATATAGACACACATCCAATTCCAGGTTGATTCATAACATTTCCAGTTGACTGGAACTTCTTAATTATTGCCCTGATGGTGGAAATGGGCATTTGTATTAATGTAAAGTTTTAGCTTGAAGTTTATATTTGTAACATTTCAGTTTATGGATTTTATTTTAAATAAATGAAAAAAAGGTATTGAAAGTTTTCCCCCGTCCGATTAATCGAAAAACAATCGGCCAATCGTTATGAAAATAATCGTTAGTTGCAGCTATAATTTGATGCATTTCTTTGAATAGACTTGAGAATGAGATAGACTTGCGTTACTTGTTAGCTACTTGTAGCTGCAGTGCAAAAATAAAGATTCAAACACCAAACATATCCTGATTGATTTACTACATTTGTGGTAAGATGGGGAATGTGTACATTTCATTTTTATCCTGAGCCATTCCTGAACAAGTTTACAGAAACTCAAGTGCTGGGAATGTCAGGCCCTCAAGTCCTTAACCCAACTACTTCAACTACATGAAGCTACATGCATGGGTTAGAATCTGCCTCAGTTGTAAGTCAGTTTAGATAAGAATGTTGGCCAGATGAATACATGTAAAATATAAAGGTGTTCAGCTGACATGCACTGTATAGAGACTTACGTTCACATGGAAAGTTTACTCTGGAGCCAGATCTGTCTTTTCAGGAACAAACTATAAACTGAAGTTAAGATGGAACAGAGTTCAATTGGACAAATGGCAGAGGGAAATCGTGCAAATCTCAGGCTATGTCAAATTAAACAAGTTAACAGTGCAAATTGAACTGCGTTTTTCTTCTAACGTGAATATACACGTCAGTAGGGTTGTAATGATACACTCCAGTCACGATTTGATTCGAGCCAATTCTCAGATTATTTTAATATATTAATCTCAAATTATTTGTATTTCAAAATCTGAATGAAGAAAAAATATAACTGAAAATACCTTTTTTTCTGAACAATGCAAAACAATGGGCATTTTTGTCTGTATGAAAATGAACAGAGGTTTAATATTGTAAACGAAATGTACTACAGGTTCACTGTATCTTAAAAATAAATAAATAAATGTATCAATTCTCCAAAAATTCGATTGAATAAACAATGACACACTCTCTCTGACCTGGGAAAAATGATTGTTTGAAACCTAATGAGCTCTGTAGCAGCTCTGTAGCAGCGAATGAGGCGTCATTTAATGTTTTTTTTTAACAGAGCTCCAAAGTCGGCTAAAAAGTTTCCGGGGCCTCTTTCTCGGGCACTGTAGAGTGCAGTGGTGTGGGGCTGCTGTCGTTTGAAAGCTACTGACGAGTTCTTTTTAACGGTAATAATGTGGTTGTGTAACCATATAACCTATAATTTGTGTTGGTCGTTATCAGGCTATCGGCCACTTCACAAGAGCAGATTCCCAGTAATGGCGCAGGCTCTCCAAGAAAGAATGCGATCACGTGACCAGCGTCCTCTATACATTTCAACTCTATGGGTTGCGTAGCTTGGGACCTCAGACAGTGCAGTTGTGAAATTAGATGCATAATTAATAGAATGCTTCCATAATGCACATCGTCACGTTTTTGCATCGCGTCACGATGCATCGTTACACCCCTAGTTTTCTGGTATTGTTCTATAAACCCGTGCAATGCTCTAATTGCTCTCATTTTGTGCGATCCTGTAAAATAATAAAACAGTATTTTACTGCAAATTTACAGCAGATGTTTGCAGAGTGAAACCGCAAAACCAAAACAATGAAAAACTAATTGCTTATTTTAAACCTAAACCAACTTTGCTAATGTATTTAAACATTAAACTGTATTTAAATACTCACTTGCCTGTCAATCACCTTTAGATTTATTGCAAATCTTCAAGCAAGGCATCATCTCAGTCAATCTTTAGTGCCTTTTAAAGAACTTTTAATTTACATTTCATCTGTCACCCCTCTGCACCTTGTCAGCAATTACTCTGTCATTTATGCCAACATGATTGACAGTAAGTGGGATGGGATAAAATGGGACGGTTGATAAATGAGACCCCCAGGTATTAGAGATCTTATATTTGTAGATACCTGATAACTGTAATGACTGTTACTCCTGGAAACCGTAGCTGTGAGAGTCTTTAGTTTTGTATGATTACACATTCTCCTGTTTTTGGTTTGGTAGAAAGACAAGGTAGGCATTGTGTTTTCTTTTCTTTTCTTTTCCTTTTTCTTTCGATCAGTGTGAGCAGGCCGACATCTCAGCGTCACTTATGTTTATTGTTTAGGTGTTACTCAACCCAAAGCTATTTTCCAGCACCAAGCTTCCATCCAAATATTTTCCAGTCAGAGCAGCAAAACTATGAATCCCTTTGAGTCTTTTTGTTTTATGATTACGCTCCTCACTCACCTGATAGAAAGAGCCTTTTCTGCTGATTTGTACTGCTAAGTAGCTTAATAAATGTAATAAGTGTTATAAAAAAAAAAAAAAGAAGCATTGTTTTGTTCCTAAATTGGCAGAATAACTCTGGTAATCATGGTCATTATTTTAGCCATTGTTATGCAAACCTAAAATGTGGCGAATAAGGCATAAGGAAATTGGGATGAATTAAACAGTGGAACGGAGTATAAAGATTTGGTGATGTTTCTTTGACCATAAAAACCTGCACTTGCTGAAATATGTATGTGGATGAGATCTGTGCAGTGTGTAACAGAATGAGAAGGATATGCCATTGAAGGCAACTTGAGCGAAGAAGAGGGATATCCTCGTTTTATGTTGCAACATTTTCACTGAAGACGCTGTAGTGATAAATTCACAGCTAATGCAGAAGTACAGTACTTTTAGGCACCCTATTTTTTTTTTTTTAGTACAAACTATGTTATAGATTTTTTTTATTTTATGACGTCTACATTATCAAGTCAGTACCAAAAACATTTTAGATTCCCAAACATTAGTTTTCTAGCACAAAATGAAATGATACGGAAAAATGTTTGTATGTCATTAAAGAAAGCAGCATATTACGTAAGAGACACTTTTCAGACAGAAAACACAATGAAGGCTGCTGGGTTTTGCTGCAAAAAAAAGAAGCGAGTGCGAAAGTCAAAGTCTCCAGAAGAACTGTGGCTGGTTCTGCAAGATGCTCAATAAAACTTTCCTTATAAAACTGCACAAATTGTACCAGAGACTACTATTTTAATTTTAATTTTTTTGTCACACCAAATATTGCCTTTGTTTCATTTACTACTGTTTACTGCTCTTTACGGTATTTTTTTTTAAATGTAGAAACATTTAATTTCATTATTTTGAAGCTTGGGATTATTATTATTATTTTGAATGAGAATACTTCTCATACTTTCACAGCACTGCAAATAAAAAGTACATCCTCTGCTAATGTTTTCAGTAATTAAAAGTCATTCTTACACACAGTTAGAACTGCACTCTGATAAATGAGAGTCCTGGTGTCTAAAGTCAAACAGTTACCACAAACAAAAGTAGCCAAACTGCTGGAATATACAAATGAGGTTAACTCAGAGCTGATACCTCCAAAGTACAAGGGGGTTCGGCTTCTGTACCTGTATCTGAGGAGGCGATGGCAGGGCTCTCGGACAGATCCTTATTTTTATCGTATGGGTGAAGAGACGGAGAATAGAACAGAAATCAGTGTTGAAACAGATCTAAATTTTTTTGGCTGAACAGGAAAAGGATTTATACCAGCTGGCTGCATCCTGCTCATGGTGTGTATGTGTTGGGGGGTGGGGGGGGGCTGTTGTTCTCTCACAGCAGCTGCCTGGACTATGTGGTCATTAACATCATGATTATCATCCCAACACACACATGGCATGGACAGATGGAGGACCAGGCCCTGTTTGGGCGCCATATTGAATGGAGAAGACTTTAACCATCTCGTCTTGAAAGTAAACATATAAAGTCCTTCGTCTGAGCTTCAGGGTGTTTTCACACTTGGCCTGTACACTCGTTCACACACAGGACTGAATCTGGGTTCATTGGAGGCGTGGCTTATAATCGTAGGCTTGCTTTCACATGGAAGAATTCCTTCTGAATCGGGGATCGATTGCAAGACTTACGGTCAAGCAGCGAGGAACAGTGCTTTTTGGATTCTCATATAAGGAGAAGATTTTTAGCCATGCAGCCCAGTGTGAGATGATGCTCCAACCTCGTCATGCTCTCAGTGTAAGCACTCGCACCACAAACCTGAGCTAATTACAGCGCTCCAGTCCTGTAAAATTCTGGTTTACATATCAGTGATGCTATCCAGGGGGCATGGTGGCTTAGTGGTTAGACCGTTTGCCTCATACCTCTGGGGTTGAGGGTTCAACTCCTGCCTCCGCCCTGTGTGTGCTGAGTTGCATGTTTTCCCATGCGCTGTAGGCTGATTTGCTTTCCATCGTGTGTGAATGTGTGTGATTGTGCCCTGCGATGAGTTGGCACCCTGTCCAGGGTATCCCCCGCCTTGTGCCCCGAGGTCCCTGAGATAGGCTCCAACCTCCCGCGACCTCGTGTACGATAAGCAGTATGGAAAAATGGACGGATATCGAGAGCCGATAGCTGCCACACATCACATGGAAACAATCTCCAGACCACCGTTTTCAAGAGACCACTCCTGATCTCGAACACAGCGTTCATACACGGTGTAAAAAGGACCTCAGAGCCCAGTGTAATCTAGCGCTCAGTGTTATGATGTGTGTAACACACACTGCTGCCCACTGCACTAAATCTGTTAGATCACCCCATAATCACATTAGTCTGAAATAACGCTTCGTTCCTGCTGATGGAGTTTTAACTGTGTGACTGGGAAAGAGAAAAAAAAACAGCACGGCAGAAGCGTGTCATTGACAAATCCAGAAATCGTATGTTTTGTTGGGTCGTGGTGAGTGTGAGTCATAAATATTGACCTCACTGTAATTTTGCCGCTGGATTAGGACTGCAGAGCCGATCCATTTGGCATGTCCTCCATCTCTCTCTCTTACTCCGTCTTTCCGTCTTTCTGTCTTCTTCCATCACTTCAGCACTCTGAACACTTTCTCTTGTCTCTCTCACATTCTCTTTCACTCTGTCTATCTATCTATCTATCTATCTATCTATCTATCTATCTATCTATCTATCTATCTATCTATCTATCTATCTATCCATTTGTCTTGCTACACCACTTACGTTTTTTGTCTGTATCATTTAGATTCTTTCTTCACCAGTCAGTCAGAAGACAGAAAAAAACAATAATTGTGAAGATGGCATGCTGATGGGAGAAAAAGCAAACATAAAATAATTTTGCTACATATCTCACACACACACACACACACACACACACACACACACACACACACACACACACACACACACACACACACTCCTTTATACATATGTGAGAATTGGGCAAACAAACATTCTGTTACAGTCTATTACTAAATCTATTACTATTTTTCTCTTTCTTTTCTCTCTCTCTCTCTCTCTCTCTCTCTCTCTCTCTCTCTCTCTCTCTCTCTCTCTCTCTCTCTCCATTACACTCTCTCTATCTTTTTTCACTACTTGTTTCCTCTCTCTCTCTCTCTCTCTCTCTCTCTCTCTCTCTCTCTCTCTCTCTCTCTCTCTCTCTCCATTACACACACTCTCTCTCTCTCTCTCTCTCTCCTTTACTACTTGTTTTCTCTCTTCACTACTTTCACTACTTGCTCTCTCTCTCTCTCTCTCTCTCTCTCTCTCTCTCTCTTTAACTACTTGTTTTCTCTCTCTCTTCACTACTTTCACTACTTTCACTACTTGCTCTCTCTCTCTCGCTCTCTCTCTGTCTCTCTCTCTCTCTCTCTCTCTTTAACTACTTGTTTCCTCTCTCTTTTCACTACATTGTCTCTTTATCTCTATCTCTATCTATCTCCACTACACACACTCTCTCTCTCTCTCACTTTCTTTCTCTCTCCACTACTCTCTCTCTCTTCCTTTGGCCTTTGGCTGTACTGCAGATCTGCAGATGATGGGCATTTAAATGGCTGGTATTTCTTTTAAGCTATATCTGGCAACATCACATCATGATCTTGCTAGAGGTTTGCGTGTGAGAGAGAGAGATAGCGAGAGAGAGAGAGAGAGAGAGAGAGAGAGAGAGAGAGATGGAGTGGTCAGCATGGCCCTGGCTTGTTTGAGCGGTTGAGGTTCTTTCATTTTGCAGGCTGTTTCTTCATCTCAGGCTGAATAACTGTTTCTTCATGAGGCTGACCTACTTTCCCTGCTTTATTTTCCTGCCGTGTTCAGTGCCTGCTGGGGTTTGAAACTATGAGCCTGTGTGTATTTGGGAATATTTGCATTACGGTATTTGTGTGCACTTTGTTGCATATTTGCATTGTGTGTGTGTGTAATCTCTTTGGATCATTAATCCAAAAATTGTCTTGTCTGTGTGTGTGTGTTTTGCAGTGTGTTTGACAGGGATAGCAGTCCCTTCGTTTTACTTCTAGCAATCCATCGCCCTCGTTCTCTCTCTCTCTTGTCTCTTTCTCTTCTTCCGCTCCCCTTCCGTGGGGGTTCAGGGCTCTTATTTGTCTGCTCTTGTCTGGAGTAAATCTAATCATAGTGGCCTGTGAAGACAGGATTCCTCTTTATTAGCGGTCAACTCTGCCTACAAATCAGGCCTGTCCACACACACGGGCACACACACACACACACACACACACACACACACACACACACACACACACACACACACACACTGACTGGATATAGTGGAATAGTTCCACTGGGAATGCATGCCCAGGATAGTGTGTGTGTGTGTGTGTGTGTGTGTGTGTGTGTGTGTGTGTGTGTGTGTGTTTGTTTGTGCACAGTGGCAAGGCTAAAGTCAGACCATGAGCAAACAGTTTATAATAGAAGTAAAACCCAAGAAATGATAAGCCTTTACTAGGAGTTTGAAATATGGAGCTACTTTTGTGCCAACGGTGTTAAACCCCTGCCCACAAACATATTTTTAACGGCCATATTTACTACCATTTTGCACCGTCACAAACTCTATTTTATCACAAAAGTTCACTTAAGCTGGGTTGCCACGTTGAGATATTTTACACCGAATTGAGTTCGGTTTGAATCAATGTTGCGGTTGGAAAAGTGAAGTCGGTTCATGCGCAAGAAAAAGAAGAGATATGTATCTTCCTCTTCTGGGATTGTGTCAAGTCTTTTTGTGTGGCTTTTCGGGTGGAAATATTGCTGAGACCTGGCAACCCTGCACACCAGTGAAAGCTTGACCAGAGAGCTAATGTTTCATTTAACTAGCCCTTTTTAACTTTGTTTCATTCTAATGCACAGCTTTTTTTTCGGTATATGCTATTAAGCGTCTGGATCATTATTGAGTTTCAGCTGTATAATGTTAAATGTTTTAATCAATTGAAAGTGGAAACCCAAGACGCATAGCCTATTCAGGCATTGCTTGTTTCGACTGTATCGTATTGAGACACCACTGTATAGAAGGTATCATATCAAATTAGAATTTTGTGTACCGTTACACCCTACCAATGAGCGATCAAAACCGATTTGAGAACATATTGCCTGTAAAGCCACGTTATTCAGAATTATTGGAAGAAATCAAAAACAGTTGGAGCCCCAAACCAAAAGCAGTTGGCCGCATTTCGCTTTCTGTCCTCTGCTTCGTTTTCATCATTCAGTGGTGCTGGAATTTCAGTCTTCTTTGAATTCCAAATATATTCCAAATGTGCAATAGATGAAGGTCATGAACGTGTGTTTTGAAATTGGCAGAAATTGCCCAAAGCGGCTTTTGACACTGGGATGACCATGTTAAAGGGGAAAAACTGTAATTCCCATTTTTTGACCCCAGGTCAGAATTTTTGTATGAGGTGGTTGACTTCATGAACATACCATGTGCCCAAGAAAAAGAAATTCTTAAAATCTGAATTGTAGTTTATAGTTATTTACTGATAAATTACTATACCAGCTTCAGGCCATTAGAAAAAGGAGTGCTAATATTTAACATGAACACAGCTAAATGATAACTCGAGTTAAAATTAGGCAAAAACTACAACCACATATTTATATATTAAACTGTCCAGAGAACTTGTGCCCACTGTAGCCTCAAGATTCCTGTTCTTGGCTGAGAGGACTGGAACAGGAAGTGATCTAGGTTCACTGTTTTGTGTGTATAATCTTTTCTGCACAGCACAGTGAGTGTTCGCCCATCTGGCACAAGGTTCGACATGTTGTGCGTTCTGAGATGCTTTTCTGCTCAGCACGGTTGTAAAGAGTGATTATTTGAGTTATCATAGCCGTCCTGTCAGCTCGAACCAGTCTGGCCGTTCGACTCTGACATCTCTTATCAACATATCGTTTCCACACACAGAGCTCTCACTCAGTGGATGTTAGCGTGCTTAATCCCAGCAGATCAGCAGTTTCTGAAATACTCAAACTAGCCCGTCTAGCATTGCCAAACATGCCATGGTCAAAGTCACTGAGATCACATTTTTCCCCGTTCTAATGTTTAATGTGAACATTAACTTTTTTTTTTTTTTCTTTTTCTAAAATGTCCTGTTTCTATAATTCACCACAAAAACATCTGCATAACACTTTCTTACCCATTTCTCCAAGGGTGCCAATAATTCTGGAGCCGACTTATTTTTTTTCCTGTCTTTTTCTAAAATTTGGTTGTTGGCAAACTTTTATTGGCGAGTTCTTTCACAACGTGGACAAATTCCAGTGAAATCTTGAGGGAGACGTCTTCTGACTCGCAGCCATGAACCGTGGCAAGTCATATAATATGACACGACAATCTGAAGCTATAGCTGGCTACCTCTTAATACTTTTGGCACAAAATAAACTTCGTCATTGCAGAGAAACATTTTTTTCTGCTCAGCGATGTGCAATCTTTACACTGTACACTACCGAGTTAATTGTATCCTCAAATGACCCTATAACACAAAAATCCCCACGATTAGGTTTGGCTGTAGAGATCTATTTTATTGCCAGGTGTAAGCATTCCTACACATGTGAGGGGGTTGTGAGGAGTCCAAAAAAATCCCCCTAGAGGAACAAGCTGCGGGATTTCACATTTTTAGGAGCACCAATATTATCGAAACACTTTTTTTTGGTTGTGTTTTCTCAAGTGGAATTATTACATGTAGTCAGTAAAGACCACAGTGGTGAGTTTCAGAGAGCTTTCTGGAAAAGAGGCTGGGGAGGAGTTGAGAGAACTTGAGGATGACTATGAGGGCCAAAAGCAGCAGAAACAAGGGCGCATTGGAGAAGGGCTTTAGATCAGGGCAAGCTGTAAAGCTGTTATTTCCTAGCCTGGGTAGAATTAAAGCCGTGCTGGAGCACTGTGAAATCCACTCGGTTACTGAAAACTCAGAAGAATTGTGACACAGTGTTCAGTATTCCAAATGCATTTCCAAATAATGTAGACTAGAAGTGGGCGATATGACAAAAATATCATATCACAGTTTTCAAAGACATTGCTACAATACATATCACGGTATGTATACAGGTGCATCTCAATAAATTAGAATGTCGTGGAAAAGTTCATTTATTTCAGTAATTCAACTCAAATTGTGAAACACGTGTATTAAATAAATTCAATGCACACAGACTGAAGTAGTTTAAGTCTTTGGTTCTTTTAATTGTGATGATTTTGGCTCACATTTAACAAAAACCCACCAATTCACTATCTCAACAAATTAGAATATGGTGACATGCCAATCAGCTAATCAACTCAAAACACCTGCAAAGGTTTCCTGAGCCTTCAAAATGGTCTCTCAGTTTGGTTCACTAGGTAAGCCATAAACATTCATTGCCAAAGAAGCTGGCTGTTCACAGAGTGCTGTATCCAAGCATGTTAACAGAAAGTTGAGTGGAAGGAAAAATTGTGGAAGAAAAAGATGCACAGCCAACCGAGAGAACCGCAGCCTTATGAGGATTGTCAAGCAAAATCGATTCAAGAATTTGAGTGAACTTCACAAGGAATGGACTGAGGCTGGGGTCAAGGCATCAAGAGCCACCACACACAGACGTGTCAAGGAATTTGGCTACAGTTGTCGTATTCCTCTTGTTAAGCCACTCCTGAACCACAGACAACGTCAGAGGCGTCTTACCTGGGCTAAGGAGAAGAAGAACTGGACTGTTGACCAGTGGTCCAAAGTCCTCTTTTCAGATGAGAGCAAGTTTTGTATTTCATTTGGAAACCAAGGTCCTAGAGTCTGGAGGAAGGGTGGAGAAGCTCATAGCCCAAGTTGCTTGAAGTCCAGTGTTAAGTTTCCACAGTCTGTGATGATTTGGGGTGCAATGTCATCTGCTGGTGTTGGTCCATTGTGTTTTTTGAAAACCAAAGTCACTGCACCCGTTTACCAAGAAATTTTGGAGCACTTCATGCTTCCTTCTGCTGACCAGCTTTTTGAAGATGCTGATTTCATTTTCCAGCAGGATTTGGCACCTGCCCACACTGCCAAAAGCACCAAAAGTTGGTTAAATGACCATGGTGTTGGTGTGCTTGACTGGCCAGCAAACTCCCCACACCTGAACCCCATGGAGAATCTATGGGGTATTGTCAAGAGGAAAATGAGAAACAAGAGACCAAAAAATGCAGATGAGCTGAAGGCCACTGTCAAAGAAACCTGGGCTTCCATACCACCTCAGCAGTGCCACAAACTGATCACCTCCATGCCACGCCGAATTGAGGCAGCAATTAAAGCAAAAGGAGCCCCTACCAAGTATTGAGTACATGTACAGTAAATGAACATACTTTCCAGAAGGCCAACAATTCACTAAAAATGTTTTTTTTTATTGGTCTTATGAAGTATTCTAATTTGTTGAGATAGTGAATTGGTGGGTTTTTGTTAAATGTGAGCCAAAATCATCACAATTAAAAGAACCAAAGACTTAAACTACTTCAGTCTGTGTGCACTGAATTTATTTAATACACGAGTTTCACAATTTGAGTTGAATTACTGAAATAAATGAACTTTTCCACGACATTCTAATTTATTGAGATGCACCTGTATATTACTAAAAAAAATTCCCAGAAGTATAGTAGTGTTGCATGTAAAAAAAAAAACAAAAAAACAAGATATATAAAATATTGTAAACTTTTAAAGAGGAAGTGCCAGATTTGAAAGTCCCCATGAAGTGTGTTGAAACGCACAGCGTTATTTGATGTGTTGACGTAATTTTCACTCAAACAGGAAGTCAGGGAGGAACATACTGAGTGGCTCCTCCACCTTTTTAAATAGTCATTAGCTTACCTCACAGCCTGGGCTACAGGGGCGGTCACACTAGACTTTCAGCATGCAAAATTTCTTCGGAGACCACTGTGAATATGGGCAGCAATTGGATGACATCACGCACCAAGGCGTTGGGTTTTTAAAAAATAATTTTACAAATATTTGTTTCAATGTTAAAATATACCATCTGTTGCTGTATGCAGTGACACCGCAATCCAGGCAGCTTCTCTTTTGATGATTTTGATTTTATATTCTTTTAAAGCTGTGTTGTATAAAACAGGATGGTGCGACACCGCCATAATCAGTGCTTCCTCCATCTTGGATTTTCTAAAGAGGTCATGCCGTGATGATACGAATTCACAGGTCAGAGTTCACCAAACTTCAACTTTGGAACGCAGCGAAATGCGAAACTTGACAGTGAGTACCATGGAAAAATGCATGTCACAAGGCCATGAGCTGGCCAGAATGAATTCCACTTCCTTCTTAATCAACTTACAGTTGGAAAACGGAATACAGCGCACGCGTTCGAACAGCCAAAGACACATTTACGACCCCTGCTTGCTGATATGATTCCTCTCACTCAACAAGGCCAACTTCGGCAAGGTGAAGTTTATAATGTTGGGGGCGGGACACTTCAGATTCTAGAGAGCACTTTATTGGACAGAAAATCTGATGAGAAGCTGAAGTGCAGAATGATGTCTTCAAAACTGTTGATCCGTATTGGTGGTAGAGAGAGACTGTACATTATAGCTAGCTTGTAGATAAGCTTAAGGCTAACATAAAAGCCACAAAACCTCAATTTTGATTTCATGTCCTTTCATGGGGACTGCTTCCTGTCAGTTTGTAATTATTAAAAAAAAAAAAAAACATCAAATCATTTAATAAAAATGGTATCATCATGGACATTCTAAATTATCATTTGAGGGAATTTGTGGCCAGCATTTTGGTGGAAAACGCAATTATAGTTTTATAGTTTTATTGCCATTATTTCGAGTTGTGGCAAATAAAATAATTGACGTTATTAATATCAATAATGTTTATTGTTAAACTTGTACGAAGACGTATAAGTATACAATGCAATACAATATCACATTGTAGCGCATGATACAAAATTTTGAGTAGTGCTTCCTAAGTATATATAGCTCTAAAATTGTTGCGGAAACAAATAATAACAATTATTCTTCAAATTAAAAAAATCCTGTCCACTGTTTGTGCATTCTTCAACAAGAGGCAAATGAAGTAGTGATACAAAATGAAGGACCCAAGCATAACCCAGTGGGGCAATAATAAAGGAAGATAATCTTCATTTCCATGGTTAATATGAAGAAGTTTTCCTAGGGGACCTCATTTCCTCGAATACACTAGAGGGGCTGGTTAATTAGGTGACACTGAATGAGGTGAGATAACTAAAACACGGAAACATACACAGTCTATGCTTCCAAGACTGGGAATGAGAACAAACGTGTCGGCCCTAATTATCATACACAGACATAACACAATGGGAATTTTGAGTGTCAGTTATAGTAGTTACCTCCTTGGGGGTTAAAAGTAATAAAATAAGAAGTTGTTACATTATAATAATGTATATTCTTATTATATTACTTTTAACCCCCAGTAATTAGAGTCATGCATTAGGAAAAGGCGTGTACAGATAATCAGCTATACACAATGAGAGGGGGAGGAGAGGAGGGTGCATCAGGAGGAAGCGTTTTTGGACAATATTTGCGCTCCTCGGATAATCAGAAGGCAGCTGATTTCTAAAGTGCGTTATATTTGGGCGATATCGGATGTGTCTGTCTCACAGAAGGCAATCTGTTAATTCTGTTCACCAGATAAGAGTGCCATATATGCTACAACTGCTGACAGAATTGCTGAGGAGAATTATTTTTTTTATCATGTAGTATGATATTTCTAACAAAATTACAACAGTTATGATGATAAAACATTTCTCATGTCTAAAGCATAACCGGTAATTCTGGGTCATTCTTATCAGTTCCTTCTTATACAGTGAAAGGTGATGTACAGCGGAGCTTGAAAGTTTGTGAACCCTTTAGAACTTTCTATATTTCTGCATAAATATGACCTAAAACATCATCAGATTTTCACACAAGTCCTAAACGAAGATAAAGAGAACCCAATTAAGCAAATGAGACAAAAATATTATACTTGGTCATTTATTTATTGAGGAAAATGATCCTATATTAGGTCACATTTATGCAGATATACATAAAATTCTAAAGGGTTCACAAACTTTTAAGCACCACTGTATGCAGGTGTTAGGGTTGTAACGTCATAATGGTTGAACATTTATTCAAGGTGTGTGATCAGACAATTACCTCACCGTTGACTTTTTGAAAATACTAATTAAAACGCATTAAAATGCACAGTGGATGCGGACTGCACTGAAAACCCTTTGTCTGTGTGAGATTTAATGGAAACGTTGTTCTCAAAGATGTCTGTCGAAGAAAGCTTTTGGTTATATATACAAGGAAGTGCAAAGATTTTCACCACCACCTTTTTTAAATTATTAGTTAATACTGTGACACTGTGAAACAGTGTGTTATATTTTTAGACTAGCTTATCATGTGAATAATTTCAAACCATATCACCCCTAGTGTTTGTGTTAGTCATAATAGTCCAGGAATCGAGTGCATACGGATCCTTCTGTATTTACTGTTACGGTAAACTGACCTTAAACATCAGAAGTCGTAAAGAGAAAGGCAAAGATGATTGATGGGTGGGTGCATGGATTTAATACAAGATCGGTTTTATTGGCCAACAAGCCTCACTTACAAGGAATTTGACTTGGCAGTTGCTCAGAATATGAAAGAAGCTTAAGTGGTGTAACCGTCTGAGGCTTTGCTGGACATTGTGAGAGAGTTTAAATTCAGATGATGCCTCAGCCATGACCGGCGGTCTGGCAGCATAATTGGTCCAGTTGTCTGGGTGGAACTAAATAATTGGGTGGTAGTCGTCAAGAAAACTGGGTTTGTTTGGGTTTGTACAAGTATTGCATGTTTAGTAAGCATTAACGTGAAAATTCAAAGCTGGTCTTTCAGAACATAGTGTTATGGACACCAATATGAAATAATATGCTGAATAAAATACGCTCCAAAAATGTTTGGTTTAAATTATATAGTTCATCATTTCCAAAAGAATAATTCACTCCCAGAGCCGGTTTTCGCTCTACATGATTTGTACGTTACATCATGTCTTTCCAACTATCCAATGCTAGGGAAGAAATGGTTGGAGTTTGTTTATTTATTTCAAAGATGATAGAATTTTCAAAGATCGTGGAAGTTCTTGGTTATGTGACAGTGTTTTACCAATTTGGGGCTGTTCACCACCGGACTGTCTTGATACCAGTCTGATTCTGTCTTTATACACAGTCAGGCATCTCCATCAGTGCGAGTAAATAATATAATTTTTGTCTAGTATCTTAATATTTAACTAACCCTAAGTCTTTAGCTATAAGACTAGCATTCAGATGCCCCCTGGTGATGACCTTGCGTCTCTACGTGGCCATCAGCGCCACTGCCAGTCTAAATGTGAAAACGTGAGATCTTTGAAGACGAGGATCTTGTAATGGCAGTAATGAGAAATCCTCCACAGTTGAAAAATATTATATTTAGCTAGTTCACTAAGATACTGGTAGGGGTGTGATTTATCTTGAATGCTGTTGGCTATTGTGTAAATTAGTCAAGCACTTCAACATGCTGGTACTCTCAAGTGGCGCAACAGAAAAGCGTTTGCCCCATCACTGCGAGACCATGAGTTCGAATACTGATGAAGCCATCCGTGGCCAAGAACGATCTTCAATCACAGCAATACTAGCCAGTCGTGGTCATCTGTGAGCTCATGTATGCAGAAGAGGGTAGATAGCACTTTCCTCCAAGTGTGTTTACGCTGCCCTGTAACACAGCATGAGCAGAAGTGGTTGGTTGGCTTCAACCTCCCTGATTGGTAGCGGTCGTGTGATAGGGGAGAGTTAGCTGGTGGGTGGGAATTGGCAAGTGACCAAATTGGGGAGAAAATGGTGTGGTAAATAATAATAATAATAATAAAATGACATAAGCCAATTTCTCATCCAAGTTGTGAATTTCAACTTCTGCAAAAAAAATTGGAATATTTGTGAAGAAAGCACCGTTTACATTCCACGTGTTCAAGAGAACAAAATCGTCACTTCTGGGGAAACTGGTGCAAAGTATCAATACAAATGGATGTTGTTGCAACCGGGGAAGCCACTGTGTCTCTTTTTTCCAATATAATATATTACTTCCAATATAATATGTTATATTTCCAATATAATATATTACTTGTGCTCAGAATTCAGAGCACGCGGACGAAACGCTATCACAAGCCTCATGTTATCTTGCGATCAGAGGCGGATGCCTGATATTTGGGAACAGAATCGTGTGAGGTAATTATTCGATGACAGACTTCGGCTCGGGCATTTAAGAATGGAAAAAACAACAACATTTGAGATGCTGTGCAACCGACAGAAATATGCATTGCTATTGCGCTGTATAAGTTGGCCACATGCACTGAATATCCAATCACGTCAGCCAATTATCCAAATACATGATTTGTTGAGGCAGAGTCACATGACTTTTTTGATGCGCATCAAGGAATTTATTCGGTAAATGTGTTTCCATCGTAGTTTAAGCGCATATCTTCTTATGGAATAAAAAAAAATTATCCACCTCAATTGAGTACATACATTTTTTTTTTGTTCATTTAGTTTTTTATGCGATATCACAAAATTCGCATAAAAGTACCTGGATGGAAACGTGGCTATACCCCTCTCAATTCATTTCATGAGGACATGTATATAAGACAGTATGTTTATTTTAGTAAGTATCGTATTGTAGTAAGTAATGTATTTATAATATGAGCACAATTCTATTTATAGTTAATAGTCTTGGTACAAAAAGTCTGGATTTTTTAAATGCAAGCAAGCAAACATTTACAATCCTTCAAGCAATAAAATGTATCATTGATCATGTAGTCAGTTTTTAATAATGTACAGTTTGGATAAAAGGTGGGCAATTCTCGTGATATGGAAATTCAAGAGTACGACATGTCCCGATCGTAGTTTAAAGTATGTGCAGGATGCCGAAAGCACAGCGTATTGAAGGCAATTGCACTAGTCTGTGATTAATAGCTGTCTAGTGCTACATCAAGTAGCACAGTCTTATAAGATGTAATAGCTGTAATAGTAGGGAGTTAAAGAGGGAGGTGAAAGATGTGGAGATATAAGAGAGGAAGTGAGGCTGTTAGAGGTGCATTATTATAGTCAACTCTAATCTCTCAGCCAGACATTTAGGGTTTGGCCACTGCTAGACGAACTGCCGAGGATCATGTTCATTCCTCTGTCCCAGTTTCAGCGGGGTTGGGAGTGGC